>CM049799.1:10655976-11140976 GCA_027422405.1 Ptychobarbus kaznakovi
TTAATCAATTATATTATTAAATAACATCATATGTATTATTTGCTTAGATTTTTATAAAGCATAGCTTCTTGTCGATCCAACGGGGTCTGGTTCACATTTTATATATGATGTTTTCGTTTTCGGAACGGCAGAATATACGGTATCCGCAGAACACAAACAGCAGTGTCTGACTTTTGTTTGTTTTGTTGACTGCGAATTTTACCTTTGAAATCTGAGGCAAGTGCAACTCTGGCGTCCCATTGTTTGTGGCTCACGGTCTGATGGCTATTAATAAATAAAATACAGATTTTCAAACGATCCAAACTTAGGGTAAATATAGGTATCCCCTTGAACTTGGTAAAAAGATAATCTGTTTACCATCTTGATAATCTATAAATGATAAAAAACAAACTAATCATACAAAGTAAGCCTGAATGGGGTAGTGCAAAACAATGCTTTTCTCCCTTACATTCATGCATCGTTCTTAGATATTTCTTGTCCTTTTCTGCACAAACATCTCCTATGTCATCTGTATTTAGTTGGGATAATTTCACAGCAGATTTGAGTATGGATAGTTAGATTAATGTAGCATGGAAAAGCAGAGAGGTTGATGTGACCCAAATGCCTGTTCTTGGGCGACCAGTTCCAGCCCTCATGAAATGGTTGAGAGGCTGGCTGTAAACCCATTTCATGGCCAAATTTAACAGCCTTCCTGGGTCTACTAAACCACACATGCACACACGAACCGCCAAATGTATGTCTTTATTTTCTTTAAAGTTTCACATAAGATGAAACTGCTTCTGCATGAAATTGAACATCATAACACTCTGAAAACATAATTTTACATACCAAATAAGAACGTAGAATGTGTCTATGAGACTGTATGTGACATCTAAGTCCATGTTATTATAAAGTTTCACCAAATATCTTTCATAAAGTTTATAACAAACCAAATATCCAAGCTATTTCATAGATCCATTTGCTATCGTCATAAAGGCACTATATCGCCATTAAATTGCTATATGCCCCTTTTATAAGAAAAGAGATACCTTGAAGGCAGTCATGGAGAATACCACTCAAAAAGTCTATTCTATTATTCAGCGGTTACCTAATAATCTCACCGTACTGTAGCTGGTCTAAGATATCGTGTGGGTGGATGAGCGTTTTTTGTTTTGTTTTGTGATGCTGCTCAAAAATACACAAATTAAAGCACCTGAAAAAGAACTCTTAATGCATTGATCTCTCTGCTCTGATTTAAGGTTATGATTTAATAATAAAACAATGAACAGCTCAGAATGTACAACTTTTCTCTCAATACTCAGCCTGAAGTCTTAAGAATTTGTAGGCATTTCAATATCTGGCATTTACATATTTAGATATATGCTGAAATGCACAATACTGACAGCATCTAAAATACAGAAGTACATAGCATAAAATAATACATGAATGCTTTATATTATAAATATAGTTTTCAAAATTTTATTATTATGCATATTATGTACTTTTCTTATTTTAGTTGGCTAAAAGACAGGGAATTTTACTTTAGTTTTAGTCAATGAAAATTACACTTAATCACATAATCATTATCAATCAATTATTGCACAGAATCACAAATACAGAGAATGTCAACTCATACACATGGTTTATTTTACCTAATATAGTTTCCTGATTTTTTTACACTATTATGTAAACTTACACACTCTCTACTTTATGAAAAAGCTCAAAAAATAGAAATTCTACTATTTATTCCAATAATTCCCAATTATAGCCCCAATTCTATTATAACAAAAAGACTTATATTGCTACACAGAAGTTCCATACGTACAAACATTAAAAAGTGTGAATGTCTAAATTTGTTTCTCCTTTTTCTGGATATAGAGAGAATTTGGATATAGAGAGTTTTTATTATTTTTAAAACTACATTTTAGTCTTGTCTTTTTCATTATGTATATTGCATGTTGATATAGTGTTTAATCATGTCAGTGTCATGTAGTCTCTGTCTCATCATAGTCATAAAAGCTTGTCAATTAATGTTTTTGTGTCATGATTTTCATTAACTAAATTAACACAGATATCATATTATATTATATTATAGATTATATTATATTATAACTTCACCCCTAGCATAAATGTAACCCTTCTCAAAAATATAAAAGCATTTATATACACAAACACATACAGTATTTACATATACACATATAGCCTACATATTAAAAATACAGAAAATAATGAGATCATGAGTCAGTGGTTGTTTTAACATTGTGCCACACCCCACGCAACATTTTGATCCAATGTTTCAGTTCACCAGATCAGAGAGAAGATGATGTAATGTCTCTTGCATTTAAGTCTCAACATTTGTAGCTCAGGACCACAGCAATCCTTCAAAACCGAAATAATCACTTCTTTCACTTCTGTTTTAGAGAGACGACGCAAGCGTGAGACGTTCTATGAAACATAATATTACAGCCCTATTCAATATTGAACACGTAATGGACACAATGAATGCAGAGACAGGAAAAGACTGCATAAACATTATAAAACATTTCAGAGCCGTATGAAACTTTAACAAAAAAACAAGGGAAGGCGACACATAGAAAATAGAGAGCAAGATTAATCAAGACCCTGGAATGAGGGGGGTATATGAAATTCTGTCCAACGTTGCACAGAAATATCATTCTGAAAAAGGTCATTAGGCAGCAACTTGGGCAAATTGAAAGCGCAAAGACTGTCGTGTCATAAATAAAGGCTTGTCATTTCACCTGCCACCGTGCATGCAGAAAATTCCACCCTGACATTATCTGTGTCACTTGGTCATTACTCTTAATACCAACGGCTGCTCTGCAATGCAAACACAATCCCCTGACACCAAAAAAACAATACCCAATTCCTGAAGCCCCTCGCTACTACTGTCAAAAACGATATGATATATTATTATATTCCTTTCTAAGACTGCAAAATGCCCTCCCTCAGAGAAAATCGAATCAATGTAACCTTTTCAGTGTTGAATAATGAAGCTGTGGTAAAAGCCACCAAAACGCTGACTGGATGTCACTAAGAAAATAGCGGTAATTACATGATTAATGTCACATAGAGAATAGCAATGGCGTGAGGAGATGGGAGCAGCCACATCAACAGTTACAGGATGATAAATATTAAATCATTTCCATGATCACAGCACAGATAATCAGATTATATTAATGCAAACCTGCATGTTGCCCCAGCTGTTCTTTGAATCACAAAAACTGTAGAATATTTTATTTTTGCAAAAACAAAGAATATTGGGTATATTAAAGACCCATGAAATAGGTTTTCTCTCCTCTCTGTATTTCCAATATCAAAAAAGGAAGCCTAAGTGGCACTTGAATGGTGTCATCCCTTTTAAATAGCCAAAATGCATTAGTTACGTCACAGCCATGATCTGTTGCTTTTTTGTCAGTTGAGGTATCAGTAGGGACAAAATGAGCAAAATAGAACATTAATTTGTGCAAAAAAGGAAGTTATCAATATTTCAACACAATATTGTATATGTATTGCTAAATATTGATACTGACTCGATACTTGTATACTGGCTTGTGGGCGAAAAAAGATACTAAGCTTAATGATGTTAATTTTATAAACCTATTGAGAAACAATCCATTCAATACAAGTATCTATCTAGTTATTTTGTAATTAAAGCGATACATTTCAAAAAGTGAGAGAGAACTTTGCACGGTGGTGAGAAAGTAGCAGGAAAAAACAAAACACTAAAAACGTTTTGAATGTATGTATGTTTTACTGAAAACAATCTACTGTACAAAATAAATTATGCACTACATGCAAATTTACTTTTAATTGATAATTGATTATAGTTTAAAAAAAATAAGGCAATAAATAGAATAAACTAACTGTTAATCACATGAATTCTGATGAAAGAATGCAGTATAAAATTGCAAACATTGGCTTTGATATGACCTTTTTTCCCCTCTAAAATCTCATAGACCATTTAACTCCCTCGTAGCATAATGAATAAAAAAAATAATTAACTTCTGCAATAGCATACACACTGTATATATTTACAAGAAAATACTACAGTGACAGTCTTTCTAAAAAAATAATTATTAATTAAATTAATTAAAAAAAATCACAAAATCACATTTGATTAATTGTGTTGCTTGCAATTTCTTTGTAATTATTTGTGAAATGTACTTGTAATTTCTGATTGAATATTGTTTCTACACTTTTTTTCAAGGTTGATGTCTTCAAAGCTTACAAATATTAACTAAATGCCTCAAAGCTCAGTTCTGATTTCATGCGGTTCTGAATATGATGCATATACAAATTATGCCAAACAAATTTGAAATGCTTCTGATGTTCATCTTAACACATCAGCGACTTCTGAGTAGCTCAGTGCTCAAATAATTAGCCTTATTTCATGTAGAAGGATTTTTACATCGGCGTTGCATCAGTTTCATCTCTTATTGTGTAAAGAACCAGCATTTCAATCAGCATTGTTATATAGTTAATGTAAGCTGAAATGAGCTGAAGCTGAAAATGAGCTGAAAACTGCACCCAATTTTGCAGTCTGAGGCAAGGCTGTATTGAAAGCTGATGGTCAAGGCTGTTCTTCAGTAATTAAGCTCTCAGGCCTTTCGGGAAGAGAGGAGCATTCGAAAATGAAATCTTGGTTAATAATGCAGCAAACACATAAAAAGTGGTCCTATAACCACTGTCTGCTTCATCTATCTCCCTCAGAGTACGGTATTGATTTGGCTGACATGCTTCAGGCTGAAAGGACACCAATAAAGAAAAGAACCGATGAAGGAGCAAGCCTCCTCTCTCAAAATATCTCGCCCTCAATGAGGGGCAAAGTCAAGTCATTTCCATGTCTGGAAAGCCAAGCAGGTAGAGCACAGGGAAGATAACAACTCCCTTCCAGTAGCGAGCTCTTTGTGGGTCAGGTAATGTTACTGTAAAAAAGCCTCGGCAGTGAGTAATTGGCTGCCTAATGAATTGTATTGGCAGACCTTGTTCTGTGGAGGGTTGAGTGTGTCACAGGGCGCTTGGCGCACACTCAAGGGCAGCACTTTATTGGCTTCTCTTCGCTTCTGTGGCCAGTCATTCACCTCTACAGCTGCTGCATTGCAACTGTATGGACCTATGGAAACATTCAGATGCCATTATTAAAGAACATCAATATGTTTTCTAGGAATGTATAATGAGGGTTCATTGATGCTGATCACAAATCCAACCTTGCATTCAATTAAAATAAGTTCAAGTTTCACATAAAATATTCCACAAGCCTCAGAAATTGATATTGACATCAGGTAATATTTTCATCTTTTTTTATTTGAAGGCTGGACTGATGCATTATTATCTCTAATGCAGTCAGTGCTTACAAACTCTTGCTCTGGCTTCTAGAAACAGCATGGGAGGATCTTTGACAATATATTTGGCTCTCAAATGCATCTCACACACAGGGGGCTTTTGGCTCTCATGTTTGGCCACTCACATGTGAAACCTTCCAATGACCGCTGATGCACATTATAGTACACTCAAAAGTAAAATTATAATGGAATACGTTGAGTAATTTAGGTTTACATGATGCTAATTTAAAAAGCAAATTTCTTTACATGGAATATATCACTGTGCACATACCACCATTACAATATTTAAAATGTAAGCAAATTGTATTAGTTAATAACCATAATGCAAATATTAATATTGCATAATGAGCACAATCATAAAATTTTTATGTGGAAGAATTCATGAGTGTCTTTCACATAAATGAGCCATTTTACTGTAAGAACGCACAATATTAAGAACTTAAAAAGTTAAAGATTTTATAAATTTTATTGGCTGATAAACAATATGGTTTCAATATTAACAATATTTTAATAAATCAATATAAAATACTTAAAAAAAAATGATGTGTTGTAAATGTCAGAAATTAATTTAGGCAATCCAACATAACAATGAACATTATGAAAATGTATGTAAATAAGTGTTAGATGACGATAATAAGGAAATTTAAACAACTCAGTAACACTTTAGATTACGGAAAACATATTCACTATTAACTGTTAAGAGTTTTTCCTCAATAAACTCCTAATTTGCTGCTTATTTATAGTAAGTAAAGAAGTTGTTGCAGTAGTTAGGTTTAGGTATTGCGTAGGCTTCAGAGATGTAAAATATGGTCATGCATTAATATAAATAATAATAATTTGTTACATTTTATATAGTGCTTTTCTGGGAACTCAAATCACTTTACTTGAATAAGGAGGAATCACTTCAACCACCACCAGTGTGCAGTATCCACCTGGATGATGCGATGCCAGCCATATTGCACCAGAACGCCCACCACACACCATCTTACTGGTGGAGAGGAGACAGAGTGATGAAGTCAATCAGTGTATGGGGATGATTAGGAGGCCATGATGGTCAGAGGCCAATGGGCAATTTGACCAGGATGCCGGGTTACACCCCTACTCTTTTTCGAAGGACATCCTGGGATTTTTAATGACCACAGAGAGTCAGGACTTGAGTTTACTGGCGTTAGGACCACACAGACTGCAGGGTGAGCACCCCCTGCTGGCCTCATTAACATCTCTTCCAGCAGCAACCTAGATTTTCAGGAGGTCTCCCATCTAGGTACTGACCAGGCTCAGCCCTGCTTAGCTTATGTGGGAAACCAGTCTTGAGCTACAGGGTGATATGGCATAAACAGCCAATATGCTAGTAATATACATGCTAATAAGTAACTAATTAATAGCGAAGTGTTCCCTGAGCTAAATATTGACCTATAACCTATGTGGGTACAGATATACTGTGAATCGCCATACTTTGTATTTATATTCTGAAATTATTTTTACACCATTCATCACTGGATATATTGAAATATACAGTATATACTGGATATATTGACAAATATTGAAAATGAAAAAAAAAGTGTGTCTCTAAATGGGTACCAATGCCTGTCCGTGTCACAGACTAAACTGAATTGAGAACCCCCTTGAATTCAAGGTTGGAAAGCAAGGTAATTTATCATTTTCTCTAAATGAAAGTTCTCAGTGCAATTGTTTGTTTTCTCACATTTTCTCAGTGCAATTTAATCAGGTGCAACTAAACATAAACATAGTAACTTTAAAAACCACTTTGGCAAAAAATATTGGAATAGTGGCAATGTAAACATAATTATAACCCTCGACTCAGTAACAGCACTGTAGAATGTTAACTATATTGCAAACACAAGATTTTGAATCTATTCCTCAGAGGCAATCTAAGATCAAAACATATGTTATAATCATTATCTAAGATCCAATTAACAATTGACATAAAAATAATTTACAGTGTAATAGTAATTTCAGGTATGATGCTGAAAAGTATTCAGACAATATAGTAATTACTGCTAATTGAGTTTCTGACATCAAAATGCTGATTGAGTTGGACAAATCATTTACATTTAAATGTGATGGCATTTAGCATGCATTTAGTGCATTGTTGACCCAGAGCACAGTTTGACAGCTGAAGAATGATAGGGCAGCTCATCTGCAGAGTGCTGAGGAACGATGTACACACAGTCATTACAGAAGCCATGAAAAGCCATGCCTAATTGTCTCTCATGGGGTGAAGCCACTGAGCTTCAGATGCACAGAGGTTTGTTCTCACCATTGTAGAGAATAAACATGTTCTTCAATGCACCAAAAGACAAAAACAGCGAATTATAGCAAACTTTTACGGTCAGGGAATGATTAGCATACTTAATATGGATCCAGGATGGATGTTTGCTTTTTAAGCAATGCAAAATAGCCCAAACAGACTGATTTGGATGAGGAGTGATGCTGACTAGCGTTTCCCCATTTTTATTTTCTGTGAGGTCTGGTGTTGAGTAGATTGGATCAGGTTGAGTTATGCCCTTAGCAAATAAGTTAGAATAGAATCCAGACTTCCAGAGTGCAATAACAATCCATCAGGCGACCAGCAATGGTGGATGTGAAGAAGGTGAAATAAAAAAACATTACTAGTGACAAGAATGTGATATATAAGATGGCAATTTATTACTTTCAGGTCTAAGAAATGCATGTGCTAAATTCTGCCTGGATGTGATCTGTTGCCTGTTCTGTCAAAACAGAGGGCAAGAGTAAGTCATTTTGGAGGTGAACGCAAAGTTTTTCTGAAATGTGTTAAATTAAATTCAGTTTGGCCATTTAATGGGATATGTATTTTAGCTGTAAATTAATGAGCTTTCACAAATTAGCTTCTACTATGCACTCAACTGTAATTTATTAACATTGCCCGAAGAGAGATGCTACATATCTGAGGTAAATTTGATTCAAACTATCTTCAAAATAACTGTCAATCTCCCCCGGACTTGGGCTCCATGCAAGAACTCACCCTCGTGGAGTTTCAATGATCATGAGAATGGTTAGGAATCAGCAATGAAATCAGGGCAATTGAAGCCAGCCAGGGCATTGAAAATGGGTCGTGGATGGGAATTCCAGCAGACAACGACCCAAAACACACGGCCAAGGCAACAAAGGGGGGGCTCAAGAAGAAGCACATTAAGGTCCTGGAGTGGAAGAAACAACATAACTGTCAATCTCCCCCGGACTGGGGCTCCATGCAAGATCTCACCTCGTGGAGTTTCAATGATCATGAGAACGGTTAGGAATCAGCAATGAAATCTGGGCAATTGAAGCCAGCCAGGGCATTGAAAATGGGTCGTGGATGGGTATTCCAGCATGACAACGACCCAAAACACACGGCCAAGGCAACAAAGGGGTGGCTCAAGAAGAAGCACATTAAGGTCCTGGAGTGGCCTAGCCAGTCTTCAGACCATAATCCCACAGAAAATCTGTGGAGGGAGCTGAAGGTTTGAGTTGCCAAACGTCAGCCTCAAAACCTTATTGACTTGGAGAGGATCTGTAAAGAGGAGTGGGACAAAATCCCTCCTGAGATGTGTGTAAACCTGGTGGCCAACTACAAGAAACGTCTGACCTCTGTGATTGCCAACAAGGATTTTGCCACCAAGTACTAAGTTCACACACGTTCACACACATTTCGTATATTTACGGGCGTGACAACTGCATTCTGTAATCAAACTCACACTCGTACATTTTCAGGACTCACAACTACATTCTCTGAAAACAAGCGTGTGAACGGAACAGTGTGACGGAGAAATGAGTGGTGTGTCATCTGAAAGTTTTAGATCCAGTCAGGTTTTCCTTCACCAGAGCAGCTCACATCAGTTTTGTGTTTTGCGCACGAATCAAATACTCTGCTCTCCACCCAAATATAAAAGCTGCTTTTAGTTAATGAAGATACGATGGATGAACTCGTGGCTTGATTGGACTCTTGTTGTGTCAGAAAGTGATAAGACTTTCAGTTTTACGGACATCATCTTTGATATTAATTTGGTCACTGTTGCTATGGTTACTGGTAAGGAATACGGGCTTGACTCCTGTTGCATGGTTATACAGACAGTATTCAAAACGCTACTGTATGCTGCTGTGTAAACGGGACATTTCGAGACCCACACAAGTAAATATGGTTGTCTATCCCAAAAACTGACAGTGTGAACGTAGCCTAAGTGTACTCAACTTTGCTATTTTGAGACACCATGAATATGAACTAAAATACGCTGTTAACATACTATCTCTTTTAAAAAAAGTATTTAGTCATCACTTGTAGTACACTTGAGTGTACTAGTGTATGAAAGATGGGTTCAAGTGAACTACAAGTGGTAACTTGTGATTTAGGTTAAAAACGCATAAATACTCAGCACATATCAAGGGGTCACCAACCTTTTTGTGAGTGAGGGCTGCCTGAAGGGATAAAATGGTCTCGAGGGCTACTTGTTTGATATACTCCAAATAAATATATAAATATATAAAATGATAAATGTATTTTATTTATCATTGTCACATATACATACATACATGACATTAAAGTTTTCACAAACATTTTCAATGTTTTTATCAATCCAGGAAAATATTCCAGAAAAAAATACAAAATAGGCTATCACAATATTTTTTTTCCATATCATACAATATTGATATTTATCATGATATTAATTTACCATTAATGGGGAAAGAAATGCTAACAGAAACTGACAGAAACTGTTACTCACACTTATGTTGCGACATTACTGTTGGCACATCATTGTCTTTTAGTTTCAATCTTTTAGGAAATCCAGCATCGAATTATGCCTTGTTTGTAAATGAATCCATGGTAAAATGAAGTGTACAAAGTACAGAGTTCTTACTGACGCGGCCTGGATCTTCATTAAAAATAAAGTTAATTCACTCTTTCCTAACATTGGGATCAGAAGGAAGGCAACACAAACACTGTTTTTCCACAACTTGGCACTGCAATGCACAATATTCATTATATGGAAATTAATATACTGTATGTAGGCTACATACATTTGATTTGTGTACAGTAGATGCTGTAACTACAGTGTTTTTTTATTTTTCTTATTTTGAGGGGAAAGTATGAAATATATCTTAGTAATATATCACCTTAAACAAATGTGATATAAACGTTTATTTACATTAATTTATACACATAAAAGTTTATTTTATTTTTCTATTTATATCATTTTAAATTTTATTTAATATTTAATTCATTAATTCAGCTGCCAGATTAATGAAAGTGCTAGTATTGTCTTTTGTTGTCATAACTACTGCAGAATGCTATAATAAAGCTAACTGGTTTCATCAATCAATGACTTTATCAAAGAACAAATCAATCAATCAATCAATAAACATAAATAACCAAACGATCCAATAATCCAAACTTACCCATGACAGTGAGCCAAATCATTTAGAATTCATAATGATCACTTGATTATGTCAAATGTTTTCTCATTTGACAAAAAAAGAGCAGAAACCACCCTATAGTTAATTTCACTCTAGAAAACAATGTAAAGCTTTTTTGTTTGTTTGTTTTATTTTGTATGTTAACAATGCAAATAAGGCTGGATGTCTCTGGATACTACCTCATCTGTATACAAACAACTTCAATAAAACTCCTTCAGAGCTTAAAATAAAATGTTAAGTGATGGCTAAGCAGGGATTTAGTCACCAAACACCCTGAACTTCTAGGAAGATAAAACACATGGACACAATTAAATGCTTTTGCTACAGAAAGTCAGACGGTTTAATTGAGTCCCTGTGGATAGGCATTCCCCGAGCATTGTTTTCTTTGGGTTAACTACATGCTTAAGAACAGATTCAACAAAAGCATACCTCAAAGAAATTGGTGTCGTTAACTTTTTTAAATATGGTCCAAGGGAATTAAACATGTTTGGCTTAAAATTGTTTTGTGGTATTAATGTTTACATTTTTTTTCTAAGGAAGGCATTTTGAAGAAGTACCCAATAATAACAGCAAAACAAGTCTGTTTCACAAATATCCGTTTTTCAAGCAGCACAGCATACACATCTCTCAACCAGAGCGGATCCATATAACGAATAGTATATATTGGTGAATTGTGTTAAATGCGATACTACTGCGCATCTCAGGGGGGTTGGCGTTTCTCTTAATAATGAAAAAAGACGGCTGCCTCAAAAACAGCAGTCACATCACGCTTATTTTACCAACAAAATTGCTTTGTAATAGTATATTTGGAGCTAATATTCCAGTGGGGACAATTTAGCACTTCAGGCGAATGAACAGCAGTGAAATAAGAGCCTAAAGTGTGGGAGGGGACCACTGGGCTCATTTCAGAAGGTATGACTTTCCCTCTGATGTATTGATGTTGAAGTTTATTGCTTTCTCAAGCTGTTCTCGCAGAGCACTGGATGTGGAGAGTGATTTCTTCATTCTTATTTGTATGTCCACAGGACCATAAAAAAGAAAGGTTCACATGGTTCAAAACTAAGTTTAGTCTCTCAGCATGTAGTACAGGTCACTTAACATAAATAGCAATTTGGGCAGATTTTATATATTTTTTTATTTTCTGTTTAATCCTCAAGCATGTAATTTATTCCTGTCTCAAAGTGTGCCATAAGGGAAGATTCATCATCAGCTGTGCAATAGTGATTCTTTTAAATGTAATACTGTCCTGTGGTTTATCCTCTGAAACTTATTAATAAAAGCAAGGACAAGCTAACAATTTATGGTTGTGTTTATGTTCCCGGGTGAATAGAGCAAAAGATGGGTATATTTTGGTTTTACTCATCTGTCAAAATCTTAGTGACAGTGACTATAAATCAAATGCAAATCTGCCTGACATTGGACTGGGCCTGAAACGGTCTTAAAATTCATAAGGAGAAAAACTGCCTCCAGAGACATCTTATATCCTCATTAAACTCTCCAACATTGATCTTTTTCATTTCCCCTTTGAGGGCATATCTTCTCGCTAGAAAAGCACACGTTGAACAGCTCTGCATTACAAGAGCTTTAGTTTTCTTTGACACAAAGGTCCTCTACTGTAGCTGATGGAGCAATTATGCAGTTTCCAAAAATACATCTGTAACATGAAACACTGCATGTCGAGTAATGCCTTCCAACATTTCATGCTTATAATTACTGCATATTCAAAATGTATTATTTCAATTAAAAAAATAGCAATAAACTGATCAAAAAGTGACAGTTAAAGACATAATATTTTTTTTAAAGTCCAAACAAGTTCCAACATTTTTAACTTTCTATTAATTAAAGAATCCTGGAAAATATTAAGCAGCACAACTGTTTTCAACACTGATAATAAGAAGAAATGTTTCTTGAGCAGCAAATCAGCATGTTAGAATGATTTCTTAAGGATCATGTTCTTATTATGATGCTGAAAATTCAGCTTTGCCATCACATGAATAACTATAACATTATAAACCATATTCAAATAGAAAACAATTGTTTTAATTTGTAATATTTGCAAATATTTCGCAGCCTTGAGCATACATTTTGTTTGCTTTTTTATTTACTTACATATTCCAAACTTTTGAACTTCAGTTCATAAATAAAATAAACTCTTATAAGAGTTTCTTTTATTATTCTACGTTTTTTAAATAATGCACCTAAAGCATCAGGGTAAATGATAACCCATATCAATAAAATGGTGTTTACTGCCATTTAGTGTTTTGGGAAAATATTAAAATCAAAAGGTCCATTTTGTCACTTTGTGCCACACATGCTTTCATTTAGTGTCCATATCTATTTGTTACATCTCACAGAAATTGTATATTTCAACTGCAACGTGATGGATGCTTTCTATCATCTCTTTATCTAACTCATCCTATTTTTCTTCATGTCTTTCTTCTTTGCTGTCACAACCACGACTGCATGTTGATGCATCATGGCAGCATAAAAGGATGCAGGCACATAGAAATGTACATGTGCACAAGCATATAAACGTGACTGCACACTCATAGGCACACAAAGTACAGAGGAACCACTCTCAAAAACTGCATGCAGAATAAAATTAGGATTGTAACCACTAATATATACAAACCCGATTCCAAAAAAGTTGGGACACTGTACAAATTGTGAATAAAAAAGGAATGCATTAATTTACAAATCTCATAAACTTATATTTTATTCACAATAGAATATAGATAACATATCAAATGTTGAAAGTGAGACATTTTGAAATGTCATCCAAATATTGGCTCATTTTGGATTTCATGAGAGCTACACATTCCAAAAAAGTTGGGACAGGTAGCATAAGAGGCCGGAAAAGTTAAATGTACATATAAGGAAATGCCTGGAGGACCAATTTGCAACTTATTAGGTCAATTGGCAACATGATTGGGTATAAAAAGAGCCTCTCAGAGTGGCAGTGTTCTCTCAGAAGTCAAGATGGGAAGAGATCACCAATTCCCCCAATGTGCGGCGAAAAATGTGGAGCAATATCAGAAAGGAGTTTCTCAGAGACAAATTGCAAAGAGTTTGAAGTTATCATCATCTACAGTGCATAATATCATCCAACTCTGGAAACAATCTCTGTGCGTAAGGGTCAAGGCCGGAAAACCAAACTGGATGCCCTGATTTCGCCCTTAGACGGCACTGCATCACATACAGGAATGCTACTGTAATGGAAATCACAACATGGGCTCAGGAATACTTCCAGAAAACATTGTCGGTGAACACAATCCACCGTGCCAACGCCGTTGCGGCTAAAACTTATAGGTCAAAAAAGAAGCCATATCTAAACATGATCCAGAAGCGCAGGCGTTTTCTCTGGCCAAGGCTCATTTAAAATGGACTGTGGCAAAGTGGAAAACTGTTCTGTGGTCAGAAATCAAAATTTGAAGTTCTTTTTGGAAAACTGGGAAGCCATGTCATCCGGACTAAAGAGGACAAGGACAACCCAGTTGTTATCAGCGCTCAGATCAGAAGCCTGCATCTCTGATGGTATGGGGTTGCATGAGTGCGTGTGGCATGGGCAGCTTACACATCTGAAAGGCACCATCAATGCTGAAGGTATATCCAAGTTCTAGAACAAACATATGCTCCCATCCAGACGTCGTCTCTTTCAGGGAAGACTTGCATTTTCCAACATGACAATGCCAGACCACATACTGCATAATTACAACATCATGGCTGCGTAGAAGAAGGATCCGGGTACTGAAATGGCCAGCCTGCAGTCCAGATCTTTCACCCATAGAAAACATTTGGCGCATCATAAAGACGAAGATGCGACAAAGAAGACCAAAGACAGTTGAGCAACTAGAAGCCTGTATTAGACAAGAATGGACAACATTCCTATTCCTAAACTTGAGCAACTTGTCTCTCATTCCCAGACGTTTGCAGACTGTTATAAAAAGAAGAGGGGATGCCACACAGTGGTAAACATGGCCTTGTCCCAACTTTTTTGATGTTTGTTGATGCCATGAAATTTAAAATCAACTTATTTTTCTTAAAATTATACTTTTTCTCAGTTTAAACATTTGATATGTCATCTATGTTGTATTCTGAATAAAATATTGAAATTGAAACTTCCACATCACTGCATTATGTTTTATTCACAATTTGTACAGTGTCCCAGCTTTTTTGGAATCGGGTTTGTATATGTATATTATATATAAATTAAATTCGTATGACCATTTTGGAATATATCAGAGACTAAGAAAGCGTTCCAGATATGAACAGATTCACTGAACACAGCCTCACAATACAAAGCCTCACAGACAACTTCAAAAACCACCACAAAGAATTGTATTTAATACAAATGTATATCTTCATAATTAAACCATCTCATTGTGACAAAAAAACCTCAGTGTGCAATGGACACAATTTATCATCATCATTCAGGTTCAGATTGCTAATTTTCTAAATAATTTGAATGATGAGAGTGATTATGTATAAATAGGGTTCTCTTCGGAGCTGGTAACACAAAATCTCTTCCCCAAGGTGCTGTGTTTTCAGACCTGCAAGTGTGAAATCTACAGTACAGTGCAGTGTGACCAAGAAATTCTGGGAAAGAACATGACAAGCCATTGCAAGCTAGAGCGAGTGTTACTACAAATCGATTTGGTCTGGTGAGTTGCTCACTAAAAAAATTAAATAAATAAAAAAAACTATGGTTTCCACTGAGTAATTATTAGTATGTTCAAGATGTTGTTCAGCACAGTTCTTTGTTCAGGATTGGCCCTGTGGGGTTTGTAAATATAGAGTAAATAAATATATTAAGAGGTTTTTTTTTCAGATCAATAGCAGTAATTCAATCCTGCGTAATAAGAAACTCTTTCTCTAGCAAGTTTGAATTGTACCCACTTTTTTTCCTTTTGCTTCTTTGTCACCGTATATGTGTCTGCACTGTACTGTACATGCAGGCAAGTAACATAGAAAGTACACTGGCTTGAAAGTGGAGAAAGAGGTGGTCGATGACAAAGGCACACTTGGCCTTCATGTCTGAGTGACACATCACAACTACAAACAAATCACACTGAAGCTGATAAAGCTCTGCAAAAGTTACATTGGCGAGCTCCACTGTCTATGATTTCTCACACTGGTCTCTTGTTCAAACACCAGAATTGTATAATTCATAAACTAACCACAAAACAGAATAGGGTGCAATGCATTTTTCTAAAGGGCAACATGGTCATGGTCAAACAATTATAAATTGCACCATATATGAAATGCTTTGAGGCATGAGAATAATGTTGTTTATGTACTCCAATTCACTGTCTTGAACTTAGATGACGTGATAAAATAATGAAAATGATTTTGTTTTATTTAAAATTGAATACAAAATGCTTCCTTACAAATTAAATTCTGAATAATAACTTGACTTAAAAGTTTAACTATTTTTATTTGATCTTATTTTATTTATTTATTTTTGTATTTGGTAGGTCCACATTTTGCTTTAGCCCTAGAATGCATTTGGCCACCCAATTATATTCAAAATTTCTTTAATTATTCTTTGAGTAATGAGTATTGAGTAATTTAAGTATTCTTTGATTATTCTCTTGAATTAGAACTTAAAGCAATGTCTGATATAATTTAGAAAGTAAATATTAATTTATAATAGTTTATAGTTCACTAATGGATCGTCTGCAGTGAATGGGCCATCAGGATTAGAGTGCAAATATCTGATAAAAAACACAATAATCCACAAGTAATCCATACGACTCCTGTCCATCAGTTATCATCTTGTACAAAGAAAAGATGCATGTTTGTGAGAAACAAATCGATCAAAATATTTTTATATTCAAACTGTTCGCTAAAATCTGAGTCCAGAAGTATCAGTTGAAATTTAAAATACCTTGATGAATTTTTTCTCACAAACACTCAGTTTTTTGCTTCACAAGATATCGATGGACTGCATTGATGTGGATTTGTGGATTATTGTTCAGTGGTTTCAACTCTCATTCTGACGGCACCCATTCATTGTAGAGGATCCACTGGTGAAATGTTCAGCAGATTTGAATATTTTGGTGAACTATTTCTTTAATAAGTTAGCAAGAAGCATTTGATCATTTGCAGCTGTGTTTGTGTGGCACATTCTACATTCTGAATATGTTGTGCATATAGCATGAAAAAAATGAATGTTTTTGAAATAAAAAATGTTACAACAATAAATTAATACTTTTTCATTTTGTAGTCCTAGAAATAAATAAAAGCTTTTATATGTTCTTGCCAGGATCAGAATTTCTGTCATCACAGAGAATATTACTAAGATCTGTTAAAGCTAAAAATGAAATGTCAACAGACCTCACTGACGGCGAGAGACACCATCACACATCATTGAACGAAAAAGGGGCAAAAAGCCAGAGACACATTTGACAACAGAACATCAGTTTTCCAAGCTGAAATGTGTATTTGAGCTAAAGTGAGACTGAGACAGTGAAGGAGAGAAAATCAGACACAATGAATGGCGGAGGGAAGCGAGAAACAGAGATGTTGCACATTAAGGCAAGAGAAGGTGAATATGCATTGTCCTACCAGACGACAGCTAAAGCAGCTTTAATTGCACTTGTCAAAATCCAGAGCTGGGTAAAACGCAGATTGTATCGCACTGTCACTTATTCTGAGCCAATATCACAGACCGGCATGCGAAGCGAGATCGTTATGAAAAGGTTGTCATTACAGAGTGTTTCTCCCACAGAAGGAGGGAAATTATTATTGTAAAGGTTCTGAAAAGCATGAGCAAAAAAGCAAGCCTAAAAGATGGAATCAAGGGGTATGGAAATTATTGGATGCAATCATAAATAACTGTACTACTCCACCATTAACAGTAATTTCATAATTTGCGCAATTCAAAAGCTCTCAATAGCTTTGAGTGAGCATAAGAAACATTATCATGTTTGCCCTATAGTTTAAAACATGCCATTTTAAATCCATTATATTCACCAGTAAGGAAAACATAAATGTTTCAGGTGACTGATTTTGAATGAGGCCTCAGCACAGCTCTGCTTTAACTGTACACTTGCTGCTGACATTTATACTTGAAGGACAACAGCATGTATCAGTGACAATGTGTCTCTTTAAGGTCCATTGGCTTTTTGATCAAATTACTAATTTGCATAAATATTATATTACTGCATATCCACGTTGGACCTGGCTGGTCTTAATCAAAGAGTGATGTGCACGGAGCACATTCGGAGAAGACAGCTTGGTGTGGCCACGCTGGTCATTTGAAAGATTTATAAATGTGTTGGTGTTCAGTAATGAAAGTCTGGGTCTGTTCATCACCGCGGTTGCGGCAGGTGGCCGATCTTATCAATAACAGCACAGTCTTTCCAAGACTCTCAAATCAAATGCTCTATTACACTGACAATGAGAGAGGGGCAGAGATAGAGAAAGAGGATGACAAAATGGAGAGAAAGAATGTCGAAGCAGGAACAATGGGGTGATGTCACCTTCGCATAACAAAATTATGGGTAGAATAGAATTGAATATGACTACAATAAATAACTCGGCTGTTGGTTTTGGTTTGTTGAAGTGCACAGCTCAGTTTTTTATAGTTTGTATCTTCATTTATACATCTAAAGTCACCACTCCCATTGTCAACATTTACAAAGATGAAGTATTATGTACTTTGTTCAAAATGTTATTACTGACTGAAAATCTATCAAATCTCTATGCTCCTGTATATTCAAACTTACAAAGACAGCTTAACTTCCTTTTTTTTGCTCACAAAAGCTACTGCATGTTTTTTAGAAGACTTCCTTTATAATGCATAAGTTGTACGGTCTACTTTTATTGTGAGTTTTGTCCTTTTGGATCATGCTGTGTTGTGACTGAAAGGTAAATCACTGTGAATTTTTGTGCGTCGTGAACAGAAGAAAGTAAGTCATGCAGAATTTTTGGGTGGCTAATCCTTTTAAGCAACTCAAGAACTGTCAGGTACAGTTATGAAAGTGTTTTAAGTAATTACGAATGCTAAGCTGAGAAATAATTACACTCTGAATGTCAGTCAGTGAGCTAATATAGTGGATAAAAAGCTTAAAGACAGTTCAAGGGATAGTTCATCCAAAAATGAAATTCTGTCATCATTTACTAACCCTCTTTTCATTCCAAGCCTGTATGATCAACTTCTACAAAACACAAAAGAGAATGTTTCGAAGAATGTTGGCAGAAGTTATGGTTACCACTGAATTTGTACAGACAAAAAAAAAATAAAAAAGAAAAAAGACAAAAAATATATTTCTCAAAACATATTTATGTTCCAGAGAAGACATTCATGCAGAATGAAATTGATGAAACGATGATGCATTTTGACTTTTGTGTGAACTAATCTTTGCCACACAACAAAAGAGACTGACAACTCAAACTTTCAAACTAAAAAGGCCCCAAAAATATCTTGTTTTAGAAAGTCTTTAATCATTCTGAATCTTTGAAAAAGTAGCATTGGAATGAATATCAGAGTTATCAGAAAGTGGGAGAATTATTGGCAGATATGTTTTGAGATTTTTCAGATATAAATTGGATTCTTTTCATTTGGCTCTTGCAAATAGAATACACACAATGTCTTTCACATGCTCACACCTACTCACAGGACTTCAGGGGAAAAGATATAGACAACTTATATTCAAAGCTCTTTAAATTCCTGTTCTTATTGGCTTTACTGAGAGAGAGAGAGAGTTTGGTGAAGCGAGAAGATGGAGAATCAGGCAGCAAAGTATGAGAGAGATTCAGTCTCTCTGCAGAGGGAAATGACGTCTGTGACCCCTGAACACAGAGTCTGTGATGAGCTCATTATCACGCAGAGAGCAGGAACGAATAAAATGCAGCCGCTCCCCTGATCACGTCACAGAGCACCACTGAGGGATGAAGTCCAGACTAATGAAGAGTAATGAACAAGGCCAAGCACTTCACCTGGACCATCGCTTTACCAGGGGAGGAAACGTCTGCAGCGACATCTCGGCAAGAATCCCATATGACACAGCCTTGATCAGATTAACAGCAATAATGGCTGCACATATTACCTCTCTTTCTGACACACATACTAATGAGTAAAAACGTTAAAGGCATAGTTCACCCAAAAATGAGAATTGTCATTTGCTATCATTAAAGCCATTCCAAACTTGACCTTCACATTACTATGAAGAAATTTAGAATACTTTTTTTTCGGTCTTCTGATGTCTGTACTTGATATTTTAAAGGGGACCTATTATGCAAAAATCACTTTAATAGGGTGTTTGAACACAGTTGTGTGGCTGCAGTGTGTGAAAACAACCAGCCTATAATGTTAAAAATTTTTTTTTTTTTTTATAAAACCAATAAATTATGAACAGTCTCTCCAAACGAGCTGTTTCAGATTCTCCCTCTGTTCACGTCACCGAGGGGGGAAAGTCCCGCCCATTTGTGACGCTCTCTACCCTTTTAGCATAAACACAGCCCTGGCCCCTGATTGAGAAGCTCCAGTCCGCCATTGATATACAATGTCAGCGCTAAAGAGGCTTTACTATTATTGTGTTTTGGGATGCACTAATGAACATAGGAGTCGCCATATCCCCCCATCTGAGCCGAGGACACTGTAGTTAAATTTAATTTTCGAAGGAAATATCCCGTAAAAAATTGGTAACGTCCCCTAAATGTTTAGGAATCAATACCAACGCTTCGTGCGCGAAAGTCAGCTCCAGACAAAGTAAGTATCATGTATTTGTTTTCCAAATTGCCTTTCTGAAAGAGCTTCTTGGCACTCTGTACGGCTAATTTCTAAAGCTATCATTGTCTCTGCCTGTTTTCACTGATGCTGCCTTCAAGTGCTACCAGAAAGATCTTAAATAAGAATGCGGTAAAAGTTAAATTAAAAGTTGCATATGAAAGCAATGCGAGTCGATCGCTTGTCGAGTTGTCGAGCTCATAATCAGAAGTGGGACTTATAAAGTTTGTGATAGCATGAGACCAGATATGTTGTTATTTTTATCCCGCCGTCTGTGTAATTCATAAACGCAAATGTATTATGCACGGTAATCAGATGACTGACTTTGAAACCGAGTACGTTTTCTGTAAAGATAACAGGCTTGTACTAATAGTGGAATTTTTATTTTAAAAAAGGCTAGCACTGCTAATGCTGGAACTTGAGCTCTTGAACCTCCGCCCTCTTCTCCGGGAGCAACAGCTCATTTGCATTAAAGCAAAATACTCAAAATCACAGCGTTTGGGCTCATACCCTAAACGTGTCAATTTTAACAAGCTATACAAATTTATATGTGAGGTATTTTGAGCTAAACCTTCACATATACGCTCTGGGGACATCGGAGACTTATTTTACATTAGTTTAACAGTTCCACTTTAACTGTCAACTGAAAATTTGAAATCCATTTTAGCTATCTTTGGTGCATATGAGTTTATGAGAGAAGTACTTATGTATGATTTGTAAACAAATTATTCAGCTGCTTCAGACCTTTTTCAAAGAATCAGCAGGTCTGGTTAACTAAATGTCCGAATGATCCAATCACAGAGTTTAATAGAAATTAAGATTCAATACTTATATTTCAGTCACAACTTTTGAAGACTTTCTTTCTTCTGCAGAGCACAACATATATTTGGAAGAATGTTGGTAACCACTGACTTTCACTGTATGGACCAAATGCCTGGCGCTTGGAGGATGACATATCAGAAAGTGAAATGGCAAATTAGCTCTGCATTTGTTTAACGGTCAACAAAAAGGTCCCCTGGCAAACAAATTAGATGCCAACTTCACTACAACTGATGCATTCATTAAGATTTAACATCATTTGTATTTAACAATAATGCCTTAGCTTAAAACAGGACTCAAAAATAAAAAGGTTCTTTCAAAAGACCTTGTCCCATAATAATTTATTTCACACCATTTTGTTGCCAAGCAGCAATAAGTTCCATTACACTACTGTAAACAATTTAATAACACTTTCTGCGCTACCATGTAAAACTAAAGTGTGTTTTTATGTTAATGACCCAAAAACTGCTAGACTTTATTGAGCCTGCATTGCTCACTATTGACGTACTCTAAGTAATGCAGTTCCCTCCACCGGAACACCACACCCAGCTTGGAAATGTCTACATCCCATTTCTTTTAGTACCTCATAATCAAGACAGCTGACACTGTCATTACTCAATTTAATGTGTCTGTCATCAAAGCAGACTATCCCAAATGCAGCATTGTGAATCTAAGCCCTTGTCACAACAGAGGGAGGAAGTTAAATCAGCGACGTCTGACACATTGATAACAGGATAATATATAAATCCCATCACGGGAGTTTTTCCCCCTTCAGGATACCAGTGCTTATAGAGATGAGAGAATGAGATTGTATGCAGTAAATTTGTCCCTAATTCATAACACTTTCAGCGATGTTGAAATTCACTGCACTCTTAAACAAATGCACTTCACATGACCTAGGGGCAAAATGTTAAACCAACACACAAACTTTGTCTTGAAAAGATAAATAAGGTTTCAAGGACATTCAAAAACGCCACGGCTGTAAATAAAGCGGAACCTGCATCTGCTAATTAATACTCTTTACCCTTGAAATGATTAGACAAGATCAAGCATGAGAATGCAAAACACTGCAGCAGAATTATTTAACTCTGAATATGTATAAGCTTCTATATCCACCTATATGTGCATCCTCTGTCCTCATCCTTTCTGTGGGTCTGGCTTTATGTCATCATTTTTCAGTCACCTGAATATTTATTCTCTGTTCATTATCATATAATAAAATGTCAGCATATCACTGAAGCTAGATAAATTACTCGTTGTTCTTTGACCTTGTCACAGTTTATGGCTCCTCTCTTTTAACTTGGCCATTTTTTCCTCCACGGTAATAAAAGCAAAATGATTCAAATTGGTTTTTGAAGCATGTCTTATATATCATTTCATGGATTTACCATTATTTCAGCACCTGGACCGTAAGTGAGAGGCATGAAGCGGTTTGCACTCAGTGTTCCAAATCTAGGCCCATCACACTGAAAAACTAACCTGTCGATATCTGATTATGTGCTGCGAGATATCGGCAGGCCTACTTTGAAGTTTAAGAGCATTGATTGGGTGTGCTGTAAAACTCGGTTAGGAGATGTATTTTCGATTGGAGATGAACCTAGGAGTTCTTTTCCAGCGGGCTCTGGAGGATCCGCGCGCTGTCCTCTCTCTTATCTATGCACATGCAGACGGCTGGGGCATCGATTCAAACAGCAAGTACTGCATGGGTTTATCCGCAGTTTTCATCTCCTGCAGTGGACCCTTGGTTCAAAACTGTTTTGACAGTGGAAACCTCTAAAGCTGGACTTGACTGAGTGACAGGCATCATTTTGATTCATCCATCTCTCAAAATCATATTTCATTGGGCCAAAGGCAGGATGGTCATGGAGTCCAGACTATCCTGGATAAGAAATGAAGTGACAGCTGACTTTAAAATATGTATCTGTTCAAAACATTATAAGAGAAACAGTAAAAGTAGTCTTTTTATCAGGATGTTATATTGGGAAATGTGATGATAATTTTTGTCTGGATTTATTTAAAAATGCAAGTCATACACACACATACATACCTCTTCTATAATGCGCATGTTTTGAATTTTCTAATTAATTAAGTTTGGTCTTTTTTGTTAAGTTTAAAAAATCAAGGTGAAAAGTTGTCCTTCAAGATTTATTTATATTTAATCTGGCATCCATCATATTCTAAGTAGTTTAGCATAATCTATTATTGCTTATTAAATATTTTAATGGAACTGTTTCACTGCTTATTTTTGGTCTCAATTTATTAATTATTTTAAATAAAAAATATAGTAGTTTTTTCCCCTACATCTTTCATAAAATACTTTACTGCTTATCAATACTTAAGAAACTTGTATCCACAAATGTGGTGTAATCAACATGCACTAACACCCAGAACAAAATACACCTAATGCATGGGTTGGGTTTAACTGAATAGCTTGTTGTTTTACAGCTCACCCAGTGTTACAACACTCTCAATATCTTCTTAACATTTATCTATCCTTGAGCGTCAACATCTTGTCCTCACCTAACTGTGTGTTTTTCCAGCTGAACACCAACATAACATATTTTGCAATTAGCTTGAGGCTTGGCATTTAGCTCACAGTATTATACATACAGTATCTAATTAAGCCCGTTTGAAATGTCCTCTATAAACCTGTTATGTAAACCATTCTAATGACTTATGCATCAGAGTTAACAACTTCATGGAGCTGAAGGCCATGCATGATCAGTAACACATGACAGCAGTAGCACATATAACCGAATAATACACCAATAAAGGGGTGTGTATATTGGTTTCCAATGCTTTAATATGGTAAGTCAGTGCATGTAGTACTCCACACGTGTATTATACCCCTAAACATAGTTTAACTTTCAATAAATAGCCCAACTGACCCAAACCTCAATTAAGGGGCTTGTCAGATTATCATAATCATGATACATTCCACCTGACCCAAAGTGCCTCGATGAATTCATTTCCATCTCATTAGCAAAGGCTAATTGTGGACCCAAATACCGTATAACAGAAACATGTGGCCACTGATAAACTCAAAACCATGCACTCATATACTCAGGGGCTGGAGTCCGCCAGAAAATCGAGGTCTTTTAAAGGTTGGGCTGAAGATCATACAGCCCCATGGGCATGATTAATACTGCATGCTGAGAACCAAGTGAGGCTGCTTAGAAACCCAACCAGTCATAACGGGTAATGATATCTATGTGCTGACAGGAGACTGGGTAGAGAAAAGGGAATATTGTGGACAGGTGACCTTTTCTCTGGCAGGACCTGGCCTGACCTCCACGCCGAAATCTGTCGACAGTAATAAGCCGGTATAGGAGACCATAACGCCATGCTATTTCGGAGTACAGCTAAAGACCAAAGAAGCGTTCAGGGAGGTTTCATTGTTCATCCATTCAATCACAATGAGTTTCTATGGCAAGCGGCGGTTTGGTTGCTCCCTCTGCTAAATAACACCTGGCCAAACTGATTTCAATTAACCTACTACCTACAGTTAAATAAAGCATGCAAGAGCACTCCATGGTGGTTTAAGACACAACTGGGAATGTGTGAGACGAGTATCATCATCCTAGCTGAACACAAAGAACGGCATTCAATAAACACTTTCCAAGACTGGTTCATAACCATGTTAATTGAGGGCACAGACAGAACATTTATTACAAGGTGTACAGCACTGGAACAGTTATTAACTCTCAGTATGGGCAGAGCTAACAGAGGCAGCGCCGCAGACCGTAGCTCTTTAACAGAGTCTAATGTATTGAGGCACCTCAGGTGGCGGCCTCTTTCCTTTGATGAGCATGTTTACTTTTAATATCTTCTTTGCTGGCGAGCTGCAGGGCATTATTAAGGCAATTTTCTGACTTCAGAGAGCCAATTACATCGACTATTTGGGGTAAACAATACCCCTGGTATGGCACCTTCTCAATGGAATAGTGGGCAAATCCTCTAGATAGAGGTAATGGGAATTAGAGAAATAAATAACACTCATTTCATTTTCTCAGTCTCTAGTTATTTTGAGTCTATAAATAATCCAGTAATGCTGACTTATTCAAATATGTCTGAAACTCGCCAATTATTTTTGTTGCTCGAATTAAGAAAGCACAAGGAAGAAACAGTAAATTAAGCCATTAAATTGGCAGGATTTTCACAGCTTTTCATGTTTTAGCATGTTTATACCATGGCAGTGATGAAGAGTGGAATAGCTCTCTTTATTTCACAGATCAGTGCATGTTAGTGTCCAGCATAAAGAAATATTATTTTATGCCAAAAAACTCAAAGGGGTTTTCTTAAGATTTTTTCTTTTAATGACCCCGATTTTTTTTAAATGCACACAAAATATAACGTTTTATGCACTCAAACAATATTACAATTTGAATTCAAAAATTAAAACCACACCCACCATAAAATAAATGTCACTTTATGTGTGAATTGATTTTTTTCTGTACTGTTAAATACATTGACAAGGGGAAAAATGTGCTTCACATCACTGACCTTCACACTTGCATGACACACTACTGCTGTGTTAATTAAACAAACTCTGCCATGCATATGACACATATAGCTCATGAAAAAGTGTGCATTTTACACTGCAGTTAATTTGTCATCAAATCAAACTGTAATTGCTTTCTCTTTCTCAATCAGTGGGACTCCGTTGTGCAATCGTGCAGATGTTATACACTTTTCAGCTTGGAAGGATGATAAATCATATTTTTTCATTCCCTTCAATTTTTTTTCCAATATTTCTGTTCTCCTCCAGTTAAATTGCCTTTAGATGGGCTTACTGTTCTCTGTCATATCAAATATGTTCTCATCAGCTGCTTGATGGATATGCAGGCCTGGTCTAATTACAATGTGGGGGAGCCTGCGCCAGGTTAGGGAGAAGGACTAAGCCATTTTGCCAGGTATTTTTAGAAGCACGGGTTTCCAATAAGATACATTAGCTTGAGAACTGATGAGGGCTGTTTTGAACAGATGGTGCTCTCATTAGAAAACCTATTGAGTTCCAAATGATAAAACAGCACAGCATCGCAGCAGACATAGTCTCTGACTCATGGGGGGAAGCAAGCCACTTGTAGATATAACAGACTGAACCTGAATTAGAGCAGATACACAGGCTTTGGTCCCTGCGTGTAAAAGGCAGGTGCTGAAAGCAGTTTAGGAGGTGAATGTTAATATTTTCAAAAACATTCATGGAATCACACTGCTTATATTAGGATAAATACGATTATGATCTAAACCCTCTAAAATGACGAATTTTCTCAGCACCATTATCATCATTCTGAATGGATTACATGGTTTGGAGAGAGATGACAATAATCATGTGGTTAAGTTTGCTTGCCGCCCAATTTAGGATGAAATGATTTCTCAGCTATATTTTATCAAAGCCAAGGTAAGAAAAGCAGTCGAGTGTAGACTGAAAGATTATATTTCTGTACGACAGAACTGTAGGCTTTCAATCTGAGGCAATTGGGGTTCGATTGGTTATATTACAGGTTGAACATTGTTCCGCTTTGATTGTTCTATTTCGTGTTTTTATGTCCCAGAGACACGAGGAGCAGGTCTGACAGATTTACTGCTGTCTCAACAGGCAGCTCTGACCCACTCCTCAACCAAAGTGTCTGGGACTTGAAGACCGATGGCTCTTGTATTTATGGTTACACTTCTCAGCGAACGTGTAGATTTACAGCATTAAAATGTACTGGGTAAGGTCACATTTGTCACGGTTGAAACATATCCACCGTAAAGTTGGTTAACAATGAAGCTGACAGTGATAGTGGATGGATTACTGGATTATGAGAAAATAAGATATCAACAATCTATTGCATATACAGTCATTTTCAGCTAATCATGCTGGGGTCCTTGAGGACTTTTAGAAAGTAAGGGTCATTAAAAGACAAGCTCGTTTTTCTTCAGGCTGCTGCCCTTCTTCTTTACTGTGATTTAAGGCATAAGACAAATTCATAAGGCCCATTATAATTACACTTTACTATTAAAACGACTGTAGGCAATGGCCAAAAACATCTGCCAAGTTCTACCTGTCAGTAGTGATTACTGACAGATAGTGGAACAGCTTTATTTTTTTCATGCATTCTTTGGGCCTATTTATATCTGATTGAATTTGTGCATTACATTTACACAATGGCCACATAAATGTGCCTTCACAAAAATAGATGCATTTGGGCAAAATCTAAAAAATTTCACTTACGATAATGCTAATGCACTAGTAGGCTCAAATATCTATGTACATACATAGTATACACTGTTTTCAATATACAACTTAAAGAGATTACTCAAAAGTTTACTGAAAATTAGAAATGCAGTCATTATTTACTCTTATTTACCATTTTTTTCTGTTACACAAAAGATTGTTTTGAAGATTGTCTCAGTGGGTGTTTTTGTCCATTCAATGAAAGTCAGTGGGGTTCAGTGTTGTTTACATCTTTCATCAAAATAGCCACAGTTTGACAACAAACAATGTTTCCCATCTGACCCAAATAAATTAAACTGTCTTTCATCACTGAAGTTAACTTTAGACCCATTCTCCTCTCTCCACACAACATGCTCCTCAGCAAAGGTTAGTCGAGTCTTTTGATTCTTTCTGCTGATAAGAGGTTTGGTCACTGTAGGGCTTTCAGTCCAAATTCTCTTAAATGTCGAGACAGATCCTTACCCTCCCTTACCAAAAAGTAGTATATTTCAAGTATATTTTTTAAGTATACTTTATGTAGAAAGTATACAAATATCAGTGCACTAGTAGTATACGTGTAAGTGTACTTTTTCAATACTCATTTGGACTAAATTGGCCCACTTTCTAGTATACAAAAGTATACTTTAAATATAACAGTAGTAAAATTTGAGTACACAACCAGTTTACATCAATTGTTTTAGCTTGTACTGCAACTATACTAAAAGCGAAGCATACTGATAGTTTACTAAACACTTGTAGTAGCATGTTTAGTACACTTTGAAGTATAGTCTCAGTAAACTACTAGTTTAGTAGATTTATACTGCAAGTATACTCGTAAGTTTTCTTTAAGTGATCTTTACATCATACTTTAAGTGTACTAATATGTCCCTATTTAGGTATTAATTCGTATATATTTGGTTTCTTCATTTGTTTTTGGAAATTCTGTACATAATATGTGTACTAGCGCCCCCCCATGAAAACACGGATTCTCGGAGAACAAATATAGCTCAAATATATTTAGACTTTTATACGTTTTTTAGACCAAGTATAAGACAAGTATACTTAAATGTAATTTTAAGTATATTTCTGAGAAGTATATAAAGCCCATTTCTAAGAAGTATATAAAAAGTATACTAATAGCACACTTGAATAAACATATTTTTCGTAAGGGCTTTTCAGCGCTGGTGAGCAATTCCAGCTGCAGTGTTGAACCGACAGCCCATTGAGATTATCCACTTTATTCTGTCCTCTCGTGTATTTGTCCATTGTGGACAACCAGCCTTTTTGAGGGACTTGAATAAGTTAGTGACATTGTAAAGATGCAATATTCTGGAAATAACAGATTTGGAACGACCAACTTCTCTTCCTCTGGCTGCTATTGGCCTTCATCTGGACAACCTGCTGTTGCAGGGTTTCAGTCACTTTAGAACAGCTCACCATCTTGCAAAGACAGTCAGTGAAAACTGGAAGGATGGACTGCCAGTTAAATAAGGTTTGACACATAATTAACTAAATTAGCAAAAGGTGCCAGATTAACACCAATAACAGTCTGGGAGGTAGCAGAAAGCGTCTCATTTCAGTTTTTATACTGTGCTTCAGAATATATTTAACTAATTAAATATGCTTAAAAAAATTGTTTTTACTCCTGTTAGGATAACTTCAAATAGGACTAAGCAGTGACCTCGAAATTTAGGAAACAGGTTATTCTCTAATTTTCATCTCCACTGTACATAATGCACACATATATTTAACTTGCTATTTTTTTGTAAATAAACACCATATGTGTATCTGCACAAGAGGTCAGTGTAATTTTGCATCTTTAGATCTCTTCTAATTTGTTAGATGGTTGCACACCTCTAGAGAAGCAGTGATGGAGAGAGGATGCTCTGCTGATTCTGTCTGTGCATATGTTTGGGTAACAAATTGTCTTTAATTGTCATGTTTGTGCAGCTCTCATATGGATGAGTCTCTCCATCAGCTTCATTAATTAAGATTCAGCACTAGTGTTTATCCTCTAGCACATGGATTAAAAATGTAATTACCGATTAGAAGTGACATTCTTGTCATTTTGGTCCAAAATGAACAATCTCAAGTTTTCCAGTAGGCTTTTGCTCAAACTCTGTTAGACAAAGCAAAAGCAAAGAGTGACATGCATTTCTTGCCATAACTAATCCAATGTTCAAGGTATTACCCGCATGCATAACAATGAAACGGTATACATACGATAACGAATGTAAATACATTTTACTATTTCTTTGTGAAATGTAAAAAAAAAAATCTCTACAAACACTACCTATTCCTTTGCTGTTACAAAAAATTTGATCATCAACAAAAGACACTTATTTGCCTGAAAACCTCTTAAGATCCTGGACTAGATCTACTGGCCTATTTCTTGTTCATCTTCGTAACGCACTCGCCAACAGAGATGTCATTCTAGGTGAGGATCACAACCCCTCTGACAAATGCACCTGTCTAGATGCCTGTAAGGTCATATCCTGAAGCGCTGATACAACCCAGCTCAGTCGAGTGAAGTAAATGCGTAAGGTTAATAAACAGATTCTTACCTCGCCAAGTGCCTGTGAGGTACCTAAATTTGAACCACCAATACATCATCCATCTGTCAGCAAAAGAGTAGAATGACTGACCTCAAGAATGTTTACAACCCTATATACTATAAGCAAAGAACTCAAGGACCACACAATAGAGAAAGTCAAGACTCATAACTTCCTGCAGAAGTGTGATTAGTTACATGGCATTTACAGCTCAGAGGTTTGGAGCCCAAAGCGATTTCACTGACTGAGACAACTTTTTATGGCTAGTCTACTCCGTGCCTGATTAGAAATTTGTTAAGGGCTGTTCACACTCAGGACTTTAACCATAACTATAAGTTGTAACACTATTCTAAATCTATGAGAATTACACCACAACTATTACAATTAATAATATAATAGGAATCGCTTTCAGAATTATAATTTTTTTCTAGCTGATGATCCATTGACACACAAGAATCAACTTGACTTTAAAGAGCTTGAGGATTTTATAGAAATAGGTGATATACCTGCAGCATGCGCTTATAACGTTATCATGTGTTGTTGTGGACTTTAATGTTAAAGTGTTATAGTGCTATAGTGTTTGTAATGTTATAGTGCTTTCCACAAGCTTTGCTGTTAATATTATTCCAGAAATGCTTTCAAAGTTATTAAATGTTCTCCACTAACACTTATTTTTTTCTGACAGTATAAGCTTTATACTTTGAACATTTTAGCTAACAAAACTAAACATGTTTCACAAGTTGAATCTGATGTATGAAAATCAGAGCGTTTCATAAGGCATCCTTTTTGGCCAAATAACACTTTCAGCAATTAGAACCAAGGGGCAGAATGCTGTAAAGTGCACTATAATGACAGCAGAGCTGACTAGCATTCAGATCCCAGATGCTGTACAGCTTGAAGCCAAACTAGTTGGAACAGCAAGGCGCTCTTGAGAAACTGCATTATCTTCAAAACAGAGACTGCTAGTGCTAATGAAGAGAAGCCGAGCAGAGTGTTTAAATGCATTTGAAAATGCTGTGCAGCTCATATCCACATTTAGTGGCTAATTAGAATTTCTGAGAGAATATTAAAACAAATTGCAATTTGGTCAAGACCACTTAGGGTGTCTGTAATTGTTATACGCATGCATCTAAGCTTAGATTGTCGCATAGCCACACTGTGCTTTGTATGAAGTAGAATGATTTCCAGCTAAAAGGTTTCTAAACTCTTAATTCTCATATCATATTGGATAAACTTTATTATGAGTTGCTTTTTGTTTAATACAAACATTTGGATCCCACAATATAATATAATATAATAATATTTATGTTTGAATATATTTTAAAATGTAATTCATTCATCTCATGGTAAAGCTAACATTTTTTAAATATAATATCATACAATTTCAATTAACTGCACAGTGACTAAATTATTTGTTTGAAATAAATTGATTTCAGAGAGCCACAACCCTACAATCGCTTTGAGAAATGGACTGATAGATGATTTCAGAAAGGCAGCTTGGTCCAAATTATATAGTTGTACAAGGTACTTGAAAGTAATATAGAAATCCGTGAGGGGAAGAGAAAGAGAGAACAGAACACAGAAGAGGAACACAGACATCTGGAGTTTTTAATTTCATGAGGATGATCCTGGTTAAATGAGTTCTGCCCAAATGAATAGAGTCATAAAAAGAAATAAAGTTTAAAAGCCCTGGAATTAATCAAGTTACAGACACGCCGTGACCATCAGGAATGTTTCAGAAATTGAATAATGTGAGCTAGGTGTGTGTGTGATAATCACATTGGCTGGCTCTATAGTCTCCTGTAATTTCAGCAGATGTTTAATCTCTCTCCAGAGGAGGTGGATGTTGCTAATGCAGAACAGCATCAGATCTGGAGTCCCTCTCCCTACAGGGCACTGGAGGTTAATGTAAAATTCAAGCTCAGCAGCAAGTGACGTACGGAGCACCGCTGCACCTCATAGCACCCTATACATAAATATGCTTTGTTCTAAAACATAGCAGCATTTTAAGGCGTTAACACAATGTTTCAAAAAGTAGGTATATATCTAATTATGCTGATGTCTAATTCTATAACACATTTGTGACACTGGACCACAAAACCAGTCATAAGGGTCAATTTTTTTAAATTGAGATTCATACATCAATCTGAATAAATAAGCTTTCCATTGATGTACTGTTTATTAGGATAGGACAATATCTGGCTGGAATACAATAAGTTGTCCAAATTAAGTCCTTAGCATTGCATATTACTAATCAAAATTACGTTTTGATATAGTAACAAAATAACTTCATGGAACACAATCTTTACCTAATATCCTGATTTTTGGCATAAAAGAAAAATCAATAATTTTGAACCATACAATGTCTTGTTGGCTATTGCTACAAATAAATCTGTGCTACTAATGACTGGTTTTGTGGTCCAGGGTCACATTTAGTGTGGCCAAAAGAACCGGTACTAAGTCGATACTCAAATTAAAAAAACAATTAACAATACCAGCCTTTGTGCAGAACAGATATAGCACCAAGTAGAGACTTAATTTGGTACCAGCCGATAGATTATCGTGCATATTTGTTTGAGCGCTCAGTGAAGAGCTTTAAAGGGTTCTATTTAGATGTTTTTGAAGCCTTGAGTATTGAGCCAATCACAGACAAGTCTGTTTCTTCAGATGTTAAATGCAAATTTGGCTAATTGTTCTCTTGAATGCTCTCAATGTGTTGTTTTGTTTTGTTCTAAGTTCTGCACATTGACTAACTTAATAACCAATAAAGTATTAAAAATTTATTTTAATAGTTTTTTTGAATAAGTTTTTCTGACAGCTAATAACTACTTTATTCTATTTCTACAGCTTACTTTCTTGATAGTGAACAACTTTTTAAAGAAAATGTTTAGCTTGTGTGCAAATACACATGTGCAACCCTCAAATGTGCATGATTGACATGTGCGACGGAATAACATGTTGCAATGAACAGAACAGATATGTCTTCTTTATAATATAAATGCACCTAGTACAGACCTACCGAATTATATAGAATTCTGCTCTGAATGTGTTCTTTTTTCATCGGTGTACAGTGAAATTCAACTTTAGTGATTTTTTAATAGCAATGTAATGTACTAAATAAATATTATATGTTGAACAGATACATTAGCTAATAGACATTAAATGACATCAACATGCAATACGAATAATGTACGTAAAGACATCAAAACAGCACTGATAATTAACTAAGTTTATACTATAGGGGTGTTGAATGCTTGAATCTGATTGGTTGACAAATATTCTAAAGGTGTGCAATATTATTTTCAGGGAAACACATGGCTAAAGTAGTTCCAGGCAGGTCCTGACCGCATTACATGTCCATATCACTTCACCAAATGATTTGCGTTATTTCAATGGTCCTTACAGCTTACAACAGGATAAGCAAGCCAAAAACTTGACCAAGCAAATAAATGTAGTAAACAATATGAAAAAAAATATTATTTTCATGTTTTTGCCCAAAAATTATGTTTTATTGTGTACAGAAAGCAATACTCTCTTTCTCCTGCTCTCTCCCTTACAAATGCATATTCGTACATTATGGACACACACTGGCACAGATGGGTCCATGCGCACATTTGGATTTTATCAGTAAAATAGTTTTTATCAGTAAAATAGTAATGACACTGTTCATGAAGCAGATAAATTTACATTTTCGTTATTAGTAGAGACGCTGCTGTTGACTCTGGTCTGTTGAATTATTAGAAAATAATGCACACCCACCCAAGGTTATTTTCAAATAATTTAACGGCCTGTTGTCAAATTATTCCTTACTCATTTTTTTAATTAAATTAAATAGTTAAATAGTTCCAACAGTTTTTGTAATAGTACCAACTGGTACAGAGAATCAGGAAATTGTACTGCTAACAACCAACAATTTTTCTTTTTTTTCTAGGCTTGATTGTGTTTATGGGCTGCAGTCTAACATGTGGTAATTGCTTCATTTACAAAATAAAAAAACATGTTTTTCACATAATTTACCTTAATTCTACACTGCTCTGTCCTTTCTCTTATGAACACTGATGATTTCCTGGTTTTATGAAGCCCCTCCCACAGAAATACGCAATGGGCTCAGATGGGTAAACTGGCCCAGTGTGTTGTGATTCGCTAAAGTGCCTTGTGCAGTCCAGAGGGCTGTTTCATAAAATACACTAAGAAATACGGGGATTAAAGTCCAAAATCTGACTTGAAATAACCTAACAAATCAATCAGGACTAAAGCGCTTTCATAAACGACAATTCAAGTTCACGTAATCTGAATCGATTCACCATGGCAAACAGTGAATATTTGTGCTGTTTAATGCATTTGAAACATTGTGTTTTCCTCAGTGCATAACTGACACGTCACAGGAATATTTTTCATCTGTAAATGTTATCATGCAAATATATCCATTTTGCTGTCAGGAGTTGGCAAGGCTTACGCGAGCAAGCGAGCGCTGCAGCGTGCATGCACGCTACACAGACGGAGCAGAATAGAATAATAGCGCAATAATTCTGAATAAAATATACATTCTGCACAAATATTTGTTGTTGAACATTAAATGTGACTCGTTGAATTTGAATCCTACATATAAGTGTATTTTTATGATAGCAGCAACTGTAAATCAAATGTAAGCTTAATAAAGCCCTATACTTTCTCAAATTAGTTAAATATGTGTTTCTCTTATCATTTAAAATGTAGTCTTATTTTTAATTCAGTGATTTTTAACTTTGTATTTCGTGTTTTTAATGCTTTAAATAGCAAATTTAGATTATAATGTTTTAATGTTCTAATAACCATAAAAGGTACAGCTGTCATAAAATCAGAGAGAATGGCTGCATGGCTAGAAACTGCTGATCAACTGAATGCTTAAGTAGCAACTATGTTAAAATGTTCTCTTTCATAGGTTCACTCAACATTTTTCATAAGCTAAGATGCTTTGGGAATGTCCCTGGGTGTGCCGATTGTCTGAAGCCGTTCTGTGCAGGGTGAAGGAGAGCGGTGTCCGTCTCCTACTCGTAGACCCGTTCTGACCATCCAAGACGTGGTTCTTGGAGCGGATTCCTCTTCTGTGTCGGTCCCCTTGGGAGATTCCGATCAGGCAGGACCTGCTCTCTCAGCTTTAGGGCAAGATCTGGCACCCTCAACCCGAGATCTGGAAGCTGTGGGTATGGCCCATCTAGGGCCACAGATTTTGAACTCTGGTCTTCCTTCTGAGGTTCAGGAGACTATCGCTAGTACCAGAGCCCCCCCACTAGGAAGCTGTACTCTTCCAAATGGAAGGTCTTTGAGTCTTAGTGTTTAGCCCATGCAGTGGACCCAGTCAGCTGCCCTATTGGTCCAGTGCTGGAGTTCCTGCAAGAGAAACGTGCGGCAGGGGTAGCTGCTACCACCATAAGGGTTTATGTTGCGGCCATCGCCGCTCGGAGAGAGCTGGATGAGATTCTCTTGGGAGACATCAGGATGGTCTCTACGTTTATGCGTGGTGTCCGGCATTTGAAACCAGTACGCCCCATTGGAGTTCCTTCTTGGGACTTATCAGTCGTCCTTGAGGGTCTAATGGTAGCCCCATTTGAGCCCTTAGAGTCAGCTCCAGAACGGATTCTGACTCTCAAAGTTACTCTTTTGTTGGTGCTAACGTATTTGAAAATAGTTGGGGACTTGCAACCTCTCTCTGTCAGCGAGATGTGTATGGACTTCGCCCCGGGTCTTGTCAATGTGACATTACGGCCTAGGCCAGGCTATGTTCCCAAGGTTTTATCTGCATCGTTTCGTTCTCAGGTGGTCACACTTCACTCTTTCCATCCTCCTTCCTTTGCTTCAGACGAGGATGAAAGGCTTCACATGCTCTGTCCTGTCTGAGCTTTGAAGATCTATGTGGACCGCTCCAGCCATTGGAGGAAATCTCCCCAGATGTTGGTATGTTTCGGTGCTGGCTGCTGTGGGCTTGCCACATCGAAGCACAGAATTTTTCACGAGGTGAGAGACGCTATTTCGCTGGCTTATGAGGTGCATGGTCATTCTTCACCTCTCAGCATTCGGCACATTCTACTAGGAGCGTTGCTTCCTCTCAAGCTCTTTTTAGAGGGGTCCAACTAGAGGATATCTGTGTAGTGGCAGGATGTCCTCTCCGCACACTTTTATCAGGTTCTATAACTTGGATCTTGACACGGCTCCGGGTTCCCAGGTTTTATCTGCTTGAACCAGCCATGTATGCTGTCTGGTTCATAATCGGGCCAGATAGGGCAGCGTTTTTAGCTTGCAGTGTTTGGTATATCGTTCCCAAAGCATTTTAGCCTAGGCAGCGTTAAGTGAACCTATGAAAGAGAACGTCTTGGGTTACTCGTGTAACCCTTGTTCTCTGAATAGGGAACGAGATGCTGCGTTTGCTTCCAAGCTCCTAATGATGCAGACAGGGGCCTTTTCGGCAGAGAAATCTGAGGAGCAGATGGCACGTTCGGCAGTATAATGAGGCGACGTAAGAACGTTGATGACGCCATCCGCGCCATCAGCCAATGAATTGCCGTGATTCTATAAGGGCTTCAGACAATCGGCACACCCAGGGGGCGTTTCCAAAGCGTCTTAGTTTATGCAGAGTTTATGCAGAGAACAAGGGTTACGCGAGTAACCCGATTCCAAAAAAGTTGGGACACTGTACAAATTGTGAATAAAAAAGGAATGCAATAATTTACAAATCTCATAAACTTATATTTTATTCACAATAGAATATAGATAGCATATCAAATGTTGAAAGTGAGACATTTTGAAATGTCATGCCAAATATTGGCTCATTTTGGATTTCATGAGAGCTACATATTCCAAAAAAGTTTGGGACAGGTAGCAATAAGGGCCGGAAAAGTTAAATGTACATATAAGGAACAGCTGGAGGACCAATTTGCAACTTATTAGGTAAATTGGCAACATGATTGGGTATAAAAAGAGCCTCTCAGAGTGGCAGTGTCTCTCAGAAGTCAAGATGGGAAGAGGATCACAATTCCCCCAATGCTGCGGCGAAAAATAGTGGAGCAATATCAGAAAGGAGTTTCTCAGAGAAAAATTGCAAAGAGTTTGAAGTTATCATCATCTACAGTGCATAATATCATCCAAAGATTCAGATAATCTGGAACAATCTCTGTGCGTAAGGGTCAAGGCCGGAAAACCATACTGTGTATATATGGTATATACTGATGCCCATGATCTTCGGGCCCTTAGACGGCACTGCATCACATACAGGAATGCTACTGTAATGGAAATCACAACATGGGCTCAGGAATACTTCCAGAAAACATTGTCGGTGAACACAATCCACCGTGCCATTCGCCGTTGCCAGCTAAAACTCTATAGGTCAAAAAAGAAGCCATATCTAAACATGATCCAGAAGCACAGGCGTTTTCTCTGGGCCAAGGCTCATTTAAAATGGACTGTGGCAAAGTGGAAAACTGTGGTCAGACGAATCAAAATTTGAAGTTCTTTTTGGAAAACTGGGACGCCATGTCATCCGGACTAAAGAGGACAAGGACAACCCAAGTTGTTATCAGCGCTCAGTTCAGAAGCCTGCATCTCTGATGGTATGGGGTTGCATGAGTGCATGTGGCATGGGCAGCTTACACATCTGGAAAGGCACCATCAATGCTGAAAGGTATATCCAAGTTCTAGAACAACATATGCTCCCATCCAGACGTCGTCTCTTTCAGGGAAGACCTTGCATTTTCCAACATGACAATGCCAGACCACATACTGCATCAATTACAACATCATGGCTGCGTAGAAGAAGGATCCGGGTACTGAAATGGCCAGCCTGCAGTCCAGATCTTTCACCCATAGAAAACATTTGGCGCATCATAAAGAGGAAGATGCGACAAAGAAGACCTAAGACAGTTGAGCAACTAGAAGCCTGTATTAGACAAGAATGGGACAACATTCCTATTCCTAAACTTGAGCAACTTGTCTCCTCAGTCCCAGACGTTTGCAGACTGTTATAAAAAGAGGGGATGCCACACAGTGGTAAACATGGCCTTGTCCCAACTTTTTTGAGATGTGTTGATGCCATGAAATTTAAAATCAACTTATTTTTCCCTTAAAATTATAAATTTTCTCAGTTTAAACATTTGATATGTCATCTATGTTGTATTCTGAATAAAATATTGAAATTTGAAACTTCCACATCATTGCATTCTGTTTTTATTCACAATTTGTACAGTGTCCCAACTTTTTTGGAATCGGGTTTGTATCTTAAAAAAGGTTATTAGCCTACATTTTGGGCACAATACATTAAATACAGTTGGTTGTAGCCTATTTTTATTTATTTTATTATTTAAGTTGTATTTTCTGTATACTTTTATTTTTAGACTAATAATAAAGTCAATTAATTGTATGTGAGAGAGTCAGCGGTAATATCGTTGCGTTCCTATTGGTCAGAGTTAGAGGGGCTCAGCTTAGCCTTAGCCTCTGGAGCAGGCTAGCTGCAAAGAATAAATATCCATAGTAACATAATTTAGCTTAAATTCAGGGCTAAATTCAACCAGGATAACTGGAAAATCCCAGCTTAATCCCTTATCTTGCTTTTGTGCAATGACCCTCAGAAATTCCACGTCCCTCACCTCAGTAGCATGTGATCCAGTGTTGTATTGTAAACAATGACGTCATCAATATTGCAATTCAATTTGAGCCCGAATTGAGACCCAGAGAATATTAGTTAAGAGGATTGCGCAGAACCTGTGCAAGCACGGCTCTTACAGGACATTTCAGAAAGGTATATATTTTTGTTTGTTTTAGATACGCTGTTACTTTGCAAATGCTACTACTTATGTTAGCTTTTAATATATGGTTTTATCCTGATTAAAGCTTTAATGCAGCAGAATACATGATTGCGTTGTAGCATTTTTGTAACAGTAAGAAGTGTTTGCCAGCATGTATTGCTTGCTTACACGACAACCATGTGTGCGTCCATGTTTAAAGCTTCTTGTAGCTATGTGAAAAATACCTGTCTATAAACACAAAGTGTATAATTGGGACACAGTTCATTGATCGAGCTGATGATCTGAATCAGGTGAGAGAGAGGTGCAGAGCAGGGGGACATGAGAAACAGGATTAAGAACCGCTGCTTTAGAACATTGATTTTGAAACTTGTGAATCCATTAAAATCGTTAGAAGACAGAATCGCAATTTACATATGAATAGATTTTTTTGTGCACCCCTAGATTTCATGGCATGGCAACAACTCTTCCTCCTTTCTAAAGCAGCACAACATGACCTTGTCCCCATTGTTGCATGTTCCCGGGGGTGGGGTTTATGTAAATTTCAGGGTTTGTGACATCACCAACCCAGGAAGAAGCTTGTTGTAGTCCCTACCAGCCGTAACTGTAGGCATTAAACTGCCATAATTTGAAAAGACAATCTCTTTTTGCATCGAACTTTCAGCATCGTAACTTTGCAGATGTTGTTTCAAAGAGCAACATTATACACTAGCTATAATTTAAAAAGTGAAATCACAATCAACCACCCCTTTAAGTTTTGGTATCTTGACACACTACAAACACTAGATACTGTAAAGTGTTATAAACAGAGTCCACTAATATGTTCCCTTTGTCTCCTATACTTTATATCCTCATAAACATTTTGAAACAAAATAGTGCCAGAGGATAAACTTCCAAGCTTTTATCAGATCTTTTCATCATCTTTTGTATCTCATTCCTCCCTGGATATTAGAAACATAACATGGTTTTGTCTTCAATTAAGGATGGAGCACTGATAACCGACACACAGTGCTGATGCTTGCAAAGCGCTGCTCTGCTGAAAGCTAACAAAAATCCTCAAAAGACATTGAACCTGGAAGGGAGACATGTAACACGCGCCACTGATGAATAATGCGATTACAGCGGCACACAAAACATCCCTTCCAGAAAAAAACTAAACAACAACAACAGCAATCTAATCTAGCGTTTTGTGCTCATACTCATGCAGAGAAGAATGGCCCATATATGAGAACATATACTAGCCAGTGGTTATCTCCTCAGTATACCGAACCAAATTAGTGTTCTCTATAAAATCAATATTAGGAATGTAAATAATCTTCCCAAGCCCTAAAGCACAGATACGCACAAAAACCAAGAGACCACTTTAAAGGACTATTCATGGTTACGCACAACTTAAGCTCTATATACTGTATCTATTTTTTTTCCTTAAGGACCACGTTTTTACCATTTAATTTTTCTCACAATTTCCCAACCATATTAAGTTTAAACACCATTTAAATAATTTGTTGAAGCCTCCACACCACATGCCCAGATCAGTCTGGATATGCATGTGACTGCTAGACTAAGCTACCTGAAGCTAAATTAAATGCTCTTTATGGAACGACAAAATTGCTAATAATTAATTTTTTTCTCATAACAAATGTACCCCTCGTTCTATACAGATTCTATATCATTACAACACAAAATAAAATGTGAGTGTGCATTTGATGACGACAACGTTCTTTAATGGTCTCACTTGGGTAGGGTAGTAATTTACTTTTCTTGCCAGAGAGAAATGGAAGTCGGCAGGTGGCCTGCCGGCTAAAGGGGTTTTATTGATCCTATTGAATTTACAGTGTGTTAATAATGTTAAGACTTTCAGTATGCATTGCATGCCAAAAGTCTCTGAAAACAAATGGCCTTGATGATGCTCTTTAAACATCGCATTATATTGAGTGAGGGGGCATATTAACAAAACCCTTTGATTGTGTGATTATATGTGCATTTTGATTGGTCATAAAGAAACACTTATCTGACCATGCATGTTCATTAATGCATCTCTCACAGTCAATGATTTACTGCTTTAGTTTACAGTTTAACCACCGAATCTATTGAGACATTTTGTTTAGGTTCATTAAATAAGACAAGATTTCATGTTATATTGCTTGGTGCCTTACTGCCTGAAATTTAAGGTCAACTGTGTCAATTTACACTTAAATACTTCAGTACATATTCCATCAGGAAATAAGTACACTGCAATGTACTCCATTGTACACTGGAATCAGTTAGTAGAATTAAAAACATTTTAGACAAGAAAAGCAAACAACATTTTAAAAAAGTTCAATATACAGTACACACATATATTGGCCAATAGCTGTATATATAGGCCAATAATCAGAATGTACATACAACTACTACTAAAATTATGAAAACTTAATTTTTTAAGGAATGATCACACAACATGTCTAACATGTTTTAATATTAGTAAATTTCCTTTGGTTGCCAAAAAAATAGTTTAATTTTCAATAATTTAAAAGATAAATTAAATTTATGTTTTATGCCTTCGTTTGATAACCAGATACACAACACAGAATTTCTGAGGGAAAATAAAATATTTCATGAGGCTATTTTAAAAACAAATAACAATAAAACATTAGGTGAGAGAAAATAAAACATAACTTTGTAAATGTCTTAATTTTTATAATTATTATAAAACCTAAAATATATTGCATGTAAAAAGTGTTTGTTTCAGGCAGTTGAAGTTGTGTGCACATGACATGATCAGGATGGTACCACCTCCACCTCCGCCTCAGAGAAAGGAAAAACCCTGTTTGCATGACTATACATTATTTGGATAATTAGTCAAAAACGACAACAACAACAGTTATGTCTGATTCTGTTGCATAGAACTGAATAAAAATAATACATTGATATTAATACATTGTCCAATTTTATTTCGATAAAAGTGTGGTTATTTTATTGGCTTGTATTTTTTGCTGGGTGCTACTGTGTAACACTACTCGTTTATTTTATTTATTATATTATTTATTTTATTTATGGAAGTTTTTGTGTACAAAAAAAACTTTTTTCCTAGATTTTTGATTACTTGTTGTGTATTTATTATTTAATGTATACATCATTTTTTATTTAAATCATACAAGTGCACTGATTGGAGAGGCTTATTTAGTTTAATAAATGTTTAACTTAAGCAATTTTATGTATCACTTGACTTAGATTTTATGAGATGAAGAAAAAAAATTTAAAAAGAAAGAAATTGGCCAAACATATCGGCTCAAAAAATCGGCATCACAGATCGGCCATCGGGTGCCCTGATTTCTAAATATCGGCATCGGCCAGAGAAAAACCCATATCGGTCGACCTCTAATTAAATCCAACAACAGAACACCTCAATCGCTTACTCAGAGACATCTAGTCTTCCCCTGCACTGGAGTTGACACAATGGCGGACAGCTCCCAGTTCATTCAGGGCGGGTCTAAGGTAAGACAGTCTTGTCAATCAACTATCGTGGGAGGGGCCAGTAGAGAACTATGTCATTCTGACAGGAATCTCAAAGCAGCCTGATTTGAGACAGGGGATTTTAAAATAGTGATTAAAAAAAAAAATTCCTGGGTGGATTTTTATCATTATAGGATGGATGTGTACATACGCTTCCAACACACATTTATAGACAAACAACTTAAGGGATTTTTTTTTGGGTGAACTATCCCCTTAAAATGATGGACAGCCTCACATTCACTGTTCAGGTTCACTCTATAACTATAAAGTGTCCTTGTTGCAAATGCTATTTTTAATAGGCACATTACTGGTTCATCAGCCATGTAACTACTTGCTGCTCTGATGCCACTTGATTAACAAGTTATTAATTAAAAAAAGACAATTATTATTTTTCGGAAGAGTATTCATTGAGTCACGTTTGACAGTAATTGGTCAATAAAGTTTAACTGAATTGCCTTCCTTAATTATGGCCGCACTGCAAACACATCTATACAATGTCTTTTCTCTACTTTTCTATATCTAGGCTACATGCATCCTTTGTAATCATTAGTGTAACAAGCGGCTTCAAATGTGACTCCAAAAGCAGCAAGTGTGAAGCATTAATATACTAAACAATAATATGTGGGCGTTCTGGAAAGATCAAGAAGTGTTTTTGAATGCAATTCAATGTTCTGCTACCATATTAAAGGGTTGTCAATGTTTCCTGTGTGGGTGTTCCATTTGAGTAATTATGAACATAGGAAAATGTTGTTTTCTTGTACAATAAGCACGAACTATATCTCTAAATATCATTACAAGACTGTGCATCATGTTATGTAATGTATTTTATACAGGCTATATTTATTAAAGAATAAAATGCATCATAATACAGTAGGAATACACACACACATATATATATATATATATATTTATATATACACACCACTCTAATCCTTTTGTCTTAAATTTTATAGTCATCAAATTTTACTTCCTTTTTCTCTTTTTTAGGCAAACATTCTATTTGAATAAAACATGTCTGATTAAACTGCAACAGCTTGTACAGTGCAAAGAACCGATGCTCTGTGTTTGGTGGCGGTGATATAAAAGCTGTGTGTGTTTGTCTCCCTGCTGTTATCAATAAAAAGATTGCTCTGTGTTCCACAGACGCACCACCACTTCACCTTATGAGGGGGGCAGAGTAATGGCCGCCAGGTGATGTGCCTGGTGTGGGGTGTTTATTTATGGGCTGTGTAAGAGCCTGTAGTGCTCTGCGTGGGATATGTAACACTTCTTACTGACAGTATATAAATAACTGTCTCAGCATGGGCTGCACCTGGCGCTACTAAACTTTGGGAGATTTACCACAGAATCTTTAAACAATGATGAGGAATAAAATATCCAGAGCAGACGAGTTAAACAAATATGGCAAGAACAGTAGGGTTTATTTACAATAGGGGCTCCTGTTGTGCAGAATTCATTGCATGAATATAGTTATTTAAATTAATTAATCAAATGTAATAATAAAAATAAAACCTGACTGTTTGGAGCTTATTAACTACATTCAAAAGTTAAGTGTACATTCACTATAACTGTAACGCTTAAAACGAATACAGTTTCAATCATCAAGAAGATATTAAATGAATTCTAGGCGACAGAAGATATTCAGGCATTTCATTCACCTCCCACTGGTGTGTGGGGCTGGCTTGTAGGACGCTTCTCACAGCACTTACGATTAATTTGTTCCCACAACAGTTCAACATCTCAAACTTAATCCATTCTTAATACTCTTCATCAGCCTAATCATTTTCAATCCAATCTTTATGTTTCTCTTGTCCATCCTAGCCTTTTTTATTTGCCAGTGTCAGGCTTTTTCTTTGAAACTCTGCCCAAAGGGCCAGCATCCCAGAATCTTCTCTTCACTCTGCAGAATCTTCTCTTCACTCTTGCTTTGATATATACTGTATTTTCTGGTCAATGAAGCTGCAAGCTGAGCACCAATGAGGAGTTTGGTCCTCAAGCTAAACTAGAGATGTACTTGTCCTTTTCTTGTGCACTTCTCTATCTGTCCTGATCAGTGTTGGGGAAAGTTACTTTTAAAAGTAATGCATTACAATATTGCGTTACTCCCTAAAAAAGTAACTAATTACGTTACTTAGTAACTTTTTATGGAAAGTAATGCGTTACATTACTTTTGCGTTACTTTCGCGTTACTTTTTAAATATGAGCAGGGTTTAATTGTTTGTTTTTAATACAATAAGTTATATTTATAGCACATGTAAAAGCCTTTCATACCAAAAAGTGTAATGAATTAACCTCAGGCTGAAGGAAAAGTAAATCGCGTCTGTACAGTAGAACGCAGGAGAAGAAGTTCAACACTCTTCAGCAATAAAAAAAAAAAACAACGAAAGCACAATTGTTAGTTTATCTAAATCATTTTGCTTATTAGTATGATTGAACTGGATCATCAAAGGTCAGCAGCAAACACATTGGTTAATAAAATGAGATTAGATATATTTGTGTTGTTTAACATATTTAATTATTGCAGGTTTGCGTCATATTCTGAGTTTGCATTTCACTGTTTAAATTCATTTTGATGAATACTGAATCTGTTTTTTGCGAGTGGAATGAATTAATACACATTCACATTTAGTCTAGATTAGAACTACAGTAAGATCATGTTCACACAGCGCACTGTCAGTCAATAAATGTGAAAAAAGTAACTGGCGTTACTTTTTTGAAAAAGTCAGATATTTTCCAGTAAATTAAAAAGTAATGCGTTACTTTACTAGTTACTTGAAAAAAGTAATATTATTACGTAACTCGCGTTACTTGTAATGCGTTACCCCCAACACTGGTCCTGATGCAGTTTTTTTTTTCTTAAGACAGAAATAGGCTGGAAAAACGTGAAATAATTACAATTAAAAAAATCGAATGTAATGCATTTTAATGCAAAGCTTTATTTTTAGCAGCCATTAATACCACAGGTTTCGGTGTCACATGAACCTTAAAATATCACTATAACGTGCTGATATGATGCTCAAAGAACATTTGTAATTATCATTGTAGAAAACAGTTGTCACAACAGTAACAAAGACTGACAGGATTTTTTTTCTTATCTTATTGTATGTCAATCTAAATATTCCCATTTTGGCTGTATGTTTGATTAAACACTACATTATAAAACAGTAGCTTCTATTTCAAAAACATAAACATGTCTTTACAAACATTTTGAACAGTAGCATGATCTTTAAAAATGGAAAGACTCAAACCATTCAACAAATCAAATGACAATTAATCCTTCACTATTTCCAAACTTGCCTACATATACTTTGCCTTTTTGAAGAAAAAATATTACTTTTGAGCATATAGAAAAAAATGATTGCATCTTTAACAGACTTCTCTGTTGCTTAGTTATGTGCATCCTGTCACAGTTTAAACTGCCCTGTCAATCATCTTGTCACAGTGAACATCCTCCACATTTCATTTCAATACCATATTGGAGATGAATAAAGTAGCACGTTGATCTACCCATTGTGGGCCTTTCATGCCAATAACTCGCTTTATGTATTTAAAAGTTAATGAACAAATGTATTTTATAATATTTCACAATGTTGTTGCAGATGAAACACAAGGCAGATATCATTAAATAAATATATTTTCAGTGATTATTAATCATTGAAACAAATTTCACTCAATTCTAATTAAACTTAAAAATGAAACCTCCAGGTTTTTTGGAATACTCATTCCAACATACTACGATTTGGGACACAATAATTCTAATTGCGAATGCTATTTGGTAGAGCTGCATGATTCTGTAAGAATCTGTGAGATTCACATTTGTGTTTTTTTTGGTCTCAAATAGAGATCATGATGCTCCCATAATTCTGAACTAAAATAAGGTGCAATTTACTAGAGGCTGTAGCAAAATATAAACTGCTACATTCTATTTAAAAAGTGTTTAATTAATTTGCATTCTTAAATTAATCATTCAAATTACTTTTTTTTGGCCACCTAGTAGAAAACAATGTAACTAACACAAACATTATTTGAAGCGCCAATTCCTTTCAAAAAGTGATTTGCTCTATTTTGATCGCTACCATTGACATCAATGTTTATATCCGAACTATAAACTTTCATCCCAGTATTTCTGTGATAATATGAATGATGGTAAGACAGAAATAATACTTTGTGGTTGAAAAGACTGTTTGTAAAGCTATTTCCTACCTAAACATGGTAACTGCTCGCAGATTTGAATTTGTATGACTTTTTCAAGGATTCAATACACCGCCGAATCATTGTCATTTATAAATGAGTTCATGTTGGTGTTTTAATCAAGATTGTGATCTTTAATGATTAAATGTGCAGCTCGAGAGTACGTGAATTGAGACGCATCCACAGAGTATGTGAATTGAGAGTATGTGAATCGAAACGCATACAGTTGACCAACAGCAACAATGACCTTTAGCCTATACTATGGTTAATTCCCCTCACTTCCCACATTATCCCATGACTTACTTTAAAACATGCTAAATATATGCAGCTGCTTCATATTTGTATTCTCATGTGTGAGAGGGAAAAAATCCTCCTCCTCAGTCCAAACATTTCAAATAGCCTTAAGATAACCACCCATGTACACAATGGCATGGTTCAGGTGGACATATGACATTATCTGGCTATTACTATGCAAATGGTTGCCACTTCTTCTCCTGAGCTGTATTACATATTGTAGAATTATCTGACCGGGCAGATGGAGCTGCACCGTATTTTAGATGCTGGATGAATTCAGTTACACCACCAATGATTCACTTTAAATGTATAACTTAGACTATATTCACATCAGTTAATAAATGATTTACTAACAGATTTGAATGGTGTATGTATGTATGGTGTGAAATTGTTCTTTTCATACAACTGCTATCATGTGCAGCTAAAAAAAAAAGTATGAACGAATACCGTAAGTGAAGCCCCTTTTGTCACATCATGAGTTATGAATATGCCTGTAACCATAGCGACGGACAGTCACAAAAAAGGGAATATCAAATATGGCGACTTCCGTAACACCAGGAAGCTTTATCACATATGATTCAACGTTATTTAATTTACGAAGTCTGACTGAGGCACAGGTTTATCTGTCAAATTGGATTATTAACTGACAGCAACATAAAATAAGTGTTACATCAGTTAGGTCACAGGCAATCTGCAAAAGTGATGTGAGCACTTCCTGTGGAAGACAGCAACTGGACTGAAAACCTTCAGATGAGTTCATATTTCCATATTCTAATTGACCAGAACCCTACTTGAAAAGTGCATAATGATACATGCCAGACAAGAGTTCCTTAAAATCTTCAGTCTGGAACAAAGAACTGAAAAATAAAAATATTTTGCTACTGTACCAGGAAGAGTACAATCACACTATTTAAGTTAAAGATAGAAAACAGCACCTACATAATTTCTGCAATGACATGTATATTTATTTTAATTAATATTTACTAAAATAATTCACAATAAATCTATATTTATAAATCTATAAAATTCAATTCCAAAATTTAATTTGTGTGTAAATATCATTATTAAGTTTAAAAACACCCATCAACAGAGGCCAGAGACACTGAAGACAGACACAAAGAGGAGAACATACAGTACCAGGCAGAGCAAGCTCACTGTTCATGGTGCATGAAATACTGGAAGAAAATCCTAAATATTGAACTGGGGGTGGGAGTTTATGAATGTATCTCTGAGGGGAACTGACTGTCTTCAGAAAAGTTTAGATGGTATTTTATTTTCACCTTGCCTCCGTATAATGCATATTAATGTAGTGTTTTAATGTACGGTTCATAAGTCAAACTTGAACAAGAGAAGAAAGAAAAATAAAGAAACAGTAAATTGATTAGTATCCAAAATATAAAAAAACTAATATTACCATAAATGTTAATGTTTTTGTGTCCCGTAAAAAGGTTACTTAAACTACGACATTGTTTTGGTTAAATCAATGTATTTCTGTTGTTATTTGTACATTTTTAAATAGTACATGCTTGAATCCTGCTCTCAGTGTTACAGTCGACCACCCAACAGAATAGGCTTATATTACAGTGCACAACAGAATAAGCTATTTGTTTACTGAAAAGTTTCTGTAGGTGTCCTGTGGGTAGATATCAATAGCCAAATTTAGCTCCTGTTGGCTGGCTCACGTTCGCTGAATTCAGCTTATGGTTCTCTCTTCCAAATTTCCTTTCAGTCCATTTAGTTCCTGTCCGTGTTCCTGTGTGGCTCAGTGGTAGAGCATTGCGTCAGCAGCGCAAAAGGTTGTGGGTTCGATTCCCAGGGAATACACATACTGGTTAAAAATGTATAACCTGAATGCAATTGTAAGTCGCTTTGGATAAAAGCGTCTGCTAAATGCATAAATGTAAATGTAAAATGTAGAACAGCAGAAAATGAAAGCCACACGGCAGGTCTGGGGACACAGCGCACTGGGGAGAGGTTACTTTTATCAGCTCAGAGCAAACACGCTCACGCAAAATATAATTACATTAACAGAGAACCTGTATTAAAAGAGTGATTTTTAAAAAGCACAGTCCATCAAAACATAATGTGCTGCTTTTCTAATAAATATATTAGATAGCAAACCAAAACATAGCCAGACAAAAAAAAGGACTGGTGGCCAAGATTGTCCTATTTTGCCCCCTACCAAATGTATTATTATTAGCCTCTGAGAAGACAGTTGGTGAGAGGCATTAGCAGCAAAAAATCATTTAACAAGTTCAGCAATGAGCATTTACAACTCTACACCTGCTCTGCATGGCAGACAACATGAGAAAAGGTCATTTGAATTAACCACGGGCGGTAGCTGCCAATGCGTCATTATGCTAAACCCTGCAGCAGATCTGTCTCCATAAGGTGCTCCAGCTCATTGGAAAGAAAAAAAAGCTATAGTGACTATCTTCCCTTAAGAAGTTTTTTTACCCTCCCCTGAAGAAAATAAACATCTCTTTCCCAGAACTCTGTTTCAAAGTTATATTGCATCAACATGGAGCTGATGTTAAAGACTGCATGCAATCAATACTAAGAGTGCTGTGGCTTTTAGTCAATGAGCATTCTCTTTGACACCACCAAATACACAGTGTACCCAATACCCATGTATGTAAGCTATATGCAGATATGAAAGCTATTTACACATGTAGATTAAATAAAACAAAAATAAACAAATAAAATCAATAGCCTGCCCAAACTTGCCGTTTCAGTAGTAAAATGTTTTTGCAAAATTGCACTCGTCAAGCAATTTTAAGGGGTCTTTAATCTTGCAGATTGCATGCCATGGTATGTCTGCTGTATTCTTTCTCAAAGTCACGTTGGGAGCCATGGCGAGTCAATTTTTATTTAATTCGATATTGTAATTACTCTACTCTAGAACAGCATGCAGCCTCAGTTACAGTAAAGCGATCAATTGTGTCCTTTGTTTGCAGAGTCATGTTGTTTTCCAGGAGTGGTGTATAAGATTATTAACTTTCACCAAAGAAATTAATTTATTAACTGCAAATATTTGATCAAATGATTCTGGCTTGTGTCCATATGAAATTGTCACTGGCCTCTGTATATGTTCTCAGTTCACCCATATATTCAGCCAAACACTTGCACAAAAAAAACTCCATACAGTAGCTTACAATAAGAATAAGAATCTGCATACAGTATATCAGATATCAAAACAAATCAATATTTAATGAAGAATAATTGTGGTTCATTAAATTGCACATTTGCATCTCAACCCTTAGTAAAGAAAAATTTAAATAAGTAATACAAAGATATAAATCAACTAACATATCTTATTAAATTCTGAAATATTGTATTACTTGTCTAACTGAATAATGAAAATAAAATATTAGCTCATGGCCCCTTAATTAGCTCTTAATGTAAAAAAATAATATATATATATATATATATATATATATATATATGGTCATATACTAAATGTATGCATGTTAACCATTAAAAGTTACCTGAATGTAAAAGTTAGGGGAACATATATATAAATATTCATATCAGTTGTGATCTCTGCTTTTGAACACAGAAGTATGCCAGCAGCTTGAGAGGAATACATTATCATGTACTTACAAAATAAACTAATTATATTATTGTTATGTCTATAAATTGAGTGGCATAACAACACAGCATAAAAACAGCATATAACAACACAATAGAATTGACATAATGTATCATAATCCCTCAGAAGGAAGTGCCATTCAATCACAATAGTGACAGCATGAATAACGTGATGGTGATAAGTGTGCACTTACTGACAGAATATTAAATTATTATTTTTCTCTGATAAATATCACTTTCTGAGGGTTTTTAAGATATGTTCTCCCAGTTCCCCATATCAGTCTTGAAGTGATTAAAAGTCTGTTTTGCTACACTTCCTATTTTAAATTAATCAGGCCTTTGGGCTTTTAGATTCTTGAGGATATATTTCCAGCTGCAGAGACGAGGCCAATAGCTCCATCTACAGAAACACAAGGCAAGCTAGCAAGGATTTCTGCATATTTTTGTGTGCATGTGAAGCCCCAGCGATACCACAAACATATTGGCTGCATGCAACACTCATCAAGGCTAACAATGCAATGTAAAAAGCTAGAGACATTACTGAACATGTTCCCAAGTTATAATTAGGCTACGGCTTCTGCATTTCCTCACACATCAGTCATTCTTCTATGTGGCAAGCGTCCGTAGAGATCCTAGGGAGCACAGTTATTGTGCAAGATTGATGGGAACAAATTTTTTGCGAATCAAAAACATGTTGCCTTCATATACACCTATGGTCCTGCTTCATGTTGTGCGATACATTCAGCTTGTGATTTGCAGCCAAATCCAGTGGCATCAGAGAGATAGAGAGAGAACATCAGACTCAAGAGACTCAATTAGATTCTGCATGTCAGACAGATTTCTCCGTGTCTCATCAAAACACTATCACTAAATTGTGGCTATTTGTTTCCACGCCTACATGCACCACAGTCTCCACATAATAAAGGCTACAGAAAGCTGCTGGTATTCTGCTCGGGGTGTTTCAGGGGTTAGAAATAGGACTTTGCTTGGGGAATAAGTTATTGATTTCTCCTACTGGTCGAGAGAGGCTGGGCTGAGGACAAGCGGCGATAAGGGTGAAAGTTAACAAGCACCCGAAAGTCTGCTGCAATGCTATGGCGCCTCTCAGCATTGGCTAGTTTCATCTAATGCACCATTACCGTTATGGATATCAAGATAAAACTCAATGCTGGACGCATTTATAATGTGCAACCACAGAGCGTGAAAGAGAGGACGAGCTAAATGTACAGTGGGTTACTGAGTTTGAAATATCATGACTTACACACCAGGGTTATGAGGAAAACTTGTATGAACTTATATTGAGCTTGAATACAAAAATGTTTGCAAGATCTTAAAGAAAACGCAATGAGTCAGCAATCAATTATCTACAAACAGTGAATATGACTAAAATGTGAGATGTATTAAAGCTTGCCGTATAATAGTACTAAAGGCTGCCCCAACTGACACTGAAGAGCACGTTATGACATGATTGCTTTTTAAATACTTGATGAAAGCGGTCTAAACGGCCCTCTTACACACTTCCTGTGTGCATGAATTTGCATGCTAATCATATATTAGTGTCATTACCTGAAGGATGACTGTTTATATGGTGACAGCTGTCAAAAATGTAATATTTAACTGAATTTTTTATTAGCATATACATTAGCCTATATAATTATAAAATAAAAACTCTGTAATGACAACGTTTAAGACTGCATTTGATCCACACAAAACCATAGTACAAAAACCACCTCTGAAGCGATTAATATTTAAGCACAGCTTTTATGCAGCATTTCACCTTATAACCACATATATTACCAATAAAAAAATAATTTAACCCAACATGCATCGTCCACATCTAATGACTAGCATAACATCCACAGTCCTAAATTTGGAAGGGGCAGTGGTATAAAAGAGAAAGACACAAAGAAGTGTGTGTGGGAAATAACAGACAACTGTGATATTTATTAAGCAAAAATGGTTCCACGCATTTTTATGCAACACAATTACTATTGGCAACTTAAAGGATTAGTTCACTTCAAGGATGAAATTTTACAAAAGCCATAGGATAGGGCGGAAAAACTCAATCTCATCTGTCTAACATTGTTGTTTTACCTTTTTTGTAAAGGACATTTGACTTTCTTTGCATGTTCTCTTTGTAAACACTGGGTCGCTAGTCGCTACTTCCGCCTGTCACACATTACTTTTCCAACGTGACTACGTAATGTGTGAAGTCGAGCTAGTGCAAGCCAAGCATTTGTGGTTAAAAATGTAGTTAAAATGCATACGTTTTAATTTTTTTTGAAAATAACCAATAATTTATCTAGATAAGCCTTATTCCTCATCTGGGATCATGTAGACCCTGTGAAGATGCACTGAAACTGCAATTTGGACCTTCAGCCCATTGGCCACCATTGAAGTCCACTATATGGAGAAAAATCCTGGAATGTTTTCCTCAAAAAACATAGTTTCTTTTTGACTGAAGAAAGAAAGACATGAACATCATGGATGACATGGGGGTGAGTAAATTATAAGGACATTTTTATTCTGGAAGTGAACTTATCCTTTAAAATTCAGAATCAAACATGCTACACAATTTAATCTGAGGACAATAACATTATAGGTTCCCTTTTAATTTACTCCATTTATAAATCAGACACGTTTTATGTTTTAACAACACATTTTATGTTTTTGAGGATTAAATAGAAGAGGGTTTATTAATGGGTGCCTATCTTTCCTCCACCACACAGCAACCAGTGTCAAACCTACCAACTCTTCTGTTAGGGGCCTGTCACAGTCGCTCGTTAAGAATGGAAGAGGGGTGACAGATTAAATGACTGCCTCTGACATGCTTGGTGAAATTAGCAAGAAATGTCAATGTGCAAATCAATGTGAAGTCTGCTGAAATGAAAAAAAAAAAGAAGAACCACATGAACAAACTATTGCAATAAACTGATTTATGATGCAGTTGTTAGAGTAACGTTGATGTGTGATTGTGTCTTTGTCCCTCCAGGGCCTTCTGTAAAAAGTATGTTCATGTGCAGCTTCAGGAAGAAAACTAATTGCATTCAATATGCACAGACTGTTCCGTTGACTGAACCGAACCCCATAAAAATCTCCATGGATAACAATCAGCATTTGCAATATGTCATTTTGCATTTGCTGAAGGAAAAAAAGCTGTATCAGATCTAAGCAAAACAATTGCTGGTCAGTGAGATACAGTCAGTCGGCTTGTTGCAATACTGAATTCAGAACAAAACAACTGAACAAAAGAGAAAGGATGTACCTCAGCAACTTGTTTTTCATGCTTTGTCTCATTATCCACAGGGTCAACACTGGCTTCAAATCTCATTACAATCTAGTGACAATGTCAGAGACAAACTGTATTCAACATTTGCTATGGTTAACCATGCATTAAATAAACTAAATGCCAAAACACTATAAAAGCATGTTAAAAAATAAACGATTCTCGCCAAGATGCAACCTTAACAACACCCTGCACTTCTAAAGTCATGTCTATGCGTTTAGTATTGATTTTGCCACTGTGACATGGATCATTCATCGATCTCACCAAGCTGGCATGAGGGACGGAGAGGAGTCTGTGTTAATAGAGACGCTCTTTAGAAAATGTACCCACCCAAGTGGCTCTGCATTGGACTCATTGCAACAGCTATAAATTAGAGTGGTGTCTGGTGTGACACCATCTGAGCAGATGATTGGATAGTGTGATGTTCATTCTGAAGGAGAATAGGGTTCCATTTGAAGGTCACAGAATATTGTTCATTAATATCAGAAGAATTTATAAAACTGTAGTACCCACTCTGATTCTGATTAATTCTTGTTGGATTCAAAGGCATTATAAAATGACTTTAAAATGATTAATGTGCCAAGGTGATCTGCAACCACAAAAAGCCTGCAGACAGGACAATGACTTGTATTACTTGGTAGGTTTGAATGTTGTTGTTCAAATTTATTAATACTTAAATGAACAATTGTATTTTTTTAATTAATAACTAAATAACATTACAAATTCTAACTGAACATTGGTCTTGTATTGCCAAACAACGGGATTACACTGATTTTATGTGGACCATCCTCAAGTTATTGACCTTAAAAACTCATAATATAGCCTAATATAATATAAAAGCTTTATATTACATCAGTGTTATTTACAAATAAATATTTTTTTTTTGTATTTCCTACTTGTATTAATAATTTTTTACATTAACAAGTACCATTCCATCACTGGACCGAAGCTCATTACTTTGACTATACAGGGAAATAACACAAAGGTAAGCAAGTACTTTGTACGTTTGCCAATGAATTGTGATGCAAAGCTATACCCAGTATTGTGTTAACCTATCACAGAGTAATTGAATGTTTTTATAAATCGCCTCATTAAGATTATGAACAAGCTTTCTATAATCCACAGAAATCATTTAGGCCCACGAACAGGCTATAAGTTATCCTCCTGCTAAATGAAATCCAATTAACATCTGTTTATCAGGCTGAATCAACAGCCATAAGTTTAGCTGCAATGACTGTGACAAACAATTAGTTCTAATTGTAATATATGCGGAAGGGAAGTACAGACTGTGTGAGCATCAGACAGACAATAATGATAACTCCATTACACTGATACCTATCCTAGTATATATAGCCTAAAGATGAGCCGCAGAAACTTTCAAAATGTTGTCAAAAATGTTCATTACACCTTTTGTAATAGAGAATTAACAACAATAGAGGTTTTTAAAGATGTTCTTGTTTCTTTAGGGAAACCATGTAAACATGTTTTGGGTGAACAATAAACCAGGTACTCTCTACGAAACTCTTTAGATAACAGGCTTTCCAGTGTCTTATCAGTATTATTTCCACATATGTGCAAAATCTAAATTCTGACTCAGGTGAGACGTTTGTAATCTTTTACTATCCTGAACCTTGGCTGATCCATAATCTGATAGCAGGCAGGTAAGCTTTCTCTAGATTTTAATCCAGTCCAAATCAAATACTGCAGTGAGGTTTCCATGTTTACTTTATTGCATACAGTAACTGGAAATGTTGGATGTGATGATGAAATGTATAATGTCATTATGTCTGCATTAGTTCTGAAATTAGATAAACATGATGTGACTGCATCAACAATAAAAAGACTAAAATGTATATTATCTTCAAATGGTATCTTTGACTTGACTACAGTGTAGTTTAACATGTTTCCGCATTACCTCAATTTGGCTTTTTCTCAAGTTCAACTAACAATTAAATTGATACATATAGGCACATCTTATAAAATTAGAATATCACGAAAAATGTCAATATTTTTTGTCACTCTTTTCAGAAAGTGAAAACCCATATATTATATAGATTCATTACACAGAGTGAAACAGTCCAAGCCTTTATTTCTTGAAATTTGGATTATTGTGGCTTACAGATACTCTATGGGATTCAGGTCAGGCGAGTTTGCTGAAAATCAAGCACAGTAACACCATGGTCATTGAACCAGCTTTTGGTACCTTTGGCACTGTGGGCAGGTGCCAAGTCCTGCTGGAAAATGAAATCAGCATCTCCATAAAGCTTGTCAGCAGAAGGAAGCATGAAGTGCTCTAAAATGTCCTGGTAGATGGCTGCGTTGACTAGACTTCAGAAAACACAGTGGACCAACACCAGCAGATGACATGGCAGCCCAAATCATCACTGACTGTGGAAACTTCACACTGGACTTCAAGCAACATGGATTCTGTGCCTCTCCACTCTTCCTCCAGACTCTGGGACCTTGATTTCCAAATGAAATGCAACATTTACTTTCATCTGAAAAGAGGACTTTGGACCACTGAGCAACAGTCCATTATTTTTCTCCTTAGCCCAGGTAAGATGCTTCTGACTGTTTCAGAAGTGGCTTGGTAGCCCTTTTCCTGAAGATGTCTGAGCGTGGTGACTCTTGATGCACTGACTCCAGCTTCAGTTCCCACCTTGTGAAGCTCTCCCAAGTGTTTGAATCGGCTTTGCTTGACAGTATTCTCAAGCTTGCGGTCATCCCTGTTACTTGTGCACATGTCAACTTTGCATTTAATAATACAGCACTCAACAGCCACCCCTTTCAGTAATGACCCTCTGTAGTGGAAAGGACCATTGAAGAGCAGTATTATTGTGCTTTCAAAGAACAAGAGATTTTATTGTACATTTATTGAAACTCAAATGTGAGATACTGATAACTCTAATCATGAGCTGCAAGCTCTAATCATAAAATAAAACAAAAATGTAGATATAAGATTTAATGTAAAATGATAAAATTTATATTATTTATATTCATTTTGAATTAGAATTTACAAAGTTTTCATTTATATTAGTAGTATCATAATATTATATATATATATATATATTATATATATATATATATATATACATTTTTTGCATGTTTTAGTTTTCATAGGAATTTTTCAATTTTCATTTAAATTTTCAAATCTTTATCCATTTTTTTTTCATTCATTTTCAATGTTTATTTATATTATTAGTTAACAAAATTGTGCACAATACAAACCCAAGATATTACAGTATAAAAAAAACAATACTAACCATATATAAGTATGTAACAGTTACACATTATTACACAGCATTTACTTACAGTCCGCACCTATTTCATCAGCCATGCTAACCTAGAAAACTACAGTCTAATTTTAGACTAAGATGAGTCTAAAAACAAGCTAGAGAGGTGAAGGTAAATTGGATGAACAGCTTTTAGTACAACTGCATTTGATTGAATTGAAATTTAATTCCATTAGAAGGACATTTCATCCCAACCTTGAACCTTGTGTGACGCAAAAAAAATCAATTTACAAGCTGCGTGTAAGCCAGTTACATAGACCAACTGCAGGAGCCTTGCTTAGATGTACGGTAAACTCATTATCCTCTTCCTTGGTAAAATTAAATGATGCTTCAAAAGGGTAGTAAGAACCAAGATGGTTTTGTAGAATGTATTTCAGCAGATAAGTAAATACTCTCTTTGATTGCGCTGATATAGTTATATGAATATTTAATGAAGTCTTCTTTGCCGAGTAAAATTCATCTAAATATTCAGAGCTAGAAAGGGCAAGAAGGTTGTGAGCTTAATGTGAAATCAATAAACTGACAATCTCTGCCAAAACAACTAGGTATGACCTGAGGAGACGGGACTTCGGGACGAGGCTTTTCATCTAGGCTATAAATAATTCATAAATCAAAGTTAAAAAAGAAGAAAAAAATAAAGATATAAAGAAAGAAAAAGTATCAATATGTATTAGACCAACACAGACACAAAAAATACAAATAAACATCAAAAGCACCTTTATGATGTTTCACAAAATAACTATGATAATATGCAATAATGACACACAATTTTCCAAATGCGTGGCATGGTTTCCCATGACCTCTTGCCTCTGTAATTTACTGCAGTAATCGCTAAATGGACAGGATAATACCAGGAAACTCTCACAAAGAGCCGGATGGGGGATCAAAGGGGGATGTTCAAGTCAGATGCTACTCCCTTCACATACACTAACATATGATTTCTAACTGCATTCCCTAACAGCACATCTCACATGCACCCTCTTCGTATTCCATTAAAGTGTCAGAGAGCCCTTGAAGTGTTACCTGTACACCATTAGCTGTTTCATCTAATTCATACAATGCTCTGGGGCCACGGCCAAACAATTATGCCAGCGCTAACATTGGTTTTTATAAGTCAGCAAAGATCATGTTTGAACATCCTCTCCTAAGAGAGTCATTTTTGTATTCAGATGCTTTCAAGAACCAGAGAAAGACCCGATGAAACCCCAGAGAGCCTCAAAACAGACTTTCAAATCCATATTCAGAAATAGCTGCTGGATAAAAGCACACACCAAAAGCAGCCCTTTGAAATAAATTATTGCAGAATAAAAATATACAGTATTGGTTTAACAAACGTTAAATGCTTGAATCTGTTATAAAGTCCCATCCTCGGAAACATTCGAGGTAACTTAGTCATTAAACCAAAATTGTACTGATGTAATGCTGCCCTCTACTGGCGAAAAAACTATCAATTCCTATGACGCTTCCATTTAATTTTAGTTTTTAATTAAATATTTCCAGTGCTTTATTTATATCTGTTCTCGTGGGGCTGTAAGTCAGTTTACAGTAGCGCATCCAAGTCATAAATAAACCATCAAACTTCAAAGCTTGCTTGATTACGCTCTCCTCAAATGATATTCCATTTGATGCCAAAACTCTTCTTATGCTCTATGAATCAATAAATATTTGCATTATCGTTGCATATTTATTGAGATATTAGTGTTTTGGGCTGTCAAAATCGCCCGATTTTGTCTCTTAACTGTGTGGATGTGTACATGTTTATACTGTTGTGTTAAATGTGTGTAAAGATATGTTTACTGTTGTGTTAAATGTGTGTAAAGATATGAGTGTTTATAATATAGGCTATATAACATTAACGTTACTGTATAAACAGGAAATAAACTGAATAACGTTACGTTACATGGAAAAACACTTTCTTGTTAAACGTTAATAAAAAATGGTAGTGTGAAGAGAAGAGTGTGTTTACCTCAAATGAAGGCCTTTAGTTCATTCAACAATGTCTCTGAGCAAACTGCGATGAGTTTTTTACTGAGATATAGTTTAGTTTAGTTCCTTAGTAATGTATCCACTGCAAACCATAGCTGCAAACGAACAATACGCCGCGAAAAAAATAAAAAACAAACGCCCAGTCGCCTTAAGCGCGCCAACTTTGAACTGACGCAGACGCCAATAACAGATGCACGTATTTTGTAAATAAATTACAATTGTAACTATTTGTAACGTGTTAAAGTAAACGTGTTACTCCTAAGAAGGGTTGTTTATTTATTAGTGAGAACTAATTTGACATTATAGCCAATCATTGATTCTGAAGAAGCATAAAAAAAAAAACGTGAAATAAACCAATGCTGATAAAACAGTGCAGTCAGTGCCATGTAAACATATTGAAATAAGTTTAAATATTTGTTTCAATTATAAATAATTTTAAATAGATTTTCGTGTACAAAGGGACAAAAGTAAACAAACCTGCATTTTTCAGCATCTTAGAAGTAGGCCTATAAACGTAAAATGCTCATTTGCCAATATTATGGTGGGTTATGTATAGGCCTATGTCTTACATTAGAATTAGACAAGCAATTTCTTCTAATTGGGAGAGTAACTAGGCTACTTTAAAGATTGATGAAACATGTATTTGAAGACTAAATCAAATATATTGACCACTTTATGTCTCCAATCTAAGGACTCATTAGTCAAATGCATTGTTCTCTTTGATCTATGACTATCGATAGCTTCCCTGTAAGCTTTTCACTCAGTGTAAAGTATTTATGATCAGCACAATACACTTGACTGCACTCTTGCATGATGGTCACAAGCAGATGTTTCTGATTTAGAGTATTTGTTCTGGGGAAGATACAAGTCAACAGTATCACTGGCTTGTGAAGTTTGTTGTTTGACTTTTTTTACTTCCTCCAGATTCCTTCTTGCACTTTATTTATTTATTCGTTTACTCTTTTTCTGAAATCTTAGCACCAGGTGGTCTTATCTTATCAAACCTGACAGAGACCCAGTGTGCATGCAAAATCTATAATCAAACTCAAATTATTCAACTCCCTGAATCTGTCTGGGGGGAAAAGCATCCAGTGAAAAGCTGTTTTTGGGAGATACTGACACCAATACACAGGATATGGTAAAGAGCAAACCAAATTGTTTAAAAGTTATTTATATATATATATATTCATCCCACAGAAAAGAAAATATGAAAAATCACAGAGCATTTGTTCATCCATACATACTTGAACCACTTGTGGGGTTGCAGGAGACTCATTCAGCTTTAGTAGATACATATTTCCAAATGTAGTACTTCTGGCTCATGTAACTGATGATATAAAGTTATTTGAGGTCATTTTCCTCAAATGATAAAGTGTTCATTGCAAGTGTTCGAGGCAGTCAGTCTAATCAGAGAATATGACTGTGTGCAATGCTTCAACTGCACACAGAAGTCACATGGCCATTGAATCACACTGCACACTTAGGCACGCAGTTCTGACAGCAGTAATTTAATGACATCCTAAGGGTTTTTTCCAGATTTTTTGATATATATATTACAGTGTCATGGCCCACACAGCTCGTTTTCAAACACAGTATAACTGTTGTCAGTATGTGTAACAGCTTACGAAGATTTTGGGACATAAAACTTGTGATGAGAATAGAAATAGGACTTTATTAGAGGTGTTAAAAACATTATCAGTTTTGAAGAATTACATTATCATTTCTTTTTAAGGAAGCCATCTTTGACATGGTCATATAAAATGCTTGGTGGATTTAATAATAATAATACATTTCTGATTTATTCATTTAAGTCAATAATATAATTTGTAATGAATATGTAGGCTAATTATTTGACAACAAGTACATATAAGAGTGACTTTTTTCATAATCTGAAAACATTTCCAACATCTTTATAAAATCTATTTTATTTAGTTTATATTCACTATGTAAACCTAACCTATAACTAATACTACATATTTTTTGTTCATTTTTCAGCTAAATTATTAACTATAGTTAATTTGATTATATATATATATATATATATATATATATATATATGCTACACATATAATGCATCAAAAAAGGTTTTTAGACATTCTGGTCCATCAAGATCTACACATACAAAACAGCACAATTTCACTGAACAGACCTCCAGTATTACATCTGCCATATTTAATTTAAAAAAGACAATTTGCTTCAATCAGCTCAGAGATGCTTGTTTAGGCTTCCGTTCTTGCTCAGAACAGCAGATTGGTATCCATATCCTCTGTAGGAATGAAAATACAAAAAAGTTGAAAAACCTGGTTTGCGTTTAAAGTTTTGATTTATTTAAAACGAGCATAAATACTGCATTTAAAGTTAATGAATAATAAATTAAAATAACTTTGAACTGTTTAAAATGAGGCCTTCAAAATAGTCTTACCTTCCTTAATGCCAAAGCAGCTGCACCACTCCTTGAAGGAGACCAATTTGTCCTTGTCAGCATCACACTTTTGCAAAAAGACTGAGGTGCAATGCTCCATTGGAACTAGGGGAACGCGCAGTGGAGCCAGCTCAGAGTGAGAAAGAAACCTGCAACAGCATAATGTGAAAGAAAAAAACAACAATTTGTCATGAGCATAAAATTAACAGAAGATAGAAAATCTTATGAGCATATTCCATGTCCACTCCAATTGAAAGACCAAGACTAGATTCTTAAAGATACTATATTAAGTTTTCTTGCATCTCAGTTTAATGCAGAGATACATTTATAAGTAAATCGTTCGTAGGCAGTTTTCCCCCACACTGCAGCTTTAAAGCCTCTGTCTGACCACTGACATTGTGGAGGATATTGGCACCAAGTCTGTCTTTTTCTGGAAATGTCCCTCAACCACATCCTCACACCGGCTAAAAATATTACTGAACCTCCTGTATGAGTAAGTCACAGTTAGAATAGTTTCTGCCTCCGACGTCTTGCCCACGAATTGCCCATTTGTGACCAATGTATGCAAATACTGTAGAGCTCCAAACTGCCGAGAATTTCCCTAAAACGCATGTTCTCGTCTAATTGGGCAGCTTTAAGCAAGTTTCAGGAATCAGGTTTCAAAATATTTGTATCAGTCTTTCAGTCAAAACTCTGGCGGCAAGACAAATGTTAGAAGGAAATTTGACTTCATTTACCAAGATATTTGGGATTTCTCCTTTCTGATAAACTAAAGAATATTGCAAGGTCTGTACAAACACACAGCCCCCACCTGTCTGAAGGATGCTGGTCCATCTGTGCAAACTGCCAGTGCACTGGATAGATGTACATGTTGTAGTTCTTCTCAAAGTCCTGCTGTAGAATCTCGACAGGGTGCTCGCCAGCATGAAGACGTCTCTCACTCTCATAGATCTTCTGAACCTGTTGAGCAGAGCATTCGTCATCTGTGATGAATTCATATTTGGTGGTTTAGACACAATCAAGGGCTATTTTTCAAGGTAGTACAACAACACTGTGTGTTTTACTGTCAAAAGTTGGAGAGCCGAGTAGAATTTGTTTTAAATCTACTATTTGTCTCTTTGGGAGACATGTGTTATCTAGATGAAAAACTATCTGTCTAGTATCTCTGATAGACATGCCTTGATACTTTGTTTAGCTGTGAGAAAGCCAGGAGACATGGACTCATGCTCATATAACTGCAAAAGCACGTTCTTCAGCCAATCCCGCATACGCAGAGGGAACTGCACCAGCTCAGACTCTGGGCATGGAGGAATAACTGCCAGACAAAACACACCAAAGAAAATGTTAGGAGAAATAATAATAGAAAAAAATAAAACTATAGATATACATTAAGAACATATAACGCTAACACTTTAGTATAGGGACCAGTTCTAACATTTAACTTGTTGCTTATTAGCATGCCTATTATGAACAATTTGGCTGTTTATTATTGCTTTTAAAGCACATTCTGCATGACCATATTCTACAACCCATTCCCAATCCATAAGCCTAACAACTATCTTACTAACCATTAATAAGCAGCAAATTAGGGGTTTATTGAGGCAAAAGTCATAATTAATGGTTTGGTAATGGCAAGAATTGTACCTTAAAATAAAGTGTGACCGCACTTATGAAAGGGGAGAATTCTGTGAGAAATATTAGAGTTTATATTCATGTGTCTGAAATGTATTTGCAGCCTTTGGTAAATCTGAGCGCAATTTCTGAGACATTGCTGCGAAATCTTCAGAAACGAATAGCTTTACATCTCTTCTCACATGCAAATTTTACACCTAAATTTTACCTCTCAGGTGCTAATAATTAAAATAAGCATATTCGTGTTTCTTACATTTGCAGGATCCAGTGTAATCCAGGTGAAGTCTGTGGCCTATTTTGGTCCCCTCAAGGCCACACTTGGTGGCAAAAAGCTGACAGGATGTGTCATATGTCTTATTGTCAGTTCCGCATACCTACAATGAAAATGTCCCAATGATAACAGCTTTTAATTAACAAATTATTTTTTTTATTTTTTTTTTTTCTTCTTCAATCAGTATCTGTTAATTAAATGTTTGATCTGTAATGGAATATGTAAGTATGCACGCTCACATTACAAAACTGTCACTGGGGCAGTGCTCTTTCAAAAGGTATAAAATGTACACTTTAGGTACTAACATGTAAGAACTAAGATGCACCTTTATGGTATACGTACATTTACGGGTATATGATGTACATTTTAGCTTTTGTACCTTAGGGTACCACCCCAGTGGCAGCTTTGTACTTTTTTTCAGATTTTTTAAATTAAAGCAGTTTTACTGAAATCAGCTGAATGAAAATTAAACTAATTACGTATACTTACATGCTCAAAATCATTTACACTGGGGGACATTCTGATGGCTCCTGACACACACAGACGGGTTTGTTCTCATCATTCGTTTTGCAAGTCTTTCCTCTTTTACAGCGAAAATTCTCACAGGGATCTGGATAAAACAATGAAACAATGTGTAAATATCTTGTCAAATACTGTATCCTCAAACCAAGCATCCACTGCTGCTTTAAAAGGGCTCTCAAAAAGAGACATCTAATAAAGGTTATACACTCACTGGCCACTTTATTAGGTACACCTTGCTAGTACCGGATTGGACCCCCCTTTGCCTTCAGAACTGCCTTAATTCTTCGTGGCATAGATTCAACAAGGTGTTAGAAACATTCCTCAGAGATTTTGGTCCATATTGACATGATAGCATCACGCAGTTGCTGCAGATTTGTCGGCTGCACATCCATGATGTGAATCTCCCGTTCCACCACATCCCAAAGGTGCTCTATTGGATTGAGATCTGGTGACTGTGGAGGCCATTTGAGTAAAGTGAACTCATTGTCATGTTCAAGACTAGTCTGAGATTATTTGAGCTTTGTGACATGGTGCATTATCCTGCTGGAAGTAGCCATCAGAAGATGGGTACACTGTAGTCATAAAGGGATGGACATGGTCAGCAACAATACTCTGGTAGGCTGTGGCGTTTAAACGATGCTCAATTGGTACTAAGGGGCCAAAGTGTGCCAAGAAAATATCCCCAAGACCATTGCACCACCACCACCAGCCTGAACCGTTGAGACAAGGCAGGATGATCCATGCTTTCATGTTCTTTACGCCAAATTCTGACCCTACCATCTGAATGTTGCAGCAGAAATCGAGACTCATCAGACCAGGGCAACGTTTTTACAATCTTCTATTGTCCAATTTTGGTGAGCCTGTGTGAATTGTAGCCTCCGTTTCCTGTTCTTAGCTGACAGGAGCGGCACCCGGTGTGGTCTTCTGCTGCTGTAGCCCATCTGCTTCAGGGTTCGACGTGTTGTGCGTTCAGAGATGGTATTCTGCATACCTTGGTTGTAACGAGTGGTTATTTGAGTTACTGTTGCCTTTCTCTCATCTCTAACCAGTCAGCCCATTCTCCTCTGACCAGTTTTTGAAATACTCAGACCAGCCCGTCTGGCACTAACAATCATTCCACGTTCAAAGTCACTTAAATCCTCTTTCTTCCCCATTCTGATGCTCGGTTTGAACTTCAGCAAGTCGTCTTCACCACATCTAGATGCCTAAATGCATTGAGTTTCTGCCATGTGATTGGCTGATTAGCAATTTGTGTTACCAAGCAATTGAACTGGTGTACCTAATAAAGTGGCCGGTGAGTGTATATAACTCTGTAAAAAGTGCCAGCATTCCTTTCCTTCTGTTGGTTTGCATAGAGCGTAAACCAGGGGCTAAGGCTCTCATTGACTTCTTAAGCCAGGGTGGTTTAACAGTCAATGTCAAAGAAAAACTCTGCTCAGCACATTCCTAATAAGAATTTGGGGCTATGGAGATAATGTTGAAATAACATCACCATCTGGCAACCCCTGTCCGCTGGGCCGATGGGTGGGTCGAATGTTAGGGTAAAGCTCCATTGCGGCCCTGATCTGTATGGGATTCATCCCCACCAAACGAGACTGTAAAGAGGTACAACCAACACATTTAAACATTTCAAAGACTTTGGAGGGAATACACAACAAATATGTGGTCTACTTCAAATACTTTAAACTAGCGCCCCTGCTTAAACTATCCCATTATTTTTCAAATAAGATTTTTTTAATAAGCTTTTTCTTATGCATGACTTCCAATTCATTAACTACTAAATGCAAACTTAAATGCAATTCTTATTATCACTTATTTGCTTTTGCTCACACTAACGGTTACACTCTTAAAAATAAAGGTGCTTCACGATGCCATAGAAGAACCTTTTTGTCTAAATGGTTCTATAAAGAACCTTTAGATTATAAAAAGGTAAGAAAGAGATGGTTCTTTAAAGAACTTTTGACTGAATAGTTCTTTGTGGAACCAAAAATGGTTCTTCAATGGCATTGCTTGACGAACCTTTTGAAAGCACCTTTATTTTTAAGAGTGTTGGTTTAGGGTTTTGTTTCATACTCAGTAGGGCTTTAACCTTTCTAACCGTGATTGGCGAATTTAGCCTCTACTTCATTAGCTAAGTACTAATAATTAATTACAAATTAATTTAAAGTATTAATCTACTAAAAGCACATGTGTAGGCTATATACTGTACTAGCATGAGTCTGGTTGTGTGTACAGCTAGAAAATATAATCTACTTTAAGATAACAATGTATGTGTGATGCATTTTGTACCCATTTCCCATTCTTCTTTCTGGTTTTAGGCTCTGTATTTTCAGTGGGCTCCTCCAGTTTTTCTGGGTCTTTCCTAGGAGTATGTTCTTCAGTTGCTTCCATTGCTCTGGCTTGGTCACTCTGCATCTTCTCCAGCTGCTGGTTGTTTTGCTGCTTCTTGGATTTGCTCTTTCCATGGCTGTTACCTTCATTCTTCTGTTTTTTCTTCTCCTTCTTTGTCTTCTTGCCACTAGAAAGAACACTGTCCTCAGATTCAGTGCTGTTCTTCTCATCCTGTTGATCACTCTTCTCTTGTTCTTTGTCATTCTCAGAGTCTTGTAAAGGCTCATCTTGGGTTTGTTCTGCTGGCACGTCCTGTTCTTCTGCAATATCCTCAGAGTCAGTGTTGGATTGCTGAGAATCATAGTCCACTGTGACTGTGGGAATCACATCTTCAGCTGTTTCATCTGTCTCCTTTTTCTTAGTGTTGATGGTTGAAGCTTTGACCTCCTCCAGCTTGGTGGGAAATGGCTGTGAAGCATCACGGTCAGCTGCATAGTCCAAATCAATTGGTATCTCTGACTCAGTACTGCTGTCGGTCTCATTTGCATCCTCTACTTTGTTCTCACCTTCTCTTTTTTCAGTTCCATCTTTATTCTTCATTGTAGATTTTCCATCTTTCTTTCCCCCCTCCTCCATTTCTTTGTCTTTTTTTGGACTGTCATCATCATCTTCATCCTCCTCCACAGGTTCATCTACCTCTTCAGGGACCTGCAGGAGCTGAGACAATGCCTCCTCACTCAGGAGCAAAGGTGTATTCTTCTCACCGTCCTCTGAATCATCAAGCTCTTCTGCCCCTGCTTTCTTCATCTCCACATGGCTCTCATTCTCCTCACGCTTGTCCTCATCCTCTGGGTCCTGTGTGCTGGACTCAAAAGGCAGAAATGTGGGCAGAACTCCATCGCTACTGCCATGAAGCTTCACTGACTCTGGCTTTTAAAAAAATTGAAAAAGTAAAATAATTATTATTATTTCATGAATATTTGTATATGAATGATTGGATTCATTTATTTAAAAAAAATGAAATATATGGATTGAATTAGTGTTCTTCAACAAATCAGTTGAATTAATAATTCAATGACTCTCTCATACAGACGTCAGTTGTTGTTTCTAAATGAATCAAAGGTTTTGAACAATTTCTATGCAATATAATAATAATATATATTTTTAACATGTAAAATGTATAATTGTATATAATTGGTCAATATATTAAAATATTGGCACATGGCTGAAAAAAAAATGAAACATGTAAAATGTTTAATTGTATATAATTTATCAATATATTAAAATATTGGCACATGGCTGAATTATGTGAAAACTATAAGAAACACAATTTAATGCAGAAGTATATGCAAAATATTATATGAGTAAATTTAATCTTTTTAAGGATTACCTGCTCTTTTGGAGTTGGGTAGTGTTTGACATGCTGATTTTTTACATGAGGCTTACTTTGTACCTAAAAGAAAGAAAGAATGAAAGAAAAAAAAGAAGAGAGAGAGAGAGAGAGAGAGAGAGAGAGAGAGAGAGAGAGAGAGGTTAAGCTGTCAAATATCATCTCACCAGGTAGCAATAAGTAGGACAGTATAATACCATGCTGAAGTTTCTTTATGAAAATGTTAATTTTTCAGCATAGAGTTTGAACAGATCGAACAGAAACTCATACCAACATGAAATTACATTGCTGTTTATGTAATCCTTCCAACTCAATTGTTTGAGATTATCTATGGCTAACCGCTCTGTTGTAATTTCCTGGAGGAATACAGATATTTTGCCAGTGAAGTATTGTCTTTCTATTTCCTGATAAGTAACTAATATTGAGAGTCAATTTACATTACATTCTCGAAGTTGAACTGAAAAACATGCCTTGGTCTTATGATTTATGCAAGGCATTTTGTCATTTTAAATCTACACAATTATCCTTTCACCAGCCATGAGACTGTGGGATTGATTTACTTCCCAGCAGATCTACTCCCATTCCAATTCCAAGAGTAAGGCAATGGAATAATATATAGCCATGTTTGTGATTAGCTGTGTCAAACCCTCGCTGTTGGCCCGGGTCATATATTACAACAGATTTCATTACAGCTTACACTGTTCCCGCTGATTTATCTACACACTTGATAACATTTGATTGACTCTCTAAAAGCTCTTTGTATCAAATTCCCAGCATGCATATTACTCATTGCTTGCATTTTGAACTTTATTCTTCTTGGAAATATCTTTTGGGTTGGTGTCTGATTCCATTTGGTTCTTTGACCTTTGAACATGATTGTGGGCTTATAGAAAAAAAATATTTGCTGAATATTTGGAGATTTTACTTACATATGCAGCCAGTGCTGAGACCAAAAAGCAGAAGAGAAACAGGTCTTTCATCATCTCTAGAAAAAAACAAAATCAACAATAATTTGTATGGATGTCAGCAGAGTCCTGTGTCCTACCTTAAGACTTCCTGAAAAACTTGAAGTGACATGATGTCCCCATTCTCTATTCTTTCTATCTAAGAATTCTGCTGTTCTGCCCTCTGGGCCGTTCTCACACAGGGTTCAGAGACCTCCATCTGTATGCTGGACGTACTCCTGCCATGACACCCCAGCATAAATTAGCCGCCTCAGTTGTCGTGGTAACAGGGCCCAGGAGATGAGCCCCACTCAAAAGTCACATTCAAAGTCCGGAGGGGCAAAGCAAACATCAGAAGCTACTAGACTGGAAAAAGAGTCGACTAAGTACACAAGCTTTTTGCTTCCTGCACAGAGACAATGTGCCCCTTATTGGCCATGTTGATGTGGACAATGACTGGGGTGCAATGGCATGAAGATACTGCATGCCAAAAGATGATATAAAACTTTTAATTATAGAATTATTTTAATTCGTGTTTTCTTTTTGTTTTAAAAATGCACAGTAAATTTGCAACAATGACTTAAATTGTGCGTGCATATTATAGTTCCTGATTACTTATCATGAAAGCTACTTTCAGAAAATAAACTTTGAATAAAAAGATTATACTTATACCAGAAGAATTTCCAGCAATTAAAAACTGCTAATAAATAAAAATATACATTGCTACTGATGACACCAACATGACATGTATCAATTTTTTTGCATTACCTTTTATTTCTGTTAACCTTAACTATTATTCCAGAAGTGATAATTTAATGAATTCACTTAACTAGAAATGGACATTTGAAACTTACCTGAGCTGTGATGTAGCCGATAAAAGGGGAGTAATTTGGAGTCACAGAGAGTCACCGAGAGGTAGTCAGTTAAAGTTCCTCTCACTCCCTTCTGCCGCCCCTCAGCACTGTACATCAGATGCCCTTCATCTGCACTCGACCATTCAAAGAGACACAACTAACTGAAGCTTCGGTGGGGGGTGGAGAGAAGAACAGAGGGATGGAGAGTCACTCCAAAACACACCGTAACAATTTAACCTCACTCAAACATAAACAATGTACGTATAAGCATTTTTGGATTATTAAACATTTTATTTTAACAAACTATGTTTTCTTAAAACATTGAATACATCTATGTGGAAAACAAAGAGACCTCCTGGTGCTTGGTGGATTTTCAGATCTTGAAGCTATGAGCAGCCCTGGGACAGGGAATTTAGACATTCAAAGCTAAAAGCAGATATTAAAAGACCACCTGTAGATGGCGCTCAGTGATTTTGCAGATCTTGAATTTTTGCCAACTTGCTGCAACTAGATCATGTTATTGACCGTGCACCTATTTTGGTTACAGAGTATCAGTTCATTTGGGTTTATTTAAATAAAACATCCAACCATCAAATATATATATATACACAAGAATTTGTCACAAATAAACATCTTAAAACAGTGTTTTTTTGCAACCACACTGTTCCCTAGAAAACACCTTTGCATATAATATCAACCTTAACTACTACTACTACTAATAATAATAATAATAATGATTACTACTACTAATAATAATAATACAAATTATCTCTGTTTACTTATTTTGAGCTCTTGAATATTAGAACTCTAGAATATTACATTTATGCATTTAGCAGATGCTTTTATCCAAAGCGACTTACAGTGCATTCAGGTTATACATTTATTGTCAGTATATGTGTTCCCTGGGAATTGAACTTTACGCTGCTAACGCAATGCTCTAATAGCCACAGGAACACTTTATATTAAATAACACTATACTAATAAAAATAACAATGATACTCTGTTTCTTTATTTTGAGCTCTTGAATATTACACCCTTTCTCGCTACCCTTTCCATATCCATCTTTTATCAGGAAATCTAATTATAACTGCAAGCAAATTCCACTCAAATTGTGAGAGCTGAATATTCATTAGTGAACCACTGTGCATTGTTTTACATTTCCTCTAAGCCATTATCAGTAAACATCTCGGTGCGCTGCTATATGTGGGTTTTTGGGTACACTGCAATGATTATGAGTATGATTGTGAGGAACGTTTTTAAAATGGAAATATTCCACTCTTCACCAACACACACACACACACACACACACACACACACACACACACACACACACACACACACACACACACACACACACACACACACACACACACACACACACACACACACACACACACACACACACACACACACACACACACACACACACACACACACAAAAAAAAGTAGCACTCCAAATATGGAGCTCCGGGAAGTGGTGACAAAAAAAACCTTGTGTAGGGACAAGTTTATATAGGAATATTTATATTAGCAAGCTATCATAAAGGAAGTAAGCCATGTGTTGTTTTCAACATTTTATATCCATAATAAACAAAATAGCAAATAGATTTTAAGTAAGGTATATACATACTGACTGTTTATGAAAAAGGAAACAAATAAAATAAAATGCTCTGTGTTGGAATGCTCTCATTGTGGACTTCCTGTCCCAGTGTGGGATTAGACAGTACTCTTACTCTGTATTTAGAGGCCACACACCCTATAGTTTAGCATCTTAAAATAGACACGTACAGGAGAGGACGTTTGGGTGAGCACACACTGTAGTGTGTGTCATTGCATTATGTAAACATTCTTACTGTGGCACTCTCATTTTCTTGTATATTCCAGCTCCAGTTAATGTGCCCCCACAGTAATCTGAGTGTTGGCGAGCAGGAAGTGATGCTGTTACCTTAAGGAAGAGTCAGCCTGTTAAATAGCGCTTTCTCTAGACATACCATTAAATCCAGTCTTTAACTTTAGCTATAAACACTCGCTGTTAAGTGCTCTCGTTCATTTACTCCAGCTCGTCTGCTTTCTTGGACTTTGCATTCGGACTAAGAGAAGAGAAAGGTAAGGTTTTTAAATCTACCCAATGCATTATTTTAAGCAGAAAGAAATGTTATAAATTATTACATAATAAATTATATGGATTTTTATTCTTCAGATTTTATATTTCAGAATGAAACCTGCCATATTGATTCTCTGTCTGCTGGGAGCAGCCTATGCTAATCCAGTGAGTACTGCAGGAATAAACTTTTAATGTTCTTCTGTCTTTCCATACATTTAAAAGAGTGGCAATGCTTTTTTCTTGAATTATGACACAGATCTTGCATAAAATGGCTATGGAGATGATTCAACATGCATCCAACTCTGTAAGTGACTCTCAGTTTAATTTAAAGAAACTTTGTGGTAACTTTTTAAAAATGTTTTAGGTAATGCTGTACTTATAATCTTTTATATTCCACAGTCGGAAAGCTCTTCAATGTCTGAATCCTCCGACCAGAGTAATAGCTCAGAATCTTCAGATGAGGTGCGCTTTCCGTCAAATTCCACATATAAACAAAAATAAACTTTAATGTCTATCTAGCAGGAGGGACAACTGTATGTTTTCAATGTTTATCCAAAAACAGTTTTCCCGTAAAAAAAAAAAAAGGAAAAAAAGTGATCAAGAAGTTTGCAATAAATAAAATAAAAAAATAAATAATTAAATAAAAAAATAATGCATTTTGCATGTTGAATGGATTTGCACAGCCAATTTGATTATAATAAAAAAAATTAAGACAGCAACTGAATTTAAGTTTTTTTTTTAAGTTGAAACATTTGGGAACGTTTTATAGCGTTTTTTTAACCTTTTAATTTTCTTATGCCAAGAATATCCAAATATATATGCAAATCCATACCAAATATCTACCAGAAAAAAATAAGATTTTTTTGTACAGTATTTAGTATTTTTCAATAGTCTTTAATAAAAGAATAATGTACAAATAAATCATACATTCATTTATTTATTTGCAGAAGTCTAAGGAAACGGTCTCTGACAGCAGTGTAAGTGCAAAGATTATGTCAACAAATCTAATGAGAAAATATTTAAATGTATGTCTGTACAGAAAATAGGCTCACTTCACTTTCTCCGTTTTCTTGACAGAGCTCAGAATCAACTGAATCGGACTCAAATGAACCGGTATAACTAAAAATTACTTTTCACAAATGTATAAAATCACTAAACAGATCAATATGACTGCAAATGTCTTACCATGTTTGTTTATTATTATTTTTTTTTTCAAGATCTCTAGTGAAAGCAATTCTGTGGAAAGTCTGGTAAGTTACTTTGCCTTAATACACCCTAAAACTCACGCTCTATAGTGTATCGATTGCAGAGAAATTGATTTCCTGTTTATACTCTCCCACATTCGGTCATCTGTGCATCTAGATTGGAAAAAGTGAGACTGCACTGATATCAGATAACACTCAAAGCAGTAAAGAGAACGTTCGTAGGGTAAGGAATGTCCAATTGCATGCATCATACAATATGTGTGGTTACGCAGGAATAACAACCATTATAATGCATTCATACAGGGCTGGATCTACACCCTCAAATGGGTCCATAAGGACAACAATGCCATTGTGCAAGCGACCAGCCAGCCAGAAGAGACTGACATCAAATCCTCTAGTGAAAGCAGTGAATCAAGTGAAAGCCAGGAAATGGTTGTTCTGAACACAAAGGATGAGGATAACGGTGCAGACACAAGTGAAAGCACTGAAAACAGTTATATTGTTGACGGTGCCGAGTCCAGTTCCAGCAATAGCAGCAGCAGCAGCAGTAGCAGTAGCAGTGAAAGCAGCGAGTCCAAAAACAGCGAAGTGGACAGCGAAAGTCGCTCAACTGAGTGCCAACCCGGGGCTGACAGCCAAGAATGTGACAGCGAGGAAGACTTTCCTCAGGATATCGGAGATGATGGTGCAACCGACCCGTTCAATGGCATCCTAATGCCTGATTTCACTGAGCCCTAGCAGCAGTTTAAGACATCATTTTATGACTCGATGCTCTGATATCTGCAAGTGGAAATCCCAGGAATATATTCAAATGGGAATGTTCTATTAATGAAAATATCGAAAGGAGGTTATGTAAGGAAATTGATATAATATTAATATAAACCATTAAATAAATGTTAATACTGTTTTTTAAGGTACCTCAGTCTGTTTTTAATTTAAAATTACACATATTTTGTTTTATACTTTCTCTTTTAATATTTGCTTTTTATCATTGGATATCGCTGGAGCTGAAGTTCTGTGCAGTATTTTTTTATAGAGATTTTGTAGTCATTTATTTATACTGTCGGTATTAACCATTTTCAAATAAATAAAGTAAAGAAAAAGTCTAGCATTGCATGAGTCCTGTATTTCCCAGGAGTTCTTAATGCTAAAAAGTTGAATGCGTAAGCACATACATTCCTAAAATGAAAGGGTTGCCCTAATGCAATCCAAGAGTAATTACCAACTTCGTTGCCTATAATTTTACAGATTTAGTTCATACCTTTGCACAAGCATGCCTAAACAATAAAAATGTGTTTAGAGAGCTGAAATGGCTGTTGTGTTACATCAAGCTATGAAAGAGCACTTTCAGCAGTAAGGAATATTGCAACAATTATGTGTGTGTGTGTGTGTGTGTGTGTGTGTGTGTGTGTGTGTGTGTGTGTGTGTGTGTGATTGACTTATTTACAAGTAATACATCATGTCTGTCAAACGCATGTCATTGCTGTTTTGATACCACAAGATGGTGGCAAACTTTAAAGAACAGATGTGGGGTTTCCCTAAGGAGAACATCATGAACTCACACAAACATTACATGTTGAGCGGGACTTTCTGCCGTTTCATGTGTGCTGCTTTTAACGGAGGGATAAAGATACCTTACGCTAAGAATGGAGGTTTAGACATGGTAAGTTTGTTAATTACTGTATAATTAAAATGACTGTTTTATGGTTCAGTCTTCAGATAACAGACTAAGCACCATTGGCTTTCATTGTCTAGACAATTGACAGTGTGATCCAAGGTAATGGCAGGCATTATCCATTATGACAAGAAGGGATAAAAACTTTAAATAATGTTTTTATTTTTTTTAGAGACTGCAATATATTATGTTTAAGAATTTGCCAGATTCCCCAGTTTAAAAAGACAATATCAAACTGTAAGATGCTATTTTCAGCAGCTAATTTATTATATGGTACAATACAACTATAGGCTCAGTTTGTATGTTCTCAATATGAATGCTGAATATCAGCACTTATTTCGCACCACATCACCATCAAATTGTTTTGGGTAAGAAAGCAACATTTAGGCTAAATCTGCAGTATAATATCAGTCTCTGTGTCTCTGTCTGTGTGTTATAGCCTAATTAAAAGTATCGTTAACACAAAAACGAAGATTCATCCTTTACGCCCATTCCAAACTTGTATGAGTTTGGAATAATGGAACATAAAGAAGAAGATATTTGGAAGAATGTTGGTAACCAAGCTGCTTCAGTTCCATTTACTTTCACTGCACGGACAAAAAAATACAATGGAAGTCTGTTTGGTCACTAACATTCTTCCAAATAGGCCTATCTTTTGTGTTCTGCAGAAGTAGGAAAAGGCAAAGTTTGGAAAGACTGAGGAAAAAGTTTGGAAATGAGGGTGAAAAAAAATCTCTTATATTTGGGTGGACTATCCTTTTAAAAAATGCGATAAAAATACTTTGCCCCGCTTTCATCAGATTCATGTCTTAGCTTCATGAAAAGTGTGTTTTTCTGAAAGCCACCTGCCCCAGTGAGCCAAGTTCAACGCGCTCAACATAAGAAACTGTATGTGTTAAAGTCCCATTACACAGCGTTTGTACTCTATCCGTGAACGACGCGACAAACTAGAACGTCCCTATATTATAATGAAGGAAACGGTCTACTTTAGTTAACCGCGTCGCGTCACTTGAAGCGTAGTCCAGGTCGCGCGCAATGTTCGTGCACACGCACCAGGCGGCGTCAAGCTGATCTGTGACTGTGGTCTTTCTAAACCTGATACCACACCGAAAAGAGCGGCAACTGTCCCTAAAACGCGTAAAATCTCAATAAAACCCACACACGACTCGACCATTACCTATTGTGATGCCAAAAGAGGGGCTGTTACCGAACTATTTTTCCGCGTTTAATGTGAAGTACGAGAAAAAATATACCCAATTTGAGATGGGGAAGTCCCCGCAAGGAAATCCCCTCTTCATAAGATAATTTCGAAATTGAGTGAGGCTCTCACAGGCTGAAAGGTTCTGCCTTTGGTCTACAGCAGACGCATGTAGTAAACCTATGACACTCAAACCTGTGCAATCTATGGGAAAATCGAACTTTATGTATTGGGTTTAACGCGAGCGGATTGTTCAGCATGGATGAGATAAAGAGGGAGAACGACGCGCTGAGGGCGAAGTTGCGCAGCTGCTCTACACTCAACACATTTTGCCACGAAACACAACAAGAAATTGCTCGTTTAAATCAATTGGTCACCTCCAAAGACGGAATTATTGCCGATTTGAAGGCAAGACTGGGGAATTATGAGAAAACCGTGGTCATAGAGGGAGAGGAGCCCTGTATTGTAGGGCCGTCGAAATCTCTCATCGAGAGTTTATGTAAGGAAATTTGCAAATTACAGCAAAAACGCAAGGAGTCAGAGGTGGACGCCGCCCAGAGATTGGAAGCCAGTAAAACAGTAAGTTATAACACATTTTAATTTGTCTTCCTGCTTCTCCTATGCAATCATCTACAATATGTCAAGTTGATTGTTTTTCTCTGTACATCTTACCAACTACAGCACTGTAAATTAAACCTTTGTAAAATATCTACTTGAATTCCTTATTCAAGAAAACATAAGATACGAATAAAAATAATAATAAAAGAGCTTTATCCAGCCTACAATGATTTGGTGATCCTAACTTATGGTCTTGCCAGTCTCACCATTTGAAAAGTGCCCAAAACCCTTCTAAAACAGACCAGCCTGATTAATGAAGAGAGCAAACTAATTTAAAGAGGTGATTTACAGTTTCTGAGTATGCATTTGAAGAGTTCAGATGCAAAGGCCTCTATGCCATCTGAAATTATGAAATTATGCCATCATGAAAATAATTTTCATCTAAAATTAGCTTTTTTTTTTCAGGCTCCTATGGTTAGGTTCATTAATTGTACTCTAAATGGCAATGTATAGGTCCTTTTCTATGCAATTAAAGTGAAATAACTGAACATAAATATAATAGCCTGATAAAAATACTCAATTTAGAAAAATATTTCAGACGCCACTAAGAGGCTTTTGCATCTGAACTCTTCATTTGTTCAGTAACATATGAACACTTCACAGTATATGCATTAGTTGTGGAGAGACAAGTGAATTTCTTGTTCACGTTCACCTGTCAGGAAATGGGCATGAAAAAGTCTTCTGACTGTTTGCTTGTTCCAGGAGATCCAGAGGTTGCAAGAAAAGTTGAAGGAGAAGGATCAAGAGCTGGAGACCATCAGGGAGAGGCCAGACCAGGAGAAAGAAAGGGAGATCCAGCGACTGCGCCTCACCTTGGCCGATAGCGATCGGACACAGGCCACCAGGGCTGTCCTTTGCAACTCTCTCACTGAAGAAGCCGAGCAGTTAAAGGCAAAGCTGGGGGCCACCGTGCAGGTGTGCCAGGAGCTTTTGGGGCGGCTGGATAAAGAGAAAAGCAAGGCAGCCATGACGGATCAGAGAACTGAAGCAAATGAGGTGTGTTGGGGAAACTCTCTGCATTCTACAACATAGATTCTGGACCACATTTAAAACACTTTATTTAACAACTATATTTGAGCTTGCTTTTTGTATCTTCATCAGACAAAAGATTCCCCTGAAGTTCCCCATCTAAATATCATCATCAGCAAGTTAGAAGAGGAGAACGACCAGCTTAAAAAGAGAGTTGCTTATGTAAGTCACATGATGGAACTGTTATGTGATCATCACCCACTGACATTTATTTTACCCGTTTCATTTGCAGAAAATGTCACTCTGTACCTTTTATGGAAAACAAAACAATGTCAAATATTCTTGGAAATGTCATGTCATTTTTTTTGTCTGTTCCCATCATAAATACGTGCATTTGTTCCTTCTCAGGTGGAAAGTTTAAACTCAAAGTGGCAGAAGTACGATTCCAGTAGAGAGGAGTACGTGAGGGGTTTGTGTCAGAAGTTGAAAGAGTCAAACGGTCTGGCATCCACAGGTCCGACCCTGACCCAAACTCCGGCTGCGGGCAACGTGGCTTTGTTCCAGCTGGAGATCGCGCGGCTCAACGGCCTCCTGCAGGACAAGATGATGGAGTGTGAGAGACTCGGCAGAGAGAGGGATGACAGTAAAAGAAGAGACCAGGAGTGCATTCAGATGCTTGAGCAGCAGGTTATTATCATTATTTTGAATTCCTCTTAAACAGGAAGTCATTGTATTTTTGTCACAACAAAAGTGAGAAGTAGTTTTGTTTGGCATGCTGCCCATAAACCAAAAGCCTTCCTTGTTCTCCTGTAGGTTTTGACCAATGTTGAGGACTTCAAATCGGAGAGGGCAGACCGAGAAAGGGCTCAGGGTAAAATCCTGGACCTTCAAGATGAAGTTGGGCGACTTCAACTGCAAATACGCACACAGGCAAGTCTCATAAAAAAAAGCCTCACTAAAAGATTGAAATTCTTGAAAATATAATTTGACTCATGGGAAGGCAAGGTTAGTTTAGGTTGTAAAATGCCACGTGGTGCAACCCCCTGAAAACCTAATATTTACAAATTCAAAATATGTTTTTAATAAAAAAAAAAAATTCTTGTAATGTTACTTCAAAATAAATCAACCAGCATGATACATGAAAAAGTATCTAAATATATATATATATATTAGTATTAAATAGTTTAAAAAGCATAGAAAATTATTTTAAAATTATTATGGATTGTTTTAAGTTACGATGAAACTGAATTAGCAACAGATATTTTCTTCAATTTCTTGATGTACATCTGAGAGCAACGGATTAACAAAAAAACAATAGATGATAGATAGATAGATAGATAGATAGATAGATAGATAGATAGATAGATAGATAGATAGATAGATAGATAGATAGATAGATAGATAGATAGATAGATAGATAGATAGATAGATAGATAGATAGATGAATAATTTAAGTGTGCAGTCGAACATGGATGGGCAGGGTTTTTAAGTGGACAAAATTATTCAAGAAGTCTGGAAAATATCACCAAATATAAGTCTGTTATGACGACATTTTGATTACAACATAATGGGGGTCAAAAAATAAAGAAAGAAAAATACATGGATGATTTGTGACACAAAAACATAGGTCGTATAATTTGATGTATTTAGGTAGATTCTGCTATATTACATTAGATTTTCGACCTCAGGTCACCACTTTTTTCAGTGCAACCCGACCAGCATAAGACTTTAAAATCCAAATCCAATTCTCTTTAAATAACACTTTGTTTCTTCATCCCTCAGAGCGTCCAAGATGCCTCATCCTCACGGCGACTTCACATGGGCCTAAAAAAAGTTCCCCACAGACAGACGGACACTGCCGAACCACTAAGAAACAGTCCCCCAGAAACAAGTTCAACAAGGACTATCAGTAACACGGCACCGCAGGGAGCCGCTGAACTGCAGTGCCCTCGCTGTCTCACCACGTATGACGACGAGCACGCGACCGAATACCTAAACCACTGGGACGAGTGTGCCAAGCTGTGAGTCTCTCACCTCACTGACTTTTCACAGGGCACAGAAAGCACTGAGGACAGAATCACTACAAGCTTGCAGACTATGGGATGTTTGACAGGGTGTTGATGAAGGCAGGGGCACGTTTAAACAGGATGGAGTCGAAGGAAGAGCTTTTTTCGTTTTTCTTTTAGGCTTGGCTTTTCGGATTGTGGGTTTGGTTGATATTTAGAAGGTCGCTTGTGGCATACGTCTTTGGCTTGGTCATTCCCAGTTCAAAGGCTTACTCACATGGCTGTCATTGAACGCAGATGGTTTGGATTATGAAAAGTAATTCAATCTCAAGCATTTGTGCTTTATAAGTCACTGGGTTTTGTCACTTGTTTGGTTTTCAGCATAGTACATTTTGTACTAGAGATTCAATCAAATTTTGCTTAATACTGTATTGCAGATCTGTGTGTAATTCAGATGGATCGTAAAATTGGTATCATATACCTCATCAATATGTATTCTCTTTATCAGTTGGTTTGTACATAACCTTTTATATTTAATACATAAGCTTCTTTATTATTAGACTGTTAAATATAATTCATACTGTTTTTACGGTGCTATTTGTAAAGATTATTGTTATATTTTTTGTCTATTTGTAAGTGTATTGCTATTATTTACCTTGGGCTTACATTTTAAAATCTAAAATTTTTTATAAGTACCAGAATATGCACAGCTGCACAGTGCACACTATTAATAATCTTTTGATAATCGACTTTCTGATTCATGTGTGTGTCAAACTTTAGTTTCCGATTATAAATGGTAAAAGGCTCCGTCATATAACACGTCATTACATTCTCAAGAGTTTAAGGCACATTTTGACTGTGAGGTACTTGCCATTCGATCCCCCCCTGCAGTTGAAATCATTCTAGTTTTAAGTAAGAGAGGAAGTTCCCTACATCCTGGTAAATTGAGACGTGAAATGTTCACGTCTCAGATGCTGCCTATGACAAAATGGCCTCCTATTGCTGCACATTTGAACACTTTAATGGGGTTTTAAGGCACTAAAAGCAAAAAATATCAACAATAAGAAAATATCACATAGATGCCAAACTAAGACAGAGAAATGTGATAACTATAAGAGGATTTATTTTTATAATAAAATATTTGCTTAAGAACCCTTTTTGAAAGTGTGAAATCTTGTTTGTGTCTGAGTGCTTATTCAGTCAAAGGTCATTTTTAGTAAGATATGGGAAACCAGACACAGATATTTGTGATAATGCTGGCAAGATCATGAGGTATAGTGTGTCATAAAGCATTAAACTCAAGTCCCATGGGATTTGAAAGTATGTGTGTATGTGCACAAGTGGTGGGAAGCCCCTTCCCAAGCACAACTGAATGAACAGGCTATAACTGCAGCAGATTCTCAGCTGTCCCGAGGCCTGGAAGAGAATAGAAGAGAAGCTGTTGACTGTCGGGTAGAGGAATATAGCAGGACTGGCTATTTAAAGGGGAGGAGGCTATGGGACCAAACAAGGCTAGTGTCTGTAACTAGATGCATTGTGTTTATGTGTTGTACAAACACTAATATCACAGAGTATAAATTCCTAATGTTAAACACATACACATTTTATACCAAGCAAAACTGCAGCTATAGTTATAGAGGCCAATAACACATTATCCAAGCCATTATGAAAACGTGTGACAATTTAAAATATTGTCACCATTGGTGACAGTTTGGAAAAACCTTGTGTGCATATGTGATTTTGTGACGCATCAGGTCATGATTTCAGTTAATTTCATGGAGGGCTGTAGGGTGGATTTATTTTTGTAGGCCAAAAGCTACAAATGAGTTAGCATTTTAGCACCTCTGGTTGTTCTACCATTCTGAAGTCAATGGGATTTTAGTTAAATGCTTGAAATAAGGTATGTGGGTACGAATGTTTTTTTTACGTTCATTCTATGACATAAAATACCTCAGTAATACCTATTTGCGATTTATTTTTACCTCTCTTGAACAAGGTGGTTGCTAAGTGTCTAAATGGGACTACAGAGGTTGTTGGGGACATTAAGCATCATGATAAACAGTTAAACTCATCTACTCACTAGGCACAAAACATGTAAGAACCATAGATTTTTGTCGGTAATGTCTTATTTTCCGCAATAATCCACTGGAAAATCTATTGGGTTTTTGTTGAGCGAACCAGAGTGACTGCGAAATTTCAGGTTGGCCTACAAAAATAAGTCATGACTGCAGGACTCAATTTCATCATCAGCACAATACCATAACAACAGCCATGACGTCTGAATTGTCTTAACGTATCTTTCAAATAGTTTCATGCAACTTTACAAATGCAGTTAAAGTTAAAGTGATGAGTAATGAAGTTGGGCTCAGGTTATTGTGCTGTGGGATGCGTTTCAGATACATTTATTTATGGTGACCCGCCACGATATCAAAACTGACCGATTTTCCAAAAGGCTTCGTTGAATAACCATGAGCACGTAATGCACGTTTAAAAATCAAAACGAGGCATGGGTGTTTTTATATCACTGTATTTCTGAAGGAAGACTGTCTTTAGTTAATTTCATCTTGCATGTAATGCCTGATAAAGCAGCAAAAAAAATGGCTTTAAAAAATGACAAAAGTATTCAGTATATATATATATATATATAAGTCTATCCGCATGCGAAGGGGGCAAAGTCAGTATATATAGGATCAATAAAGTGGTTTCTGAAGAGTGATTCTGTGAATTGAATTGTCAAAGCGTAATTTGGCTTTTTATGGTATCGTTTGTGGTATATCTGGGAAACTGGTCATAAGTATAGGCCCATATTCAGATCACATTAGACATGTAAAAGAGCATCACAGTCCCCTGAGTCAATAAACCCTTGATGAGCTCAGACGCACGACCCTATCTAGCTGCCACAGGGGTAGGAGGGAAAACTCCAGCAGGAGTTTCATGCTCTCGACTTCAGTCAAGTCGCCACTCTCGAAATGACGTCGCTCAAGCACAAATTTCAGTAGACACTCGTGGCCATAGCGTGTCATTTTTCTACCTGCAGGAGTCATTTGTTGTGAAGTTATAGAGAAGATCGTGTTGGTGTGAAGAACGTAACTGGAGATGTGAAAAGCTGAAGTGATGGATGTGTGGGCCCGCTGTAGTTTTGTTCTTTTTGAAAACTTTTCCTTGGAGAAGTGAAAGGTAGGCTGGAAGGGATTCCCCACATACACACTTCATACACGCCAACAATAATGTGAGACCCACACATCTACGGCAGAAAAGCACACACACACACACCACTATCTACCTTCAGAAAGTGGAAATAATTAGGTCACATGATCACATGACTTTTACAGTAAAACTATTCACAGAAAGACCAAATGTCACTTACACAATTAGCTCCACAACTGATACTAAAATATTCAACACCAGCACAAGAAAAAATATCCAAAGTAGCCTATCATGGTGGCGCTTCTTTACCCATTATTATCCTTATCCTTACCCGCTGTGCTGCTCCGAGGGGGAAAACTTTATAAAATGCCATGCCAAAATGGATAAATATGGCTTTTATCTTTTAAAGCAGGGAATTCCCGAGCATTGGCTAACTTCAACGCTTATTTGGAAGAGTGGCACCTTATTTAACATAGATTGTTTTTTTTACCAACTGTGTTTGAGTTATCATGGCCTGTTGTGTTATTTTTTTGATAAGAGCGATCGACGCTATTGTCAATTCCAGTATGTGGAACGATGGGGGCTTTCCCTCTTGAGCTGTCTGTTTCTCCCCAGCTCTGGGCCATCCTAAATGAAAAGATCTTCACCAGTGATTACAAACTACACTCATCTCCGATCTTTGATTTCTCTCTAATAAGCCCAGCTCTTACTTTCTTTATGACCCTGTTATTGCCCAAGTCCTGCTTTGGAAAACTGACTGTAGACGACTAGGCTCCACACGTATTCCACAGATGAAAATTTGGATGTGTATGCCAAGCCAGTTTATCTTGCCCTCTACTGATAATATCCAAATGTCATGGAAGACATTTTTATTTTTATTGCTGATTTGTAGTATGGGAGACAAGATTATTTATTTTATTTTATTATTATTTGTTTTGTTTTATACGTATTGATATATCATCTTGTGTAGTTGCATTTCTCATCCAGTCAAAACAACTTTAACTTCATGTCGAAAGTACAAAGTGAATCTGGCCTCAACCAGAAACGTCTTACTAAAAAAGATTTTACACAAATGAGGTAATTCCAGCATTGCATCATAGTTGACTAAAACTGGGCAGACTTGCAAAAGCACTACCAGGAGATTCACAAAATCTCCCATTGTTCATTCTCCGATTTTCCAGGCAAACACGTGGTCCGTTTTCAATTATATAAATATATCAGGTGATTTGCTTTTTATTTATATATATATATATTATATCTTACACTACTGGTTTTAAAATGCTTGTTTTAAGGAAATTCCCATGTATCTGATCAAAAGTACAATAAATCAGCAATACTGTAAACTATCATTGCAGTTTAAAACAACTGTAATCTATATGAATATATTCTCAAATGTAATTTATTTCTGTGATGGCAAAGCTAGATTTTCAGCACCATTAGTGTCACATGATGCTTCAGAAACCATTCTAATATGCTGATTTGCTGCTCAATAAATATTTTTTATCATCACTGTTTAATTATCACGGTTTAGCTTGATATTTTTCTGGAAATTGTGATACTGCCATTTAGAATTACATGACAGTGTAAAAATATGCTTAAATATGTTCTATCAATTTTTGAAATGAGATCATCTCTTCCGGAATAAGACAAGACGACAGTTAATCTAACCTGTTATAGCCGTTTCTTTGTTACATGCTAAAAAAGAGGTAGGCGTTCCACCACAGCGAAGAAGGTTTTTTTTTGGCAGGAAGTGAAGAAAAAAAAAGTCCTACATAAAACAAAGTTTGATGATGACGGATAGTGACAAAAGTTCCCTTTCTGTGGGAGTCATAAGTATAGAAATAGTCTGTCAAGTGGTTTCAAAGATTAAAAATATGCCTTCCCTCCTATTTAAAATAGGATTCCAATACATTTTTTGAAGAATGAGGTAATCTCACTTTTTGTTGCAATTTGGAAGTGAAAAAGCCAAAATCACATACATGCCTCCAAATTCTATCTAGGGAGAAAAAGCACTTTTAACTAAAAAGTGGAAGCTAAAAAACTCTAAAATAGTCTTTAATGAAAACAAGAGAATTATCAGTTTGAGGAAATATTAGCCTTTCTAAAAAAAAAAATCTATCTAAAATAGTCTATAATGAAAACAGAGAATTATTAGTTTGAGGAAATATCACATGCACTATTTTTTTCCAAGCACAAAAACAAAAGGAACGTTTAGAAAGTCTATTTAGATTTTTATGTTAACAAATCAAAAGTAGTTTTTTTTTCTTATCTACTTGACAAGCTGAAATTATATTAAAAATATGAAACCTAAAGATTATCTCATTATGCTTTCAGTAGGGCACGCTTACTTGAAATTGCAGCGTTAAATTATAAAATCTGAAATACTTTTATTTTAAGGTTTCTACTTTTAACATGCACTCACCTCTCAGCAGCAACAATAATACTGCATAACCTGCTTCCAATGATGCTCACTGTTTGGATTGGAAAGAATGGTTTCACTGACTTGTACCTGCCACACCCTGGTAATAAAGCCACAGGAAAGAAAACCAAGCAAAATAAACCTTACTTCACCTCACATTTTGAGCAATTTTTCCAGAATTTTTGCATAACTATTATTACTATTATCACTCCTAGGATTTCTGAAGTAATCAGATGCAATCAGTGTAAAACTGTAAACACTGAGTGAAAAAGGTTGTTTCACACGCATCCGTTCTTACCAGAACAATGGGGACGGACCTGTTGCAAGGTGCCAAGTCATGCAAATTAGGGGTGTTAGGTTGCTCCTTTCATGTTGATCTGCAGTCGGTGTTGTATTTCCCCTTGATTGGATAAGGTTAGGAATTTATAAGCGTTATGAGATGGAGCCAAACGAAAAAAAAAAAACACAACTGACACAGAAATGTCCTGCCACTCTACTGTATTCCATCTTTCAAAAAGAAAGACAAGATTTTAATATTACTTAACAATATGTTAAAAAGTAGCCAGTCCGGCTTCAGTGTTAATACAATATACACTCTATAACAGATTGATAGTGTGAGTATTGTTCTTTTCAATTCGATTCTGAAAGTATTGATACAAGCTTGGTACAAGTTGGAAAAAGAGAGAAAACAATAAAACGGTAACTTGAACACAGTTGTTACACTGAACAATTTGAAATGAAAAACCGACGTGAACATGGTCAAGTATTAACCGTTCTCCCAATAAAGGGAGAGATTCGGGGCAATGACGTGAAGCTGACCAGTCTGATTCTCTTGACAACGAGTTGTGAGGAAGTGCAGGGCTAGGTGCAAGGGTGAGCAAAGCAACAGTTCATCAGAATAAAATGATCTTTTTTCATATTCATCTTTTTTTTTCTTGAAGCATGTCTTTTGCAGTGCCTTCATCCTAATATACATAAAGCCAGAGAAAAAAATGACACAGACAAGGGAAACGGACAACTCACTGACAAAAAGCACACACGCTTTTTAAAAGAAGAAAGGAAAACCAAAATAATAGGGATAAACGTATGGAGTAGCATTTTGTGGTTGTTGTTTTTTTTTTGACTTTGCTCTTTTTTTTCTCTCCAGAAGTACTGCAGGAATACAAGCCCGTTTTGGGTTCTTTGAGGAACCCACAGCAACAAGGACAAGGCAAGGCGGCATGGATAAAGTAGACCGGAGGAGCAGTTGAAGCATAGCAGCACTGGGGTCAGCAGTCAGTCTGTAGAAACATGGGAGAGAGAGAAGAAACCGGAGGAACGCTTATCGATTCCTGCCATTGTCTTTTGAAAGGAAGACCCATTAGTGGGCAGCAAACGTGACCTTCTTCAAGCTAAAATTGGACCAGTTGATGGACAACCTCTGCCTTGTCTGTCGTGCCGAGTCCAAGCAGAACCTGCAAAAAGGGTGACAAATTTACTTGTTGGGGAACAAAAGGTCATGAATGCCAGAGAAAAACATTACCAATACCAAACAGTACCTTTTGAAATATTCCACCTCGCGTTCGGTCTCGTCCATGTCTACTCTGTCCAAATCAATGTCTTTGGGCAGAAATACATCATCTGTTGGACAACAAGAGAGTTCTGACTTGATTTTCCATTCAAAAGTGGACAAATCTTTTTATCCTCAGACAATTTGGCAATTCACAACACTCACCTATTGTGTTATTCATCTTGTCTGCTTTTTTCTTCTTATTCTTCTTGGCTTTGCTTTTGGGCTGAGGGGACTCGTTGTTTGGGATTTTGCCGTTCTGCTGAGAAGGGTCTAAAGCTGAAGATTCAATAACAGGAGAGTTCCTCTCGTCTTTCCCTCCATTCTGTGGCTTTTTCCCATTAATCCTTTCGTCTCTCTTGATCTCGGTCACTGACTCGTCTGAAGCTTTCTGCTTTGCTTTGGCATCAGTTTGAGGGCTGGCTGCGTTCCCGGCTTTTGGAGGCTCTGGATCTTTGGAGGTCTCAGCTGGCCTCTTTGTGGCCTCACGGTTGGGTTTGGAGCCATTTGCTTGCTGTTTGTGTTTGAACTTGGTATGGGAGGAGTCTGGGTGGGAGCAGGTGCCATTCTGGAGGGCCGGAGACTCTGAAGGTCTCTCTTTGCAAGTCTTTGGGCTTGGCTGTTGCAATGGGCCGTTCTTCCCACCGTTGGGGGATTCAGGTTCTAGACGAGGCTCCCTAGGACTGAGACGGATGAGATTGTGCAGTAGCTGCGTTTTGCCGTTCTGCATGTTCTTTTCTAAAACGCTCTGTGCTGTCTGCTGAAGAGGCTGAGGGTTGTTGGTTGTTGGAACAAGAGAAGGATTTTCAGACTTGGTTAACTCCTTGACTTTATTGTCTTTCTTTTTCTTCTTAGATGCCCGCAACTGCTGCATTTCCTGCAGACGGAGCAGCTCCTGCTTCAGTGCCGCCTCCTCCTCCTGCTGCCGCATCCTCTGTTCCTTTAGAAGTTGCTGTTGTACTTCCAGTTCCCGAGCCTCCGCCTCTAGACGGGCTTTCTCATCCAGCTGCACCCAAACAAATCCCGAGACAGTTAATTCCATGACACCGCAAATAACAGTTTGATTCCATGACTATTTTTTTTTTAAATAACAAATATCATGCATTACTCATTCATAAGCATCATTAAGCATTTTGGGTCGGCGTGACATTTTACAAAGATAACTAATCTTGCTTTGTCATATAAAGGTCAAAATATTTGACCTATTATTTGATAGGTCATGTCAAAAACTGTTTCCAAAGTTTTTCCAAATATTATTAAGCTCTGTTGAAGTTTTGTAAAATAAAGCTATGCAAAACTACTTAAGGTTTCCTTTTCTAAGAATCTTATAATGAAGTAAAAAAAAAACATTAAAAAGACAGCTGTATTGCATTTTAATATTTTTTTGATGATTAGATTTAGACAAAAGAGCATAATTCCGGATTACAAAATGAGTTTACCTTCTTCTGTTTGTGACGGGCACGTTTGGCTGCTTTGGAGCTACTGACTGGTTTGTTGTCTGCGCTGTTGATGAACTGTAACAGGTCCTCTACTTTGCGATGGTCCTCCACCTCATCCTGGTCCAGCAGCAAATCTTCTTTTTTAGGCTGTTCCTCCTTCCGCTTGGTCAGCCTGAGTCTCAACTTCTCCCGCATCTCTGCATAGTTCCTACTGGTGGGTGCGGCAGGGGGCTACGCAGAGCAAACAACATAAGCCTGATTAGATTATTTATTCATGACACCTTCAACAATAAACAGTTAACATGAACTGCTTCCAAAAATATTCCTTTAATGGTTTAGATTTACATAAGCAGTGGAGCATGCAATAAGGAAATAAGCACATGCACTGATCCATCAATGACACTGTGGGAACAGCACACAAAGATTGGAAGCTTTGATACCTCAGTGTCAGCTTGTAGAGATTTTACTATACCGGTAGATATACATTTACATGGATTATAATGTGTTAATGGTAAAGTGACAGGAAAATGTATTTTCCATCATTACCAATTCTCACAAACACTAATAAGCCTGTCAATAATGTTATGGATGAATGGAAGTAAATACTAGTTAATAAATAAAAAACAAATTGTATAGTTTTAAATTAAATTAGCTTGAAGTGTGCCTTAAATGATTGCATGTAAATTACATTTGATATATATGCAATAAGCAGTAAGAATTTGAATTGAGCAGTTAGATGAAAGCCGAGTGGGAGTGTTTCCGTACCCCTCCGTGACCGAAGAATTCACAGTAGCAGCAGTCACAGTACTTTCCTTCTTTCTGATTGGTGGAGTTGGAGGTGGAGGAGCTGTGCTCCGAGCTGCTGTCATCATCTTGGCTCTCCTCTCCTTCATATGCCTGGTGCTCATAGCCGCCGTTCCCTTCACAGCGATGACCCTCACAGTCTGGATCACTGACAAAAACATCCTGACTTTGAGTATATGAACTCGATTCCAGAACATATTCTGGTGATTTTATTAGAAACTTTAAGCTTGACATGGTATTGACTACCGCAGCTTGTCTATGTGTTTTAGATGCTGGCACAGCAGGAATATGACAAAGAAAATGTATAAATGATATAGATGAGGGACTGACCTGCACACGCTATTTGGACCACTGACTAAACCACCAACCTGGGTGGCTTGCTGCTCACCAGACGACAAGCACAGACCATGATGGTCATCCATGTAGTCTGGAGTCGGAGGTAAAGTCTTTGGAAAGGACTGGGTGCCTATACTGTGTATGTGTGTGTTGGGGGAAGAAGGATGTGAGGCTCCGTTTAGAGGGGGGAGAGACACGAGACTAGTGGGACTATTCCTAGGAGCAACAGGAGTGGGGTGTCTATGGTCCTCTTTACCTAAATTATGGAAAACTTCATCTAAAAACAAAGGAAAAAGGAGAAAAAATTAGCACAGGAAAGCAAAAATGTAACCTAAACACATACAAAATGGGTCATTTAGAAATGTGGAAGTGATTATTACTCGACTGGACAGTGGTGGCGGTACTGGAGGTGGCAGAGGAAGTGGCCATCACCACTTCACTCGCCTCCATGAAGGCATCTTGGTAGTTGAAGAGACACTTTTTCTTGGCGCCGTTCTTCTTCTCTTTGCTATTCGGGGCAGGGTGGGGATTGACATTGCGGTCCAAACTGGAGGAGAGAAGGGGCACGTCGGGAAGGGGAGGGCCCAGCATGTCACCTTTGATAAGGAGAAGAGTTTCAGGGTCAGAGAGATACTGAAAACAATAAAAGCCACAGGACACATTCTTTTTGGTTCTTTTGTGACTATTTAAAAGTGTATAAAATACACATAATGTGTATAAAGTCGAACTGAACAAGTAGTCGTTTCTGCAGTGACGTCACATACTTTTCGACAGAGACGGGCACGTCTTAGGTGTGGTGCAAGAAAATTGTGTTTTGACTCATTCACAAATTTTGATCTCTTTCCAACAGTTGCTCACCACCAGCCCTGCGGTCTCGGGGAAACCCATCAATTATGGTCCAGAGAGACCACGTCAGTTTAAAAGCAACAGCTTAACGATTATAAACATAACATGCCTCTTCTGTGGATGGCATTTTGCTAATGATGGCCAGGTGACTAAACGTCTGTGGTTGTTAATATTAATTTGGTCAAGCACAGCTTTGCCAAACAGAATTTTTAATAAATGGAGAGGATGGAATCTGAATTTGTGACTACATAAAATACAAACATAATGTTTTAAGCTTATTTCTCAGTTATTTTAGTCAAGTATCTGAAGTATCTAAACACAAATCAAGATCCTGTATGCACTATGCACATTGTGCTTTTCAAAATTATTTTCAAAATTCCTTTAAAGCCACACGTAACTGGCCAGGTCTGAAGCCTTAATTTTAGCACACTGTATGACTGATAAATGAGTAGGTTGTTCTTTGTGGTTGTCTGGGACACACTAGTGCTTGAACTATAAATGTGATCTAGTCAAGTGGCATTTCCTAAAACACTCCTAAAAATAAATGTTCCAAACAATGAATTGTTGCAAGAATGCCATAACATATATATATTTTTTTTTTTTGGTTCCTCAAAGAGCCTTTTAATTAATAGTTTTTAAAAGAACCGTTTTTCCTTACTGTCTTTCATTTTAAAGATGCTTTGTGCAGTGGAAGGGTTCAATGGAGGTTCTTCCATAGATGCAATTTTTTTAAGTCGGCAACCAAAATTCCAGTCAGATGTACACATTTTCAGTTGGATGTACAACACAGTGGAGGTGAAAATTCTCTATTGTGACGTGCATCCAAATGAAATAGCTTCCCGAATGAAAAAAAAATAAAATTAGTATGAGACATGATTTTGTCCTTCAGAAATGGATTATATTGTTGTTGTTTGCTAATTGCTGTGATCTCATGTGAGTGACATGTGAAGGGAGGGAAGGATTATTGGCTACTCATTAAAGAAGAGATTGGAGTTGGAGGGTGGTGGGAAGTTAATGATTTTGACTAAGGATTAAAAGGGCAATTAAAAAAAAAACACCTGAATAACACCTGAATCCACATTAAAACTTCAAAATGCCTTATAGTCTAAATGGAAGTGCAGTTTAATCTGCTTTCAAGTGTGCAAAACATCTTTAAAATGACTTGGGCAACTGACCAGGTAGGGGCTCCTGGAGCAGCACAGAGGGGTTCCAGTTTTTCATCATGTGCGTGTCCCATAGGTTCTCTAGTTTGAGCGAGGGACATGGCAAAGAGCCGTTCCAGTCCCCTGCCGTGTTGAAGCAGCTCTGATAGATGTGCTCCGGTAGGGTGGGGTTGAACACTTGCTGCTTTCCGCCTGTGTGACTGGACGTAGGGGTGGGAGGGAGAGTCTAGAGAAGATGATATGAAGAGAGTATGGATCATTATAGGAAAAATTCATTTAGAAATGTCATTTTAAAATTATTTACAATAAGGCTACTAAAAATCTAATGGGAAACATATGGTGACATTGCATCATTGCTTGATAAGCAACAGTCAATGATGTGGAAAGGGACATGCCCAGTAAGAAGTGAAATTTTGCACCTGTGCCTTTTTTTAAATTATGATTTTTGGTACAAGTCACCCCCCTTGTGGCTGGAAAAATAACAGCAAATTCACCCACGCAACTTTCAAAGGGAAGACTGGGAATTTCCTGTGCATTTTTGTGCTTCTAACCTTGCTGTGTGTGAGCGGAGGGGTTGGAGTAGAGGGTGGGTAGCAGTGGTCTGGGCAGGTGGGAGAGGTTGTGTAAGGGTAGATGGCCGTGGATGTGGGGGTAGAGGTGGAGGGCGGGGTGGGGTGCCGTCTTCTCCGAGAAGAACTGGTGACCCCCTGCATGCAGCCTGCTGGTTGGCAGACCGGTGGAGTTCAGGCCAGATGTTCTACCGTCCCCATTGCCCTGATTGCACACATGACACTCGCACGGATGTTGTACCTGATCCATCTAAAAAGGAAACAAACATTTATTTAATCAGAGGCCATATTTGCTACTCAACTTTAACTTCATATATATGTGTAACAGCTCAAGTGGATTAAGAGTTATTATAGTTTTAAAAGGCTTAATTTTGCATTTTAACACAATTTTGTACCCTAACATAAAAATAAGCTACTTAAGAACTGTCTGTCTACTTCTGTCTGTCTATCTATCTATCTATCCACAATATTTTAATATACATTTAAAATAGAGTAGAATGTGTGTGTGTATACTCTATTTTAAAATTAGATAAAAATATTATCTGAAAATATTAATATTTTATTAAACAGATTTACAAGAGAGATTTACACGTAATGCTAGCCTTTAGAAAGCAGAATGTAAAAATTGAAAAATGACTATACTGAACATAATTAATATTTTTAAAGCACACCTTAACTTTGCAACCCTTAAATATGCATTCTATATTTTTCTCTTTGCAACCCCTTGGTGGTCTTAGATTGTAAAAGCCTGAATCCTTAAGTCATCTATTTGTTTTGTTAAATTGTGCTATTATTGTGATAGTTAATCTATACTGTAGCTGTTGTTCAATATATATTCTTAAATTCTTATATATAAGTCCCAGTAACATCTTTTCTTAAGCTCTACCTGCGTATGAGGGTACGATGGAGGCGGACAGTCATTTTTCCCTCCAGAGAGCGACTCCTCCTGGCCTGGAGGCTCCCCACCACTCTCCCTTTCCTCCTCATCACCTTCAGAGGAACTGCTACTGCTGCTGCTCCCCCGTGAAGACTAGGAGAAAGAGAGAGGAGAACTTATTATCAACTTACTTTTTAAATTCAAATGTCAAATGTTTCCAGTTGACAAATATTTATTGCATACTGTAGGCGGCAACAACACTGTCAGATGATCAGCTGCCACTTACTTTATCTTTAAGGGTCAAGCTCTCTTCTCCTCCACTGAGCTGAGTGTGAATGCCATTAATGCTGGCCACCACCGCGGGGTCGTCATACCCACTCAGAGGGTAGATGGCCGACAAAGGAGGCACTTCATCATCGCTGGGGCAGAGAGATGAAAGTAAAAGAAACCTAATGACTCAGCCGTTGGAGTTGTGATGTAATAAAAACTGATGACACTGAATTATTGAAAACTAAAACTGAGTGACCTCATCAGGAAAGTACATTATGAAGTCATGAATACAGTAATGACTATAATAATTGGAACTTGCCTGATCTGACCCTTATCTGATTTTGCAATACTGTCCACAGGAGAACCTATTACCAGTACTATACAATACAAACATGCCAAGCCTACATTTCAGCACTTTCCATGTAAAAACACTTGATAGCTCATGAAATTATTATAAAATGCAGCCATAAAGCAAGCAGACAGGGAATGACAAACTTTTTGACTGCATTTTGCATTTATATACACTACAGTGCAAAGGTTTAGGGTTGGTAACATATATTTTTCATATACATTAAAATTAACATAAAAAATATATAAACGTTAAGTAAAACTCTCAGATTTCATAACATTATTAGGCTATAGAAAATGATCACCATAACACTGTGTGTGTGTGTGTGTGTGTGTGTGTGTGTGTGTGTGTGTGTGTGTGTGTGTGTGTGTGTGTGTGTGTGTGTGTGTGTGTGTGTGTGTGTACTTGAGTATATAAAGCCTTTTTTCCTTGTATGTGTTGAGAAAAAAATATTTCCTCACAGAACTGCACACAAATACAAACACAGTATGAACAATGTAGTCTGACTACCAAAAAAGTGACTCTTATCAGCTGGTTTCTTTAATGAATCATTCAAAAAGATTTCAAATCAAGAGTTACCGGTTTAAATCAGTCCTTCACTGAATGAGCTCACCAAATCTGTCAAAGGAGTTACGAAATCAACATTTGACTCACTTACTAAACTTCAAGTTGGCATTACCGTCAGTGACGTGTACTTAAGGATCATGAAAATTGTCACGATCATTACTGACTGATTGTTAATATAGATACGTGTAGTTAAAGATACACATTTGCAGAATCATTTATGTAATACATGTTATTTTCATAAAAGAAATACATTTATGGGACCTTCATCAAAAATGAGTGTTCAAGTAATCAGATTTATTTCATATTAAGGAGAAAGCCCAAAACAGTTTTAACTCACAATGTGGTGGTGCCACCATGTGGCAGGATGAAGCGTGGGTGCTGCTGGATGGTGAGGGGGGAGCCTGGGGCCGAGCCGGACCCTGAGCTGCCAGATGACATACTGGGGGGATGGACCTCTGACAAGTAGTCCCGGGGAGGCTCTGCCTGCAGGGGCAGCTTCAGATGAAGATCCTCTGCCATAGGAGCATCCATGATGCCACATGTCAGGATGTGAGACAGGCTGCAGTCGTCACAGGTGCATCTGGAGGTAAATACATTAACTCAATAAGTACACAGGCTACAAATACACAACGGTTTAGGGTAAGGATACTCAAAGGACACTAAAAGGTTGGATTTTTTTTTTTACACAATTTTCTAAAAGTGGCCCCCAAAATGTATCGCTTTAAAGGAAGACCTGCCAATTAAACTTATTACATATACACAGATTATTACTGAATGAAACTAATAAGCACCTCCGTCTGTAGTTGCAGTTGGGACAGTCGGGGATACTCAGTCTGGATGAAAGCATCTGTTTCACCGTGTCTGTGAACTTACTGTCACCACCCAGAGACTTTTTACTGTTCGGTAGGAACTGCAATCACAATATTAAAACAATAATTGTGGTTTGTAAACACAGCAGCTTTTAGGAAAATACACAAACACACACACACACACGTTAATCAGGAATACTGTAAATACCATATTAAATGTAATATAATTCCATTAGTTGTCAAGAACACACTGTACATGCAGGCTTTAATTTGGGTACACTTGCTTCAACAACTTTTTTTACAATCTCAAAACAAAATATTACCTGCTCTTCAAAAAATCTTTTCTGTTTGAAGATCTCTGCATCTTCTTTGAGCATCCGCTGCTTGGTTCTTAAAGACATCTAATTAAAAAAGGAGAAACTCATTTAGCTCCACTCAATAAACTGCTTTGTAAAGGCCTAACTCATGTATGAAGATTAATAATGAGTGACTTGTGCTGCAACTTACATTTCTATTAATTAAAGACTTATGTGGTTCTGTCCTTTGATTTGTGAGATTCTGACCTTCAACCTTGAAAAGCAACTGGAAGCAGGCAAAACTGGTATCAGATGCGAGACCATGCAAGAAAGCCACCAATGAAATTAGTTCAGTAAGGCTACTTTCACATTACCGGCCAACAAAATATACCTGCTCATCAACATAGTCATCAATCCTCTTCTCACACTCCAGCCATTCGAGAGCCACTGCACTCATCTCCTGATCGAGCAGGTGGTATCTCTCTAGCAGTGTACGGTACATATCCTCACTGTATGAATCATGGGATGTTGTGCCCTGCCTATTTAATCAAAAACATAATAATGGCAACTATACACGCAGAGGTGTGCTATAAGAAGTTTTAACTGATTCAACAAAGACCATACCTGAGCTGGGCCACTAAGGCAGGTAGACTGTTGTGCAGGATGGGTTCAGAGAAAACCAAGTTCTCAAAAAGGTGCTTATTGTGGAGCTCCCATGTCACTTGAAACTTCTGCAAATGTTCATTCTCCTGAAGAGGAAGAACATGGCAAGTAGTAGTCTATATTATGGTTGTGCTTAAACACATTTTTATTATTAATTTAATCATTCATATTCAAGCACGCAACTTTCAAAGCAGGATCAACTAAGCACTCTGTATTAACGGTACTGCAGAAAGACTGGTATTGTTAATTTTTTTTATTTAAGTTTGTATGTATGTAATATGGTTGGGTTGCAAAAACACACCAGGGTGAGCAGGAAGCTGCTGATGGTGCGGGCCGCCTGGCAGAGCGCATTGTACTCCTCTAGCAGCAATGAGATGAACTGGTGGGCCTGTGGAGGCCTATGAGACGCTGCACCGGGTGCCTTTGAGCCTGTAGACAGGTGCTTGAGTAGCCGCACTTTCATCTCTAAGACGTACTCCCTTGCCTGCTGTTCCAGACGCTGGTACAACTGGTAGGGGTCTTTCTCACAAAGCCTGAATAAAAAAAGTGAGGTGAGCCTTTGAGGAGAGAAATGAGAGATTCCAAACATTGTCCAGTGGAATTATTAATGTGATAGTTTATTACACAGGGTTAGCAGATCCACAAGAACACAGTGCTTATTGACATTTTCAATAAGAGCCCGCAAATACAGCACTTAACCTTAAAAAAACAAACCATGCTGGAAAATTTACAACCAAAGTGATGGATAATAATATTTTTAGCAAACCCCATTACAGATATATTTGTTATAAATTACTTCTACTCCCGTTCAAAAGTTTGTAGTCTGTAATATTTTTTTTTATATTCTAAATATAGTCTCTCATTCTCACCAAGGCTGCCTTTATTAATCAAACATACAGTAAAAACTGTAATATTGTGAAATATTATTTATTTAAAATACTGTGATAAAAAAAATTCAGGCATACATTATTAATGTATTTCCTGTCGCTTTTGATCAATTTACTGTTTCAATAAAAGTTTTGTTTTTTCTTTTTTCTTTTTGAACTGAAGTGTATTTAATTGAATGAAGTTATGTCAAATGTGGTCAGAACCAATCAGCACCTGTCAACGAGTTCCTTCATGCTCTCTTTGTCCCGGTCAAGAGGCTGATCATGATCATCAGCCAGCGGAGTACCAGTCTGCCGGTAAATGCACCGGACCAGGTATCTGACCTCAGACCAGTGATTCTGCAGCTGTTGTGACTCCCGCTCTGACTCAGCCGTGATCTCCCTAACCAAAGAAATCACAATCAAAGCATTGCAGATGAAGAAAAACATTTAAGTCCAACATCATACATGATTATAAGACCCATGCAGGCTGATCTCACAACATATATTAAAAGGTGTCATAGGATGCGATTTCAAGTTTTCCTTTCTCTTTGGAATGTTACAAGCTGATTGTGCATAGATAAGATCCCTGAATTTCCAAGAATATTCGATTTATAAAGATATTCTTTATAAAAGTTAAGACTCTGCCACGCCCCCCTAAAAAAGGTCATTCAAACACGCCCCCACATATCTACATCAGGCTGTGGGGAGATTTGCAAAACACCGCCCAAACGTACACGCAAAGAGGGCGTGATTAACCAGTTTTACTATTAACCACGCTTTAAAACGTCATGGTTAATTAATCGTAAAGGTTCCGCTAAACCGAGTGTTTCTGTTGCACGGAACTGTTGCAACTTGCGCAAAACGAAATCAAAGTTACACTAGTGGTGCACCAGCTTAAAATGCCGTGCTTATCAGAGACACAGAGGTTACTACACACACTAGATTACTATGACAGAGGAACCAAACAGCGATCCTTTATTTCCACCAGATGTCTGAAGTCGATAGTGTGGGACCATTTTAGGTACACCAAGAATGACCAAGGCGTCATTTAAATATTGCCGTAAAAATAGCTGTTAAAGAGTATACATAAGGGATAATGCACGGCTAGCCAACCTGTTCTCGCTGTGAAATAAAGTATTTTAATGCACGACGTGACGGCAAGGAGCACCTGAGCAAAGTTCGTTAGCTCTAGCATTCTGCCTGCTTCAGACAGAGATGAAATAGTGCGGTGAGAGAGAGAGAGAGAGAGAGAGAGAGAGAGAGAGAGAGAGAGAGAGAGAGAGAGAGAGAGAGAGAGAGAGAGAGAGAGAGAGAGAGAGAGGAGAGAGAGAGAGAGGATCGTTGCATGTGTGAATTAGCATACCTGCATCTGCGCGTCACTACAAACAATGAAGATTTGAGTTTAGTTATTTAAACAGTAACTTTACCCCCTCTTTGCTGATTAATATAATGTAGCGATCCAGTATCTAAGCTATTTTATTAATGAAAGCTGCTGGGCAGCGTTGACAAGTTTATGTCCTCCTAAATGTTTGTGTGGGCAGCTCGATCTCGATCTCACAAACCAAAATAATAGACATGATTTTCTCAGGCCATATGTATAATCAGATGAATAAAGATTATTCAAATGAATAAGTATGGATCACAGTTGATTACAAAAATAGTTCAGTTTATTACTTTCATTAGTAACAGTGTTCTGTGTTGGATAAATAAGGTTAATATTATTCTTAGATTAATAATACTTAATTAACATTGTGATTTATCATCCCTGTTATAGTATTATTCATAAGTCTTTTTTCACCATCTTTCCAAGTTCTGTACTCGGGTCCAAAATAAATCTAGAAAGAATATACAAAATTAAAACACCAAATACATTTGTGATCTATTTCCATTTGTTATATTCAAAAGGTAAATACTGACAAGGATGTTTACAGAGCAGAAGTCACCTTTTTTAATTCCAATAGGAGAGATGGACTTTTTTTTTTAGTATTATTATTTTGTGCTGTATTATTGGTTACTGTGTTATTTCTGTTTCAAAAGGCAGCAATAAATAACACTAACATCTAAAGAGTGTTTATGTGATTTTATGTTGTGAAATGAATAAATGCATAATAATCGTGAAACCGTGATTATTCCTCAGACTATAATCGTACCAACTAAATCTATAATCTTTGCATCCCTACTGGAGACGCTGTGTTTCATTGTGAAAGCGAAACTACTTTGTTTGGGCTTCCAAAAGAGGACACAAGTAGAAATCAGTGGTTAAGTTATATTTACAACACTGTTTCAGAACAGTTCAAAGCAAATATTTGAGTGCGTGCAGCACATTTTAAAGAGGACTATTTCCTGAACCTGGGAGAGAGTAGCCTACAATGTGAACACTATGAATGGCTGTGAACACTATAAAGTGGGGCAATTCCAATATCGCAAGGACTAGTGTTGTCAAAAGACCCGGTACTTCGGGTACCAAGTCGGTACTAAAAAATACAAACGTCACAGAGGACCTGCTTAGTATACGCAATCTCGGAATCCAGTCATAAAAACGGAATTTACAGTTTAACACAGAATTTGTCAAAGTCTAGATTAATTAATCAAAAGTAGGTCATTACACTTAAATCTAATTGCCATATGGACTAGTATCTGTAAATATTAAGCCACAAAAGTTGATTTAAATAATAAAATAAATTATTAAAATAAAAATAATAAAAATGAAATATGAATCCTGCATGTTCTGCGAGTCTGACTGTGTGAATGAATGAATGAATGAATGGCAGAGCATTAAATGACACGCGTTTTTGTTTTACTAACAGTTACATACACTGAAACGCATGTGACGCTCGCAGCTCGCAGTCTCAATGAGGACATAAATACATAAACCGCATCTCCAGAACTGATCTGAGAGTCACTTCATGAGCATTTTACCGTTTTATTTGAGTAAAACCATTGTTGATTTAAAGGTATTCACGGCAACCCGTCAAAATAAAAGTTTGTTTTTACCTAAAAGACATTGCCAGAAATATACTACCATTATTTAGTAGAATGTATGTGATACTCCTACTGTTGAAGGAAATTAATAAAACTTTATTTTTGAGAAATAATCTCACAATAATACTTCCATGTTTTAATTATCATAGTAAATTCCCTTTCTTTACCAAAAAATTGTATGTGTTTAAATTTCTTTAATTAAAAGACAAATTAAATTTGGGTGAAACTTGTTTACTGTTTTTCATACGTTTTATTACTTGCGGAAAAACTATACTTAAGTATAAAGATTGGCATTGATTTTTATTACTTAAAAACAGCATGTTTTGTGTTTTTCTTTGGTAACGAAATTGGTACTGAGAACTGTGGATTTTCACTGGTATCGGTACCGAATACAGAAATTTTGGTACTGGGACAACACTAGCAAGGACAGTCTGGTGCTTCTGACTCACAGCCTGTAAGTATGTTTCGATATTTAAAGAATTTGCTAGTGACTATTCAAACGTGAATTTTGAGCAGTGTAGAGTAGTGCTTGTTTGGCGTTTCTACGATCACAAATGCAGACATGGTGTTATGTTTACGCGGCACGGCAACACGTAAAAATATTGTATGATTCATAATAATCAGTCATTATTAGTGATCGACCGATATTGATTTTTTTATAACCGATACCGATTATTTGAACGTTTATGTACCCGATAACCGATATGCAGAACCGATATTTATTTACTGTTATAAAGTAAATAAATAACAGTGAAGTAAGTCCATTCTTCATTGTTTTTCCTCAGTCTCTTAACAACAACAAAAAAACTGTTGAAATGCTTAAATTACAACAATAAAAACATTTTATTGCATCTCGTGATATTAATAATAATCAAAAGAATGTCTAATGTTTTCAAATTTATAAACTTCATTTTAAACTTCAGTTTTAGTTTATAAGCTGTTTAATAGGCTAAAGAGTGAAGAATAATTCACTGAATAATATTCTCTGGAATATTGAAATAAGCTATAACAAACAAAACATCGTATTTTATTGAATTTCTTAACTGCACGTTTTATCAGAATTATTAAAATGTTTTTTTGTCAAATTATGAAAACTGCTGACAGTGCGGTTTATCTATTTACACAGAACTATACTCAAACTGCGATCGCTTGCGGAGATGATAAATAATTAATTTCGATAGAGATGTATTTGTATTGGCGAATAATGGTTCTATAGTAAATGTTAATATAATTCAGCGTGTTTCAAACAAGTGCATCTTGTTAAAGTTACATGCGGTGGTCGTGCTGGAGCTTCTCCTGAGTGAACAGTGCCCACTGCTCCAAGTGTGTGTGCACTTGGATGGGTCAAATACAGAGAACACATTTCACTGTTAGTTATACTCTGTATAATTTTGTATGTGACAAATTAAAAAAATTTTAAACCGATAACCGATTATGGTAAAATGCTTAAATTTCAGGAAAAATATCGGTAAACCGATATATCGGTCGATCTCTAGTCATTATGTTCTCACTGAATGCAACAAATGCCTCGTTTCTAACGGGTTTTATTGTTTTAGTCTCGTCGCGCCGGGACCATAGACTGTAAAAAGGCTGGGACACGGCATCACAACATGGGAAGGGGTGTAACATTTCCGTCACACGCTTGAGTTATTCGGCCAATCACAACACACTAGATAGCTGGCCAATCAGAGCATGCCTCACTTCTCAGAACGATGAGCTTTGTAAAAAATAATTGTCGCGTTTCAGAAAGGCGGGGAATAGAGGAGCAACAATAATGTACAGTATGTGGAAAATAATGAGTGTTTTTTTAACTCGAACCGCATAAACACATTGGATTACACCAAATAATGTTCTTTTTAGCAACATCATATGACCCCTTTAAAAAAAGCTTATTGAGACTGATGCAGGACTCACCTCCGCTCATAACAGGCCTCACAGCTACACACCGTGTCAGCAGTGAGGGGAGCGCTGAGATCTGGAGCAGGCAGCGTAGAAGCACCGACTGTCAGTCTCCCTCCGGCCCCCAGGGGCTCCTGGGACAAACCGCCATTACCCATTGGCATGTGCAATAAGAAGTCCTGATTCTGATGAAGAACAAGAAAATAATTATGTACATCCAATTCTTTTTTCAGGCAATTCCAAAAAACTCTCTGACCCACTACTGCTACTTATTCTACACTTCAAATTTGGGTTGGATATGGTTGACGTGGGAAAATGAAAACTGGGCCATTCCATGTCAAAAAAAAATAAAATTCAAAAACTTCCCCGGCTCAAATTTTTGATTTTGCTAATATTTTTTCTGAAGACAGACAGACATGTATAATGATGAAAGCCAAAATTGTAAAGGTCATGGATGAATATTTGAGTAATACACTATTTTGTAGAGGGGGGTCAAAAGGGCAATTTTTGTTCAATTTACAGGGGGGTAAAAATGACTCCAGAAAGATGGCAGAATCATAATGTTACTTTTACACAGAGATTGGTAGGTCTGTTAGTAAAATCTGTTGACTTTAGCAATCTTTTTTGTGTCAATGGTGACCATTCAAAATGGGGAAACAGCAGTTTTTCTCCAAAGTTTGCATGCCTGTAACTCAAGAAGTCTTAAAGACATCTTAATGTCCTTTTAGATATTGGGTATAACAAACTTTCCTTTTAGCATCTTTATTTTAAGGCCCTATATGGTTCAGTTCCAGAGATATTGGAATTTGAATATGGCTCCAGGCATAAATCGTTAAAATGTAAACATTTTCAGTGGTCAAAAACCAAGTGAGGGTCAGTTTGCAAAAATATGATACTAATTTTATTTTAAAGAGGAATATCTGAAGAACAAATAATGTTGAAACTAGAGATGCATCTTGTTTCCTTCTGTCAGGAGAACTGCATTGAACCATAAATATAATTTTTCCAAAGTTTGCATACCTATAATTTAAGAAGTATTGGAGATATCGCAATATAACTTTAGATTCTAGTGGTCAATAAACTTTTCTTTTGTAATCTTACATGTTAAGGCCCTACATTGTTCAATCTCAACGAGGCTCCATGTCCAGATTGTTGAATATTACCCATTTTCAGTAGTCGAAACCAAATTTGTTCACTTTGTATGCAGCTGATTCTTATTTTATTTAAAGAACAAAAGAAAGCTTTTGGCTTCTCTCCTGAGGACACAAGAGGGCGCATCGAGCAAAATATTACTAATGCACGTTTCTTCAAAGAAGGGCTGGGCAATATGAGTAAAAATGTATATCTCTGTATTTTTTGGCTGATTTACAGTATACGGTACATATCTCTTTTGCATTTGGATTAAACAAATAAATAAAGTGAATGTAACCATGTAGGCATATATAATGTACAAAAAGGGTTCAAATCACATTGCGATCTAAAAACAAAAATAATGCTTTTAAAGCAAAGTTAAATTCACTAAACAAAAAAAAAGACTAGGCTAATTGATTACCCCATTACAGTCACTTTACAATTAGTGCTATCATACAAATACACATACCTGTAGGTTTAAAATGTCCAACTACAAACATTTCAGCTAAATTTATATTTTAGTCAGAGTTATTATTGTGCTCCTATTTCACTGAGCTCTGTCTGTTTGGCGCGCATGCGCGCGTTCAGAAACAAGTCTATAAAGTTTAGCGGAGAATCGCAAAGCAGAAGCTCCTGCACTACTGACAGCAAAATGGAAATATGTCCATGGCTTTCTAACATTTACAGATGGAGAATATACCTGTGAAATGTAAGTTATGCATTTAGGAAAAGAGCACAAGTCTCTGTCAGCAGCACACGCAGCCATTCTGTCAGAGCCGCTTTAAACTCAAAGATTTACCACTGCTGATACACAATTTATTAACATTTAATCATATGATCACAAGGTTCATGTTTACGCTGTTAATATGCACGTTCGCTAGCAAGCTAATTTCTTAATCTAGTAATTACATGTTTTTTAAAAGTTGAACTTACATTAATTAAACATGGCTTTGGGCTCTCTTGTGTGAGACGCAAGTGATGTCCCTCTAGAAAATGCAATAAATATGCGTTCTGTGTGAATGGCTTGGTTTCAGTTTTGAGGTAAAAAAAACATCTTCTCCACATTGATGTTCCCTTTTTCCGCAATATTTTGAATGTGCAGCACTGCATCGAGTGGGTTCAACTGGACAGGCAAAAAAAAAAGCTTTAAAAAGCAACGACGATACCTCGCCATCGCATTTTGTGTGCCAAGCTGCCTGACGGATACCTAAAAATCGAATGCAGCGTTTTGCATTCGAAAGTGGATTTTTATTTTAATTTCGCCGAATATTCGAAATTCAAATTTATTTTTGACAGCCCTAGTGTAGACTGTACGATGATGACACCTACTGACTTGTAGGCTACGTAGCACATTTGTATAGAAGAATAAAACATCATCAGTATGCACTAGTGGTAAACAAAAAGAGCATGATAAATCGCACTTTAGCAGTTGTAGTTTTTGTGTGCGCTGAATAAAAGTGGAAGTGGCGAAAGAGGAAGGGATAAGAGCTTGAGGTAAGCAGTTTTATGTTTTAGCACCATGTCGCGTTGATTTCATGTCGCATTTTTATTGGTTGGCCAGTAAATGTGGATCGTAACAGCAAACACACTGTGCGATGATCATGTTTTATTGTTGGCTATCTTTGGTTGCAAGACCGTGACAACTGCCATCTTTTGAACCTCTCTCACTATACAACACAACACAGAACCACCGATTAGGAGCCACAATCACAGAAAATGCCAATCTTTCGTCTGGGACAGCCGAAAAATCGTGCAGCGTGTCTCAGGCTTTAGACTTATTCGGACTCCAAATTAATTTATATCACAAACTCAAATGTCAAACAAAATGGGGTTTACTAGTGTGATCTCAACATGGCAGCCCCCATGAGGCAACCTCATCCATGTAAAATAAAATTATTTTATTTGGCTAATGATATGACTGGAGACATGCGATTTGTTGCTTTAGGGATAAACCATTTTAAGGGAAAAATACTGAGAGCACCAACAATTCCTTTATTTATCCTTTATATCAATTATGTTTTTTAAGACTAGAGGCAGAGGAAAAACTTGCAAGTGTTGAAGGAAAACAAAACGTACCAACAGAGACTGGTCGAGAGGGGGCTGACGTTCATCCTTCTCTACGGTGCGTTTGCAGTCAGAGCAGACGTACAGAGGCAACTGAAGGGCGCTGGAAGATTTGGGCGAATGGGCTGTGCCATTCGGACTGGATCCTCCCATGTCCTGGAAGACGCTGTCCTTGCGCTTACTGCGACACAGCAAGCAACGGTCACCTGTGGTGTAGGGGGCCCTCTGGTTCACCCCGAAAGTGAACGGAGTCTGAGTAAAAGACAGTGAAGAAAATAAACTGTGAGAAAGCTGCTTTCACTTCAGCTAGAAACGTAAAATGCCCATACAGAATATTCTCAAATTGCACTAATGGCCATCCTCTACAGGAGATCAATGGATCAACACTCTAGAAGACACATAGTGCTTGAATACGGCGCTTCAAAAACGTAACCTTAAACTTAAGGCGGAGCAGATATTCAGGAAATCACAGCTGTGCTACCACACAGAGGAAATGCAAGTACGGCAGAGCACTGTAGAAGTGTTGCTAAGTGAGAGATTTGCCTGTTACCTGAAGGACTCCTGAGAAGTCAGCGTTTACTGGCCCTTCTGAAAACTGTGGATCGCCATTGACTGGGACCTTAAGAGAAAGATGGCCATGAATCAACTCTTCAAAGTCTCGAGGTTATAAACTTATTACAATAATGTAATTACATACACACTGTTGTTTACCACTTTAGCTAGAAGCTAAAAGAGTGCCACCTAAATGCTCTACTCACAAGAAAAAACCTTTTCAAACACAATACAGCAGTTAAATCAATTCTCTGCATAAAGGCTGACCCTGAATGAACTCCTGAGAGTAGTAGAACACCAATTTTTCATATATAATTCTGTTTAGAAAACATGAAGTATTCCTTACAAATCTTTCCAGTGTCCTGTTAGCAGAGATTTTCAACTGATGGGTCACAACCCAAAATGGGGCTCTAATGATAGATCGTAATAAATTAAAAGTTAAATAATCATGCAAAATGCTCTCTTGATCGTTTGTTGCTGATGTTAAAGGCAATGTGTCAAACTTTATAATATTTTGGCACAAATTCCTCCATCACTTGGTAAACAAATTACGCAGGTGCCAACGTGGACAGGTAGCAACCAAAAATATAGACAGTGAATTACTGTCATGAACCCATCAAAATAAGATAAATCAATAATGAAGGTCGGAGAGAAAAAATATATGTTTGATTTAAAGGTCTTTCAATTTTACTTTTGCACAATAAAAAGGAATGACAAGGTTTTCTTAATTTACAGTGTTGAGTTGCTACTTAATAATATAATAATATAATATATAATAATATATATGTACTTACATATGTAATAATATATATGTGCTAATGTACTTGATCTTCATTCTAAAATTTGGGTCCTAAAGAAAAAACTAGGAAACCACAGTGTATTTCCTTTCCTGTGTTCCAGCCACAATTTATATGATACTTTTATAATTTAACATAGTAGTCAAGACAAAGCAGCTATTAAAATAATCCTAAATTTGCTAATAAAAAAAAGGAATTAATTAAACAATTTGTCATTTGCAAGCTTAAAGTGACAGCTGTTATATGTGACTGTGAACTAGGGCTGCACGATATATCGCATGTGATATTTAATGCACATCTTGTCATTAAAGCCAGTCCTGTATTCAGCTGTAATTTCAATCACGTGCGTGATTTCACTGGCTGCGCAAATCCACGTTCATTATCAACATGCATTTGCGCAGCTTGTGAGGGATCAAGGGTTCTGTGTAGTAAATGCAGCTCCATGTGAAATCACGCACGTGATGGAAATTACAGCTGATTACAGGACTGGCTTTACTGACAAGATGCAAATTAAATAATCGCATGCGATATATTGTGCAGCCCTACTGTGAACTATAGAAGAATTCAGATTTTTATTTAGACTCAGTAAAACTGATACAGGTTATTACACAGGTCTGAATAGCCAGCAGGTTATCAGCTATTTCATAAATCAATATTTGTGAGAATAACGACAGACAGCTATGGTCACAATATCAAAACGTCAAATTGCTTTATAGCTAATGATTGATTTTTTGTTAAATGCTTCTCTCTATCTCAGGTTAATATGCAGAGTCATTTAAACCAATTGTTGTTAGATTATTCAAACACTGCTAGGTTGTCTTGAGCGGACCGACATATATATTGACTTAACCAAAAGATATGTGTCCAACCAACAGCAGAGCAGAGGAAAGAAGTGTTTGGGAAATGCCAAGACAAATAACACTTTTCCGCTTTAATCATAATTGATAGTTTTATCAAGAAAACGGTGAATATGATTTCTTGAGCACATGTTTAGTTAAACAAAAATGTCACAATTCCAAGGTAAATTACACACAGCTACTCTTGAGTTCAATTTGGCTGTCAATTCGCAACAACCTTGCATCAAAATTAGCTTATGTTCAGTCTTAATCAAGAAAAAACATTGCTATACATAATACATATTAGACTCATGAACAAACAAGTATAACTGTCTGATGTCTGACTGATATCATCTTCACAACATTTTGCCCTCGAGTCACTGAAATCGCATTAACCAAAATCCATGCAAACAAGAGAGGCGTAATTCAGTCCACTGATTAAATGCTCTCTTTCGCCTACTTATGTCAACACAGACTGATACACTTGTTAAGCTACATATGTGGTTTCCTTGGAAACAGAGGCATACCACCAGAAAGAATAAGTCTCTGACAAAGCCCTGAACACTGGACCCTGTGCTGTGAGTGGCCTATTCATTCCCTGACACTTCTTACAGCTGGACACCATGAATACACAACTGGAACGAGAGGAAGGCAGCTTATAAACTGAGGTAAGAATGCATGTCTATTAATATAGTATACACTAAGAAATAACCGGGCTAAATTACATTACATCATACTAAATATATGTCCAAAGCACAAACTTTGCACAAGACTCAATTCAAAACCACTGACAGACTTAATAAAGGGTTTGTTGACATTTAACGTTGACCATTTTTAAGCACTTCCGGTATGTTCCTACTTGACACTGCAGTTCAAAAGGCCAATTATTACGTCAATTTTATTGAATAACAAAGTAAATAAACGTTTAAATATGAATAAGTCGGACATTGTTAAAAAAGTGAATTAAGAAATGTGTAAAGAGTATAATTTGAACACTCTTGGGCTTTAGCATTAGGTCTGTCTATCTAACGTTACGTGGTAACATTAGCGGATCGCGGTTGATAAACACTGGCATTTTCAGCCTAAAGACCGCATTTATTCCTCCATTTGTGTTGGAAGGTTAACGAAGTAATGAATTTATTGAAATACACATGTAAACACATCAGCTAACGCAGACTAGTTAGCTTCACATCACTCCGAGCAACACAAATCACTCAAACTTCCATATCTACTGCATAAAACCGCATTATATACGCTTTACACATATCTTTACTATTTTCCTGCCAGGTTTCTGTGACCAGAACAGGAACTGTTTAAGATTAAAGCCCTAAGCTCAGCCCAGGCATTTGTAAACGTGAGATCAGCTACAGGAGCTCTCCTAGGCCCGCAGTATCATGCAATCTGGACTAAACTTCCCCGCATTCAAGCTCTGATGCCCCATCAACCACCTCGCATGCCCCAGGGGCCGCTCACCTCTCCGTTGAGGCTAGGGATGCTGCTCGGGTCTCCGTGTGCGCTGCTGCTGGAGGGTGTTGGCGGAGCTCCGGCCTTCCCTGCGCCGCCGCCCCGCTTATTCTTCCTGCGCTTCGCTCCGCGTTTAGCGTCTGTAGGACTCATTTCTACCCCACGAAATACACAGACAGCGCTTTGTCTACAAACAATGGGGTCTCGGGTGCAATGCCAGGCTCTGGCGCTGCGAATACAGGGTAGAATTGAACTGTATTTGAGATATATAATCTATGAGCCTGCCGACTTGATCACAGTATAGCAGACTTCAAAATCCAATATGGCCGACTCAACAGGAATTGGCCAATGGCGTTTACGCCATGACGCCATAGCGTATGATGCGCTTGGGGCTTATGGGAAATTGAGTTTTAGAGGGACTCAACCATATTATTACTTATTGGTTATAAGTTGTGTCTGTGTTGATGGAAGATCGTTAAAAACAATCTAATTCGGATTCTTAATTTATTTCTGCTAGCATAAATCGATAATGAAGCACTTGATTTTTTTTGTTATTCTATTTATTCTGTTGTCTTGTTCTATTTTAAGTTCTCTCTCATGCTGCTTTTTGAATCAGTGTGGTGTTGTTGTTGTTTTGGTCAATGTTTGTTGTTTTCTTGCGGGTGCTTTAAAATTGCCGTTGCTCTCCGAAGCCATTATTTTATTTTATCGCAGTAATAATTTGAACCATTAGGTGGCGATGATTAGCTATTCTAACTTGCTTTAAAGTAAAACAGCAGGCGAAATATCCAGTACTAAACATTTGTCAGCCCAGTCAGAATAATTCCATATAAGATGTTTTAATCATAAGATGAATGTGGTGTCTGCTACAGCTGTTTAACTGAATCTGCCCTCACCTGGGATCCTAGAGTCAAATTTCACCCATCCTGAAATCTATTTAAATTTGATTAATTCTTCAATGCAGTGCAGCAGCGGGTCTAAAGACCCCAAATCAAAGTTATACATTTTATTTGATCAATTATATTCTATTACATATGATAAAAGTGTTATAAAATATATGAAATATCCTATTAATTAAATAAAACTTTTGTGATAAATATGAATCACTTTTGGCCTTTTCATAATATCCGGACACATAACAACTATGTGTAGCTATACACAGTATACAGTTTAAGAGCTGCAGGGCCATCACTAAAGTTAACAAGATTGTAAAAAAAAAAAACTACATAAAAAATGTCATTACATTTAATAAACGGGTGGGTAATTGTCAATATGGGCCCACTTTAGATATCTCTTGCAACAAATTAATTCCACCCTATTATGCAATACAATTTCTTGTAGTACTACTGATGTTTTAAAAGGTCTGTTATTATAGTTGTACTTTTTGTTGCCATTTCTAGGAGAAAAAAATACGTTACTTTTTTAGCACGGGGTATGTGTGGAGGCCTAAATCTTAATCAATGTAATTAAAATATTTTGACTCATAATATGAAAAAAGACAAATAAGATCATAACTACGGTAGTAAAGACCACACACTCTTAAAAATAAAGGTGCTTCAAAAGGTTCTTCAAGCGATGCCATAGTCAAAGGTTCTTAATCTGAGGAACCTTCTTTCACCACAAATAACCTTTTGTGAAACAGAAAGGTTCTTCAGATGTTAAAGGTTCTTTATGGAACCATTTAGACAAAAGGGTTCTTCTATGGCATCGTGAAGCGCCTTTATTTGTAAGAGTGCATGACAGAAAATATATAAATAAATAAAAATGTTGCAGTTTGAAACTTTTAATCTCTTAATTTGTGTCGCTTTTCAACCCACAGATGGCGATGTTGCATTGCTGCTGTTTTGTCGCTAGATTACAGAAATCAAAACTGAACTTTGGTTGGTTTTCTGTGATCCTATACCATAATAAGGACAAGACAAGGATAAACAACAGCAATATAGTTTTATTGCATTACTTTGATTATGTGATGATAAAGAACACTAATAGAAAATGACATCTATTAAACATGAAATCTTTCCAGAAATAAAACGGAATATTGCCATATATCTCAAAACCAATGCACATCAAAAAAGCAGTGCATCATGTCATATACCTTAATTAACAAGCTCCATCAATCCCTGCAGGCTGACAGTTTCAGGAAATCAGTGCCACGTTGAGAAAAGAGATAAGTAGCCTACAGAAAAAGTACATGGAACAATAGATGACAAATCCAAGACTTGAGATTGTAATCTAATACTATTGCAACAGAGAAATCAAAATATCGTGCACTTAATTACTCTGGATTGAAAATGTCAAACTATTCTAAAATACAATTTCACATTTCGTCTAATATGTACAAATAAATTAGCAAAAGAACAAAACTATTAACAATCCCACAACAGATTTCTTGCTTTGCTGGCTCATATGAAGGCAACTCTAAACTACTGCAAAATGACCCCAGAACAGAGTAGTGCTAGTCACACCCTCTTAAGAAAACACACACCCACAAATGTGAATTGCTTTCTCGTGTTTCCTCAGCAGAGTCAAAAAGTCAAGCAGTCTATTTTCAAACATACACTCCAAGAAAATGTACTTTCAAGTTTCAACAGGACAAGTTTCTTGCCAATTTCAAAGTCTTTTTTTCTTCAGTAGCATGTTTAGATCCACCCTAAAACGTGTTTAGCTATTCATAGCAGGACGTGAGCTGTCCATGTCAGTAAATACAAAAGCTGAGCGGATCTTTCATATCCAAAGCACCTATATACAATCAATCACACATTAAGTTTTCAAAACCCCCCTGGGTGCTGGAATCGGAAGCCAAACTGGAAGAAGAAAGCCGGAAGACAAGCAGACGCCCACACTATACAGACACTACTGAACGTATGCTAAAGGCTGGATTACACTAAATGATTTTTAGAAACAGAACATATTTTAAAACACTAGGCTTCGTTAACTTGCTGACTTTGTAAATAGTTACAGAGAAAAACCAGACAGCATCTAATAAAAGACTGAGGATCACATAGGGTTGCCATGTCCACTGTTTTCCAGCATAATTGCTGTTGCTGTTGAATGAAAATCGATTTGTATATACATATATATATATATATATATATGCCAGCAGCCATATCACCCTGCAGCCCAAGACTGGTTGCCCACTGAATCTATGCAGAGTTGAGCCTGGTCAGTACCTGGATGGGAGACCTCCTGGTAAAACTAGGTTGCTGTTGGAAGAGGTGTTAGTGAGACCAGCAGGGGTGCTCACCATGCAGTCTGTGTGGGTCCTAACGCCCCAGTTAGTGACGGGGAGACTATACTGTAAAAAGCATTAATATATATATTAACTGAAATGCTTATATTGAAATATTGTACAACCTGTGCTAGATTTCTGAAGAAGGGGAACTAGTAAGGAACCTTTGAGCTCTATTATGAAAACAGACTATTTATTGTGATTTTTACTCTGAAATTGTGCATTATGCAGAACAGTGACTGTAAGACATGTATTTTAGGGATATTTTTTATAATTGGAATAGGGTTACTGGGCTAGTTTTTGGGCCATTTTTGACTAGTCACTGGTCTAGTTTTGTTTCGCAGACCTGGCAACCCTACTTTTAAGTTTTTCAGAACAAAACACACTCCCTCAGAAACTGCACCTCATTGCAAGGAGACACAAATTTAAACGTGTGTGTTCTAAATATCAATGTTTGTCATTCTCTTAAGTAGTAGAATCAGAATATACACATAAAGAAACTGTAGTCTGTTCTCATCATACACAATTTTCTGTGAAATCTGCAGACTGTCTCTTGCTTTGGACAACATACTCTGCACAAATCGGGGCAAAAGTAGTGTAGTGTATTCCAGCTTTTTCGCTATAGCATGAAGTTTCAAAGATTTGCAGAGTTGCTAAATATGTGTTTATGCATTTACAGTATTTTTTAAATTGTCTTAGTATTGTTTCCCTTAAGTAGTATTATTCTTCCTTCGGGAGACCCTTGCTGGCCTTAGACTCAGCACTGCATTCTGGGAAGTGGGGAGGTGGGGCAGAGTGAGGGGAGGGCAGAGGTGCTGATTGGGGGTTGGGGGTTGTTGAGGCTAAAGGCTCAATGGGAGCAGCACTCCGAGAGTCCTCCAATTGGACAGATGAGCGTCCCCTACGGGAGCGTCGTCTCTCTGGGTGGGTGGAGGAAGGGCTCTTTCCTGGAGGAGGGGGGCTGCGGTCCTGACGCCGGCGAGAAAGCTGGATGGTTTCCTTATCTAGAGCTGTGTTCTACAGGAGAGACACAATATGTTAATGTTCACATGAGGTGCACCCACCCACAAATGGAAAGGATTCAGTAGGGAAAGAGTAAGTGAGATGAAGTTATGATCTGGGAGGTCAAGAGAGAGATCAGTTTAATCTTAAAGGGACAGTGCACCCAAAATTAAAATCCTGTCGTCATTTACTCATGCTCATGTTGTTCCAATTGTTTTTATGTGTCTGTGAGTGTTACGCTGATAACTTGCAGATTTGACATTTTAATCTAAAATATTATGTCTATTTAGTCTAAAGTCTTATAAATAATCGTTTATCTTTAGTCTAGAAATGTCCCAAAATCTTGATAAACTATGATGATGGCAGGATATAGAGAAGTCTGGATTTGTGCTAAAAAAAATGTACATAGAAATGTCCTCAATCTTCCATTTACACACACACACACACACACACACACACACACACACACACGAACACAAATCAATATAATCTTTTGTGTTCTTCAGAAAAGAGTCAGGCACATGAACAACATGAGTGTGAGTAAATGAAGTACATTTTACAAGTACACAGTAAATTTTGTGCATCCCTTCAAGCAATAAAGCAAGTTGCTCAGTGTTTTCCCCATAGCTGTAAGAAGAAACATGTTCAAACTAAGCTATATAAAAGACAGAATGCATAACCTGGTTTCACTGAAAAGTCAATACTATTGATCACGTCAATGGGGAGAGAAGACCACCGCAGTAAGAGACTGGAAAATGGCAGAGTGAAAAACACCACTGAAGTTCATAACAGAATTAAAGCGAGTCAAGAATTCTCTAAGCTGACAACTTTCCATGTCTTGTAGGGGAAAATTAATTATCTTCAGTGATGTTACTGTCACTTTCTCCCAGTATAAGAGTGTATGTGTGAGGAGACAGAGGCGGGGAGGGAGGAGCATAGCAGTTAGTGTTAGTACATACCATTGCCTTGGAGCTAGTCAAAGGATAGCAATGCCATGGGGAGAGCAGAAGCAGAGGACAGAGACTAGTCTTACTCACAGAGCACATACAGCACAAATTCATACACAACACTAACGTCACCTCTAACACTTCAGCTGAGGGACATTTCACAAGAAATACTTCAGAAACACTCAGTTTGTCTGATTAAAGCAAATATAGTCACTTAAAGGGGCAGTTCACTCAGAAATGAACATTCTGACATTATTCACCCTCATATGCTTCCAAATAAACGCTATTTTTCTTACTCATACAAGCTGTCAAGTTCCAAAAAGGACAATAAGCACTATAAAATCATGTAAATATAGGCCATACGACTCTTCTGAAGACATATGATGACTTTTTGTATCTATGTTTGATGTAATGACGTGTTGTTACAAGAAATGAGAATGAATGTCATTTGCTATTATTGATGTCAAACACATGCCATAGGCACCATATTTAATTTGAGGAGCTGATTATCAGTGCATAATAGCTTAAACTTTAGTCTGGTCTTTACAAAGCTATAATTTCAGAATACCTGGAATTAGAGACGGACAGTATTTTGTATCTTATTACTGCACTTAAGTACAATTTTTAAGTATCTGTACTTTGGAGTATTTTAATTGTGGTAAACTTTTACTTTTACTTCACTACATTCCAAATCATAATAATTTATTTTATTTGACTTATTTTATTTTATAAAAATGACGTTCCTCATTCCATTGCCAAATTGCCACACACTATCAGACGTAGCAGTGTTCGATAAAGAACACTGAAGTTAAGTAAACAGTCAGCAATAAAATAAGAATTTAATTACAGGCAATATGAAGCAATATATATAAAAAAATACTACAGTAGAACAAATAAATAAGAAATGCTACATACATTATATTAAGTAATCAAATATATAAAAACACTGCATATTCTTCATTGTATAAATTAAATATGTATCTCTTCTTATTAAAGTTACTAAAGTGATTTAGTCAAAAGCAGTGAAAGATTTTTCGCTTTTGTTGTTTGATTAACATGAATGACAGACAGCAGGAATATTAGACTGCTGTCACTTTAAGAGCTGCCTGTATCCAATATACTGTTACACGTGTTCTCTTTCTCAGATGTTTGCTTTCACTTAAGACCTAAATTACTGTGTTTACGAGGAAACTTGCAAAGACAGCATTTTGACACATACAAGTGTGTATTTAACCTTTCAAGGCCTATAAGCCCTCCGTTCTATACTCACATACTCTATGAGGTTTAACATAAGGCAGCAACATAACAACACATGGGGAAAAAAATAATGGGGTGTGAATACTTTCGCAAGGCACTGTATATGGTATATATTTGTTTTATTTTTGCTAACTTAAATTCTCATAAATTTTAAGTAGATTATCTGTGTATGACATGTATTTTTAGCAGTAGTATAAAGTACATACAACTGGAAAATAAACTGCAAAACTGCAAAAATAAATCAATATGTACTTTTAATTACGTACATTAAAAGTAATGTACTTTGTACTTTTAGCCATATAAAATTGAAAAGGGAGTCCTTAATAATTTTACTGGAGTAATATTTTAATAGAGTATCTGCACTTTTACTCAAGTACTTGATTTGTTTATCATCCACCTCTGCCTGGAATATAGCAAATTATCCATATAGATTTTTATCCATATAGATGGGGTAAAACCTGACAAACAACGGATAGAATACCCATATGACATTTCTTAAAAAACAACTACTTTCCTTCAGCATATTTGAAATGACATGAAGGTGAGTAATTGGCAAATGCTTCATTTTGGGGTGAGCTATTCCTTTAAATTTGGACATGATCTGGATTCTTTGGTACGTTCCTCAGCTGTAGACAAAACCAGTTATTGAAAAGAAAGCTGAAAAACAAATAGGATCTGTCTAGACCCTATTTATAAATCTAAATGCACTAGCTGTAAAATTTAAAATAAAATAAAATAAAACATTTTATTGAAAGGAAAAGATCTAAATAACTAAATAAAAACTTTGAGTAAAATATTTCATCCAAGGCAATTTTTGTACACAATTTTGTATCTCTCTCTCCCAGTCAATAGATGTAATAATTTAAATTATTAAATTAGAATACTGCCAGAAGATGGCAGAGTTTCATATTCTCAATCCTTTGAAATTTTGATGGCAATGGTCAAGGTCCTAAAAGTGAGGTTCATTTCGAGGACGTTGGCAGCTGCCATGAAATAGACTGTCTCTGGATTAGGTAACAGAGAGAGAGAGAAGCCATCAGATTGCAGTGTTAATTTTACAAGCAGTCAGTATTGCATGCATGCCTATACAAACCTTTCAGCTAGAGCACAGAAGGAAACAATATACACCAATAATGTGCAAAGAAGCCTTATGGCACAGCATATCACAGCCATTTAAAGAGCCACCATGAACATGGAGTGGAATGATTAGACAGAAAGTGGACCAGATTATGGTTGGGCATGAGGTACGGTATGATTGTTGTCTAAAATTATATGCAAGACCAGTAAATGCTGAAAAACCCCAGTGAGAGGGAATAAGAGGCAGTCAGAGTGCCGAGACTGCTAGATTTTAGTATAGTCAAAGAACTCAAGCTCATTAAAAAGAGGTTTAGGTTTGAAGTCAAATACCCAATATCCAGTGGTAGACATCACTTCAGGGCTCGTGAGAGCAAGGAAGGGGTGTAGATACAGCCCTGCCCTTACAGTTCAAACTGTCAAATGAGATTCACATCAATACACATTTAGCCAGAGTCCCTACTGCTGCTTTTTCAAGCAGAGTGGTGAACAAAAAAGGACCTTAGATTTTTTAAAAGCTTAGGGTTTTTACAATGCACCTTAAAGGAAAATGATGCCATAACCAAATGCTTCCTATACAATGCTTAAATTAATAATGTGTACTAATATAATGCTTATTCATTTTATATCTTCCGTCAGCAGAATCAATATACCAGTTAGCAGTTATTTATACTGAGGTCTTAGTTTCAAATATCAAAAATTAAATTTCCTTTCTGCACAATGAGGTCAAGTATAAACAATGAATGATGGTCAGTATTCATGATCATGGCAATGAAGACAGGATGAAGACCAGTGACAACACTGAATACAACACATTTACAGAGACAGACACTTTAATGACAGCGAGAAGAACTGAGACACAAGTCTGGCAGTGAGGGGGTTATGGGGCTGTGAACTGGGATGGGAATTTAATAAGACATGACGGTGGAAATGGCTGAAACTGCTTCACCCATGTCTCCCTCTGAGCTCATAAAGTACATTCTGCCAAGCAATAAAAGGATTATGATAAGTCCTTCAGCAATTTTCAAGCACTGGAGGGAAACACTGACCACACATTTTCCCAATGGGCTTGACCCTGTATTTAACATATATTTTCTAATGTATGTATTTTTGAGCATCAAATCAGCATATTAGAATGATTTCTTGAAGGATCATGTGACACTGCGGCAATTGCTACTGAAAATTCAGCTTTAAATAGTAGTAATAATTCTGTTACATTTTTTCTGTAATAATATTACTGTTTTTGCTGTATTTATGATCAAGTAAACGCAGCCTTGGTGAGCAAGACAACTAATGACTTATAGTCACTGCATAAAAACAGTATATTCAAATATATCACAAAATATAAGTCTTTTTGTTATTATTGGTAGTGTAGATTTTATCCATCAATTTGGCTATTAAACAAAGATTTTCAAAAGTTGAATCACACTACTCGTGGTATTTATTTGTTGAAATGTTTATACATTATCGTTTATAATCAAATCAAATTTCTATGGAGAAAGTGAATGGGACTTTTTACTTATGCCTGATGAGCTGTTTTCTAAAGTCATGTCCAAATTCATAGCTCTGGCAAATGTTGTCCTGTGCTTGCTTACAATGCAATAATCTCTAATATTTCCTGAGATTTAGCAGTTATGTAAGTCATGAGCTCTGAGGGAGACAAACCGATTGATTTGATGCTGGTGTCCACAGTGGCTATAAATTCAGTGACGGCTATGCTTTGGAATTATGTGTAATCCAAGTACTAATCATTAGGGGCCGAGAGAATGACATTGGTTATTTTTTAAGCGTATAGCATATTAACAGATAACAGAATGCAGACTGTTTCTCATGTGTGTGTGTGTGTGTGTGTGTGTGTGTGTGTGTGTGTGGTGTGCTCACCACAATAACAGAGACTCCAGGGGAAGTGTTGCTCTGTTTCTGCACAGAGTTAAAGTGCTTTTTGAGTTTACCTGCCACCTCCATCTTCATATTGTTTTCCATTGCAGCATCTTCCTGTTGGTTATTGAAGTGGATTAGGATAGGCCATTCTTATGGTGAACAATATTACTGTGTTCTCCAGTGTATTCAGACTAAATTCTAGGTTTCAGTTTGAAAAATAATTTGAAATACAAATCAAAACCACCTCTAATACAGCTCAAATGACACAAATAATGTTTTACGAGTAAGTGTGCGAGTGAATCCCTTGTGGCCAATCATGCTACTCAACATGTAATAATGTCTAAAATACATTTTGGTGTATTATATTTTATAAATATAAATCTGATACTGTAATGTAGCACACACACACACAGCACTAAACCTTTTCACACACATTTACCGTGACCCAGGGGTGAGACAGCACATCCTCCGCTGTGTATCTGGCCTCCACATTCACCTGCAGCATGTGACCAATCAACTCCTGTACAAACACACCATGGTCATATTTTCAATAAACAGACTTCAAGAAAGTGTATTACATTTTAGCATAACACAGAAAAGGTACACAAAAGGACAGGAAACAAATTTTAAATAAGGGTGTGATTCTGGCATTGGTGGGCATAACGGCAGTCAACAGACATTTAATTGTTTGATCAAAATTATTGCTAGGGACAATTTAGTTGTAGTTGTGGTACTCATTTATGGAGGCACAGGGTGACTCGAGGGGAAAATAATTGTTCAATAAAGATGTTATTTGAATTTCTTTGATGTCACATGGACTGTTTTATCGATGTCCTTACAGCATTTCTGGGCCTGCAAACATTTCAGTTGCATTGCTGTCTATGCAGGGACAGAGAGCACTCGGACTTCATCAAAAATATCTTAATTTGTGTTCAGAAGATGAATGAAGGTCTTACGGGTTTGGAACAACATGAGGGTGAGTAATTAATGACAGAAATTAAATTTTTGGTTTAATTATCCCTTTCAGATCGCAGATCAGCTCCAAAGTCCCGATCTGAATCAAATGATTCAAGAACCCTCTCCGAAGTTCCAATCTAAATTTAATGATTCATGATACGCGCTCCTAAGTCCCGATCTGAATCAAATGATTCGCAATATGCAAAAATCTGATGTAAATCTAATGATTCGTGATTCGCTCTCCGTAGTCTCGATCTGGGTGTGTTTCCCAAAAGCAACTATAGTCACAAGTTCTGTCGTTACCAATAGAGTTCAATGGAAATTGTGACCATAGTTAGCTGAAGATGGTTTTAGGAAACGCAACTGAGAATAATGATTTGCGAACCATAATTTCAGATTCAATTCGTTAAATGATTCACAAAACTGCTCCGAAGTTCCGATATTAATTAAAAGATTAACAAACCCGCTCCGAAGTCCCAATTTAAATCAAATGATTTGCAATCCCTAGTCCCTACTAAATTCTAACGCTAAATTCTATTCTACGATGTTATATTAAATCTTTGTGCTTAAAGTTAAGGAAGTATGGTAAGTTTCAGAAAAGGACCTTTAGTTTGTAATTTAGTTTGTAAGACATTAGTCTTAGTGAGACATTTAGTCCCAATCCTAATGATCAAATGTTTCTGGATTATATTCAGGCCCAAAGAAAATATTTTTTTGTATTTTTTTTTAATCTGAATTTGAATTTTGATAGAAATTATGACACACGGGCTTATATAAGACCAGACAGAGAAGATACTGGCCTGATGTCCATTAAAAAGACCATTAACATTATCTGCTTGTCCACATTTGCATACACAGCAAAAAATACTGTCATTCGGTGCAGAGAAAGATGTTAGAAACCCTAAATGCAAAACCGTTCCAAAGCTGGATGGGGTGAATGTGAGAGGGGGAGGATGTGAATGAGATGATATAATGATGTGAGTAGGATGAAACAGAGTAGGGTGCAGTCAGGACAGAATACAGCATAAAGAATGAAAGATGGTGAAATAAAAGAGTGAGGATGAGACAGAGTTTTCTAAAACATGCTAAAGGAATAGTTCAGCCAAAAATGAAAATTTGCTGCAAATTTACTAACCTCAAGTCATAAAAGATATATATGAGTTTGATTCTTCATCGGAACAGATCTGGATATTGTTAGCTTTACATCACTTGCTCACTAATGAATCCTCTGCAGTGATTGGGTGCCGTCAGAATGAGAGTTAAAACAGCTGATAAAAAACATCACAATAATCCACAAGTAATCCACGCCACTCTGGTCCATCAGTTAATGTCTTGTGAGATGAAAAACTGCATGTTTGTAAGAAACAGTTTTGGACTGTTTTCATTTGCAAATGGTGCTTCCTCAGTGCATATTTCTCTGATTCAGATGAGACAACATTTTCACTGGAGAAAGAAATATTATGGATAGAGGACTTGCATTTTAGCTGAGAACGATGTATTGAATATAAAAACAATTATGCATTTATTACAAACATGCAGCTTTTTGCCTCACTGTGAAGTTGGAGTTGTGTGGATTATTTGTAGATCTTTCTGATATTTTTATCAGCTGTTTAGACTTTCATACTGATGGCACCCATTCACTGCAGATGCTCCACTGGTGAGCAAGTGATGTAATGATAAATATCTCCAAATCTGTTCCGATGAAGAAACAAACTCATCTACATCTTGGATGGCCTGTGCGTGAGTACATTTCTAGCAAATTAAACTTTTTAGGACATTATTAAGTTCCTTGTAGTGTTTTTACTCCTTTAATTATTGTCATATGTTTCTCTGTACTCACTTTAGCAGAATCCGTGATATTGTCCCAAAAGGGTGATGGGAAATCTAAACGCCCCAACAGGATCTGATCAAATAGGTCCTCCTGCAGGTTATTCTCACTACAAAAACAAATGGCAAGCACACAGACAATAAAAACATATATTTAATGTACAACAACTGCTGAGAACAATATATTCAAAACATGAGCAATATGCAATATGAGACTAAACATTAGATTTTAAACAGTGTGGTTTATTAACATGAAGGACTGAGCAGGAACTATCTAGTGGTACCTGCGGAATGGTGGGAAGCCACATAGGAGGATGTAGTTAATTACTCCAGCTGCCCAGATGTCCACTTTTAGCCCGTATCTGCGGTGATGCCCAGACAGGAAGACACAGTTAATAACATTCAACCCCCAGCATTTTAAAGGCTATTCATGCCTCCATAGCAATTACACTTCAGAAAACAATGATGATATAAAAACACAACAATCAATGATTCTTACCCTGACTCTGCTATGATTTCTGGGGCAACATAAGTGGGTGTTCCACAAACAGTGTACAGCGGCCCTTCAACCACTGTGGCCAAGCCAAAATCACCCAACTTTAAAGACTTCGTACCATCGGGATACTCACACACCTACAACACACATAGTGAAAGACAAAAGGATTACTTTCATCCTCCAGGATTTACATTCTTTCCTTCTTGACATAGTAATTTTCCATGTCCATGTTGCAAAGTTGTTTTCTTCACATGCTTTGTATTTCTGTACTGCTGTGTATGTGTTTCAGATTTATTGTCTCTGTGCAAGGTGTGTAGGTGTATATGCCTGTGTATTGTATATTTAATGTCTCTTTTGAGGATATTTTTGTCTGTGTATATGTGCGTACCAGCAGATTCTCAGGTTTGATGTCTCGATGGACGATACACATTCTGTGCAGATATTTCAGAGCAGCTGCCAGGTTGAAGACCATTACACAAGCATCTCTTTCTGTGTATTTTGTTGAGGAGGTGATTGCATCAAACAGATCTCCACCCTGTAACACACAGATGTCAATACAAATAACTAAAAATCTCTGTATTCAGTATAAATACACTTTAACCTAGTGGTAACAAATACGTTTCTGCCTTCATATGGGGCTAAGAAATTAATATTGAATGCAGTCATTTAGTGCAATGTAGCAACAATACACATAATTCAAAATGCATTTAATTTTCCTATAATGCAGGGTGCAGCTGAGTTTATATGTTTTTTTTATTCATTACAGGTGCATCTCAAAAAAAAAATGTAATATTGTGAAAAAGTTTTTTTTTTTTTTACTTATTTCAAAAAGTTAAACTATCATATATTCTACATTAATTACATGTAAAGTAAAACATTTCAACAATTTTTTTGTTTTAATTTAGCTGATTAGACCTTACAGCTCATGAAAGTCAAAAATCTATCAAAATATTAGAATATTGACAGTTGAGTTTCATTAAATGACTATCCCTACATTATACATTCCGGGTATCTTTTGTTCTTTGAAACCACAATAATGGGGAAGACTGCGGACTTGGCAATGGTCCAGAAGATGATCATTGACACCCTCCACAAAGAGGGAAGTCACAGAAGGTCATTACTGAAAGGGGTGGCTGTTCATAGAGTGCTGTATCAAAGCATATTAAATGCAAAGTTGACTGGAAGGAATAAATCGGGTAGGAAAAGGTGCACAAGCAACAGGGATGACCGCAACCTTGAGAATACTGTCAAGCAAAGCCGATTAAAACACTTGGGAGAGCTTCACAAGGAGTGAACTGAAGCTGGAGTCAGTGCATCAAGAGTCACCACGCCCAGACGTCTTCAGGAAAAGGGCTACCAAGCCACTTCTGAAACAGAAACAACGTCAGAAGCATCTTGCCTGGGCTAAGGAGAAAAAGAACTGGACTGTTGCTCAGCGATCCAAAGTCCTCTTTTCAGATGAAAGTAAATGTAGCATTTGATTTGGAAATCAAGGTCTGGAGTCTGGAGAAAGACTGGAGAGGCACAGAATCCAAGCTGCTTGAAGTCTATTGTGAAGTTTCTGAAGTCAGTGATGATTTGGGGTGCCGTGACGTCTGCTGGTGTTGGTCCATTGTGTTTTATCAAGTCCAAAGTCAATGCAGCCGTCTACCAAGAGATTTTGGAGCACTTTATGCTTCCATCTGCTGACAAGCTTTATGGAGATGCTGATTTCCTTTTCCAGCAGGACTTTAGCACCTGCCCACAGTGACAAAACCACTTCCAAGTGGTTTGCTGACCATGATATTACTGTGCTTGATTGACCAGCCAACATGCCTGATACTGTTTATCATACTGTATTTTTCAATTTAATGCAGCTTTGGTGAGCATTAAATACTTATATATTTTTTTTAAATTAGAGATGCCATATTTTTGAATGGTAGTGTCTGATATAAAAACAAAATAAATAGGAAATTATATATTACAATCTTAGAATTACATATAATATTAATGTTTAGAAGTTTCAGAAGCTTTATATTTTTATAAAAGAATATGAAAACAAATTTTGTTGTCAGTGTACACTGATGAATCATGCACAATTACACCAGATGTATTTATCAAGAAAATCTTATTCATCAATATTTATTTTATGTTGTCTATAAAAATGCAACATACTGTAGTGTGGTAGCAACACGTGCAAATGTGCAATGTTGAGAGATGTATAAATACGGTATCAGACTGTATAAGAGGTGACTAACAAACAGTACCTTCACAAGTTCCATGACTAGATAGAGATCAGTGGGTGTATCCACCTCCTCAATCAGCATGATGATATTAGGATGCTTAACACGCCTCAACACTGCCACCTCATTCTCGATCAGGTGCTCCTGTGTGTTCAAAGCATGTGTCACAACAAATTCCCAACCGTACAGCAACTCTCAGCAGTCTTTTGTCTTTAGCTGCCAAGGCATAAATCTGCATGAATTTCAGAGGTTTGCTCTTGCAGGAAACCAGGCAAACAGGAAACTAACTTCCTCGGTTAAAGCACAGACTGAAATTAGATTATGAGAGACTGGCCACCAATATAACTGCTGTTTACATATCATTCATTCATGGCCAAAAGTATGTGAACAACACCCCTTCAAATAACAGGTCTTGCTTTAGCAGCATACAATAACATTACAACTTTGTTGCAACAGTTTGGGGAATTTACCATTCCAATAAAGGGAGATATATAAAGAAATTGTTTACACCTTAAGGATAAATTGGGTCTCATCTATAGGCCTTTTCTCCCATGACTTGCAAAAACTGCAGCATGTTGGATAAATGGCAATACATCAAATATTATCTAATCAGCCATATTAAATGGACCATATATATATATATATATATACAGTATCTCACAGAAGTGAGTACATCTTTTCATGTGACAACACTGAAGAAATGACACTTTGCTACAATGTAAAGTAGTGAGTGTACAGCTTGTGTAACAGTGTACATTTCCTGTCCCCTCAAAATAACTCAACACACAGCCATTAATGTCTAAACCGCTGGCCACAAAAGTGAGTCCACCTCTAAGTGAAAATTTCCAAATTGGGCCCAATTAGCCATTTTCCCTCTCCGATGTCATGTGACTCGTTAGTGTTACAAGGTCTCAGGAGTGAATGGGGATGTCTGGTGTGTGGCAGATGTGTTAAATTTGGTGTTATCGCTCTCACTCTCTCATACTGGTCACTGAAAGTTCAACATGGCACCTCATGGCAAATAACTCTCTGAGGATCTGAAAAAAATAATTACTGCTCTACATAAAGATGGCGTAGGCAATAAGAATATTGCCAAGACCCTGAAACTGAGCTGCAGCACGGTGGCCAAGACCATACAGCGGTTTAACAGGACAGGTTCCACTCAGAACAGACCTCGCCATGGTCGACCAAAGAAGTTGAGTGCACGTGCACAGCATCATATCCAGAGGTTGTGTTTGGGAAATAGACGTATGAGTGCTGCCAGCATTGCTGCAGAGGTTGAAGGGGTGGGGGGTCAGCCTGTCAGTGCTCAAACCATACGCCGCACACTACATCAAATTGGTCTGCATGGCTGTCATCCCAGAAGGAAGCCTCTTCTACAGATGATGCACAAGAAACCTCGCAAACAGTTTGCTGAAGACAAGCAGACTAAGGACATGGATTACTGGAACCATGTCCTGTGGTCTGATGAGACCAAGATAAACTTATTTGGTTCAGATGGTGTCAAGGGTGTGTGGCGGCAACCAGGTGAGGAGTACAAAGACAAGTGTGTCTTGCCTACAGTCAAGCATGGTGGTGGGAGTGTCATGGTCTGGGGCTGCATGAGTGCTGCCGGCCCGGGCGAGCTACAGTTCATTGAGGGAACCATGAATGCCAACATGTACTGTGACATACTGAAGCAGAACATGATCCCCTCCCTTCGGAGACTGGGCCGCAGGGCAGTATTCCAACATGATAATGACCCCAAACACACCTCCAAGACGACCACTGCCTCGCTAGAGAAGCTGAGGGTAAAGGTAATCTGTGGGGCATCCTCAAACGGAAGGTGGAGGAGCGCAAGGTCTCTAACATCCACCAGCTCTGTAATGTCGTCATGGAGTGGAAGAGGACTCCAGTGGCAACCTGTGAAGCTCTGGTGAACTCCATACCAAGAGGATTAATGCAGTGCTGGAAAATAATGGTGGCCACACAAAATATTGACATTTTGGGCCCAATTTGGACATTTTTACTTAGGGGTGTACTCACTTTTGTGGCCTGCGGTTTAGACATTAATGGCTGTGTGTTGAGCTATTTTGAGGTGACAGCAAATTTACACTGTTATACAAGCTGTACACTCACTACTTTACATTGTAGCAAAGTGACATTTCTTCAGTGTTGTCACATGAAAATATATAATAAAATATTTACAAAACTGTGAGGGGTGTACTCACTTCTGTGAGATACTGTATATATAAATATTATCAATACAAACTATGCTATACAGCTTCATGCCTGGTAAAGGAATATTTATAGCTGGTATTTTCTCAATTCACCCTTTCCATTGGCTGGTGTTGCAAAAAGTCTGTCAAGTCCAACTCACTTTGCCTCTGCATTTGTTTTTATCAATGGTCTTCAGTGCAAACTCCTTTCCAGTGGATCTGTGGAAAGGAACAGAACAATAGACTTTGTTTCAAGGAGGTTAATGATGGTTTGTTTTGAGTGCATTAAGAGCCTCAGGAACCAATTTATGAAGTGGATATCCTTTGAGAGCACAAGAGATCTTCCTCTTAGCCTAAAAATACAAACAGGAAAACTGAATCTAGATGTAGACAGTATTCTTTATGTATTTTAATCAGAGATCATGACAATAACAAGCTTAGAGGAGAGAACAAACAAACTGCAACACAATTTTACTGACCCCAAAGAGCCATTTGATCTTTTTCTGACAGAGAAAACATCTTGTAACTAGTCATTTTCTTACCGTTCGACACACTCCTTTACCACAGCGAAGTTTCCATCACCTATAACTTTGCCAATTTTGTACTTGTCCATAATTGTGGAAGCAGCAAGGTTACTGTTTCCATTAACTAAAGAGAAAAAAACAATGCATTTAACACATCAGACTGAAAGAATATAATTGTCATACCACATGATCAAAACTAAGGTAAAAACAATGAGGCAGATGAATGTTTTGTAAAAACCCCAAATAACAGATTAGCCCCAACATCCGCATCCAACAGTTTAAATTTGATTAGTGCACTATGCAGAAAATTGCTGAAGGTCATTCTGACTCATGCGCTGCTGAGCAGGGACGTTTGCTCATACACTGCCACCACAGTGTGTGAAAGTGTGGGAGAGTGTGTGGAGGAGCAACTGTGGCACAGAGTGTCATGTGTCAGCACTTTCACTGCCAAACCTTGTCATACCCCTGAAATGCCCTTTAGGAACTTCTGAGCTTAAAACACAGATCCAAGGAGAGTGAGTGCATGGAAGTGATTCAAGGATGTTTACCTTCTGGGCTCACACTGTTGTTGTGTTGTTGGGGAGTCTCAGAGGGCTCCTCTGGTTGGTTCACATTGGTTGCAGAGGAGTGATGTGCTGGAATCTGCAAACAGAGACAGAATAAGTCACAAAGAACAACAACATTTAGAACTCTTTAAAAGCGCTATAGATGTTTTATTTACATACTACAGTGATAGAGCTGGGCGATATAACAAAAAAAAAAGTAGTAGTAAGTAAACGAATTCAAGGCAGGGCCTTAACCATCATAGACATTTTTTAGATTAATAGAACATCAGTATAGGTTTTTTTAAATGAAAAATTCTTAAACATTTACATTTGTTAGCAGCCAAGCTGGAATAATTGGTTGTATCCTCAAATCAAGTTGTTTTTCAAAATAAATCACAGAGCAGTATGAACACAAAGATTTTGAAAAAATCCATCACAGGAATAAATAACATTTTAAAATATATTTAAAAAATCTAATGAGACTTCTTTCAAAAACATTAAAAACTTCTGAACAATTGTGTAGTTTTACTGAAAATAAAACTCCAGTGAACATTTTCTGAGTGATTTTAAGTATTAGTCAAATCAGAGTTTGATTAAGTCATTTAGATGAATTTCATAAAAGATCATAAAACAAGCTTTTCCCGAAAGAGGTGAAGCTGCATGTTTGTTAAATGTGCTTTAAATATGAATATTCATTATTGGTAAAAAAAAACAATATCACATTTACTACCTCCCTGATTCACAAATATATATATTCCTGGCAAGTAAACACATGCTGTTGTAAGCATTGCCATATAAAATCAAACAGTAAAATACATGGGAAAGTATGCATTATTACCTTACTTCAATAACTGCATTACATCAAGGCTAACAGAAGATATCACTTTTTATAAGTGTAAATGTTTCTGTGTCTTTTACTGCATATATAAAAGATTAACAGTTCACAGATATTAAAAATGTCTTAACAGTCAACAAGGTGTCTGATTACAAGGATTAAAACAAGCCAATGCCCAAATAAAAAGAGCTAAAAGCATTGTGATATTTATAATAAAATCATCACAAATCATGAATGTTTGCTATATTGCCCAGCCCTAGCTAAAAGAAAAGCAATGCAAACTGGTTATACTGTAGCAGCTATGCGATTATACTAAACCTTCAAATAAAGCATAATATTTAGTTTTTTTTCAATAACACACTGCCATCTGACACAGAGCGTCATCCTTAGTGAAATAAATGGTTGATGAGGAGACAAAATGAGCTGTTTGGAAGACAAACTGTGTGTGACTGACACAAAAAATAATGGACCTAGTCTTAAAAGATTTAAAATGGTCTGGCAATCAGTATGGTTAAAAAGCCTGCATGTTATCTTGATTCAGCAGCCAAATAAGAATTAAACTGAAGTGACAGTGACATGTGAGAGAGGACTAAGTAAGCCAATGGAGACAAATACTGTCAGCATCCTGGTTAAAGCTGGTTTAATACAGGCCATAGGATTCCTCTAGGTATACGAGTAACAGTTGGGTATTACAAGCTGTTTTGAAGGATTCAAATACTCCAATGGATTGTAATGGCCATGTACTATGCTGTTAAAATGACTGAATCAATCATGCAATCACTTATGTAAGATTCCCAACTAAGAACTTGAATACCCAGAAGGAACTGCAGTTCATTTGAGTGCTGCTACAGAAGGCAGAGTTTCATAATACCTGTACAGAGAGACGGAGGGGGACTCCCATCCGCTTGTTGCAACTAAACTAAAGGCAAGTGGGAAGATATTTATGTAACCACAATGTTGGCACTTTTGGTCTAAAATTAGCTTGAAATCTCAGGAACAATGTGCAAAGAACCAGCCTGACAAGCAACTTTCCATCAAACCACTCATCCAGCCATTTCTCCAGTATAAAAGCACGAAAACGGTAGAACACTATAAATTATTTGTTTCATAATAGACATTCACAAGTTTCTGAAAATAGCATTTTTTTCAATTTGCAGACATCGGTTTTATATAGATTGTTAAATTAATATAATTTAATACACTTTTCACTTAACTAAAATATAACTTTGTTTCAGAATTTTATCTCAGACTTAGGTTCCTTAGGAACCTTAAAAAATATAAAAGGAATATTATAAATAAATGAGGCAATTTTTGACATACAAGAGATTAAATTAATATGTTTAACATTGGACAAATCAATTAATTTGTATTCATTTTAATTACAAATGTCTGAATGTTCTAAAATGCAATGTGAGATACCTACAGAATGGGAAGACTTGGATCAAAATTCCCTTTTAAATGTACTGATCTCTCAGATAAAAAATAAAAATAAAATTGAGATCTCATTTTGGATTTTCCTATAAATTGACTTAGTGATTATGTGCCAAATATCGCACTATTCACTATTAAATCTACCACTAAATCCTCTCTAAAAATGAATGAAAGTGTCTCCTTGTCATTCAAATTCTCCTTGTGCTTTCAAGAAGCTTTAAAGATAGCACCCGTACGAGAAGAAGCTTACTGTCTGATAGACAGGTCAGTTAAGCAGATTAACACCAGGAGTTCTCGAGGCTATGATTATACTTGACTTTGACCTTTGGTTTAATTATAGGTCTGCAGTCAGATCTCAGCAAGATCTCAATGCCTAGACTCACAATGCTTCCGAGAATAGGAGTGATTCAGAGAGGATTTAGATCTGTCCTGATATGCCCTTAGAAGATAATGTTGAAACAATACTGATACTAAACGGCCACTACAGACAACTACTGAACACTCTCTAAAGTTGCATGGTGTATAAACTTTAATAAGGAAAATCAGGGGTAAGTAACATTTGTTCCCTTCATGGGAACTCGAACTGCGTCCCCTAGGGGTCGCTACGGGACGCCCTCAGCGTGACTCGGTCTGAGATACATATGTAAAAACACCACCTGTTGGCCGGCGACAGCCCATGACGTCACTACCGCGTGCCACAATAAAGTGCCGCCGGGAGAATACATCATCAGCTTTTTCGTCTTCACTGACTGGTTTGTTTGAAGCGTGCAATCTGGTAAGAGTACAGTTTTCTCTCTATCAAAGTGGCGAGCACTAGCAAGGCGTTTAAGATTGTGTGTGGAAAAATCGGGACCCACCGCGATGACACTCACAATCTTTGCGTCTTTTGTTTGGGCAAGGAGCACGCACGCGATGTCCTTGAGGGAAATCTGCGTGCACTGTGAGCTTTTTCTATGTAAAAGCTCCGCTCTCGTCCTGTCCCTCTTTCCGAGGAAAGAGGGGCAGCCGTCTGCTTCCCGCGATTCGGGACCCACCGCTGCCGAGGCACGGAGGTAATGAAATTAGCAGTTGGATGTGGCCGATGAATGAGAAAGAAAAGAGGGACCGCCCCTTTTCGCGCGCGTCGGCCGAGAACGAGAGTGAGCTGCTGGATTGTGACGATGCGATCTTTCTGACATAATCAGATTCAGCGGCTAGTGCTCTTCTCTGCATATGAACGAGTTTTTGGGGTTGTGAATCACCCCCAGCTCGAGTGAGCCTTCCTTTCTTCATAAAATCTCGATGTGGAGATTGAGAAGGAGTGAAAAAAAAAAAGCTATTTTTTCTCGTATTCATAGGTTTCAGCATACTAGTTATGCTGACACTGTGTGAAAATGGCTATGAGGGGATGTCCCCTGTGCAAGAGATGATAAACAGCTTATCTCTCTGTGGCAGACATCTTCTCTCAAGGCTCCCCCCTGGCCACCTAAGCCCCTGAATCTCGCTTAAATGGCAGGGTATATGCAGCAGCAGGTCAGACCGTCGCTTCGTTGCACACTAAGGCGTACCAGACTGATCTGCTGAAAGACCTGGATAAGGTTCTATATAATCCAGGTCTGAGCCCGAACAACCAGGGGTCCTAGCCCATCTCGGTCTGAGGGTCAGAGATGGGCTCAGAAGGCTAGTCTCGCGACTCATGCCCCTCCCCCTCCTGCGGCTAGGGTGAGAGAAAGGCGCGGGTCAGAGAGAGGCAAGCCCTCTCATTCCTCTAATTCCCCTGTAACCACCGTAAACTTCACCTGACCGAGGTTAGGTGGAAATTTCCGGCTAAGCAAAGGCAAAAAAAAAGGTGAGTTCCCTCTCATTCTGAGGAATGAGTTTTCCGGGTCACCTATGCCCTGCTGAGCGGCGGAGTTCCCTCTCATTCTGAGGAATGAGTTCCCCGCTCTCCTCCAGAGCTCATGGTTGGGCTTGCCGCTCCCTTCTGAGCGGCGGAGTGCCTTCTCATTCTGAGGAATGAGTTCTCCACTCTCCAGAGCTCGTTATAGGTCTCACTCTGAGGAGTGAGTTCTCCGCTCTAGAGCTCCTCATTGGTAGCTGAGTTCCTCTCATTCCGAGGAATGAGTTCTCTCCGCTCTCCAGAGCTCGCCGTCGGTAGAGCTAGCACTGCTCCCCTCAACCAGAGGGTCACCTATGAGCATGCCGCTCCTTCTGAGCGTCCGAGTTTCTCCGCCCCCCCAGAGCTCTGTGATAGTGCCGCTAGAAAAACCCTTCTGAGCGGCGAGTTCCCTCTCATTCTGAGGAATGAGTTCTCCGCTCCTCAGAGCTCTGTGATAGGTCGCTCTCTCGTGCTGGTCGAGCTAGCATTGCTCCCCTCACTATAGAGGGTTATCTATGAGCATGCCGCTCCCTGCTGAGCGTCTGAGTTCCTTCTCATTCTGAGGAATGAGTTCTCCGCTCTCCAGAGCTCGTTATAGGTAGAGCTAGCATTGCTCCCCCTCATTAGAGGGTCATCTTGAGCATGCCGCTCCCTGCGGAGCGTCTGAGTTTCCCTCTCATTCTGAGGAATGAGTTCTCCGCTCCTCCGAGCTCTGTGATCTGTCTTGCTGGTCGAGCTAGCATTGCTCCCCTCACTATAGAGGGTTATCTATGAGCATGCCGCTCCCTGCTGAGCGGGGAGTTCCCTCTCACTCTGAGGAATGAGTTCCCCCTCTCAGAGCTCATGGTTGGGCTTGCCGCTCCCTTCTGAGCGGCGGAGTGCTTCTCATTCTGAGGAATGAGTTCTCTCACTCTCCAGAGCTCGTTATAGGTCTCACTCTGAGGAGTGAGTTCTCCCTCTAGAGCTCCTCATTGGTAGCTGAGTTCCTCTCATTCCGAGGAATGAGTTCTCCGCTCTCCAGAGCTCGCCGTCGGTAGAGCTAGCACTGCTCCCCTCAACCAGAGGGTCACCTATGAGCATGCCGCTCCCTTCTGAGCGTCCGTCTAATAAGTGCACACGCGAGACTTTGGGCACTTTCTAAAATCCACTCAGTGGTAAGTCCGCACATCAAGATTCTGCGTTCTTTCTAAAATCCCGAAAGGGTAGGGTTACGCGCACAGCTTCGTGCCCTTTTTTGAGTTGGTTAAAGCCCCGGCTTGTGCCTTGGGCCCTGCTCCCTTGTCCTCATAAGCTTGACCCCCCAGAGCTCTGTGATAGGTCGCTCGCCCTGTTGGTCGAGCCAGCATTGCTCCCCTCAACCAGAGGTCATCTATGAGCTTGCCGCTCCCTCTGAGCGTCTGAGTTCCCTCTCACTCTGAGGAATGAGTAGTTCTCCGCTCCAGGGCATAGAACGTTCTTCTAATAAGTGCACACGCGAGACTTTGGGCACTTTCTAAATCCACTCAGTGGTAAGTCCGCACATCAAGATTCTGCGTTCTTTCTAAAATCCCGAAAGGGTAGGGTTACGCGCACAGCTTCGTGCCCTTTTTGAGTTGGTTAAAGCCCCGGCTTGTGCCTTGGGCCCCGCTCCCCTGTCCCATATATGTTGGGTCCAAAAAAAAAAAAAAAGGGAAAAGAAATGGGTGTACGCTACAAGAGGTCTGTTGAGACAGTTCCCTCGGTAAGCTTGAGAGCAAGTGGTAACCCTGAGTGATCGGCCAGGACCTAGTGAGCCAGGTGCCTGGCCATATCCCCTTAAAGGAATCTTTTTCTGATTCCAAGACTTTGAGCTCTACCCTAGGCCCGTAAATCCCGGCACCTAGAACAGGTAAGTACTAGGGTATGCAGCTCGGGCCTTTGGCGAAGGGGATAATATCACTGACAGCCATCAGCCGTCCCAGGGGCAACTCCCTTAGCCGGGTAGAGCTGGCTTAGTGCTCGCCTTTTTTGAGAAATTGGCTTGCATTCCCCTCAGCATGGTGAAGTGGGTATAACGTTCCCCGTAGCGACCCCTAGGGGACGCAGTTCGAGTTCCCATGAAGGGAGACGTCTCAGGTTACGTATGTAACCATGGTTCCCCGAGTGGGGAACGAGACACTGCGTCCCCTAAGGCTTCGAGCCATGCTTCGGACGCAAGCTTCAGACGAAGAAGCTGATGATGTATTCTCTCCGGCGGCACTTATATTGTGGCACGCCGGTAGTGACGTCAGGGCTGTCGCCGGCCAACAGGTGGTGTTTTTACATATGTATCTTCAGACCGAGTCACGCTGAGGGCGTTCCCCGTAGCGACCCCTAGGGGACGCAGTGTCACGTTCCCACTCGGGAACCATGGTTACAATACGTAACCTGAAGACGTTTTTATTGTTTAGCACATCTACCTGCCTGTAAATAACATGTACTTTACATACATGTTACAATAGTACAAATAGCATTAAAATATGTATGCTGTGATTTTATTAAAATACTGAATTTTAAACAATAAGTGACAAAGGCAACTGTACCTAAAATATATATAGTTTTATATAATGTATTAAACATGGACATATATTCTTATATAACAAAACATTTAAAATATTATATTTTTTGTATTATATGTACTTTTATCATATATTAATAAGCTTTTAAATCAAATAACATAAATAAATACTTTAATTAAACAACGTTCACAGCATTTTTTTATATTTACATTTTTATGATATATTAGATATTACTTATATATCAGTCATGTTTCCATTTAACAAACAACACTAACATAAAAAGGTAAACACTTAAAAATTACAGAAAGAATACAGAACTTCTAACTCAAAATCTTGTATTTTTTCCCTGCATTTTAATAATTTTAATTAATCTGCATTTTTTTCGAAAGTATAGGAAAAAGTTAAGTTCTAAAATGAGATCACTCTAACCTGAAGGAATTTAGGGGCGTTACAACTGCAGCTTCAGTTTGTTGTGAGGCAATCATTTAGGCAGCCTTGCTAAACTCTTAATCGGGAGTGAGAGCGTTAAGATGCTGTCATCCACGAGTCAGCATCCAGAAGCCTGATCTTATTTTTGACTTGATGAAGAAATAATCTATTCTAAAACTTGCCATGATTTGCCAGTAAACTGATTAGCAGCACAGTGGAAGCCTGTTGCCATGCCAACGGGTTTACCTTGAAGTTGCGCATGCTGCGGGGGCTGGTCGGGGAGGAGCTGGAGGATTTGGCGGATTTGGGGGTAGTGATTAGGCTGTTCGGGACTCCATTTACTGAGGAGTGTGACAGGAAGAGGGAGGGAGACAGAGAACAGAGAAAAAAAACACAATGTCACAGTGTTACTTCTTACTCTTATTTTATGCTGCAGATGCATTGTCTTAGACATTAGTAACAGCATTGAATACATTTCAGTCTGTTTAAAGATGATATTGCCTGCATAATATCACCTGGTCAAAATTTTCATTTACATCATCAAATTTCATTACTTAATTTTCATCAAACCTGCACAAATTACATTCTTCCACAGACAATAAAAATACAAACGAAAAGCTTGTTTCCAAACGGTGAGTCTATATGACTTCCCAGTTATCTAAAATCATATTGTTCTCATTCATTGCAACTGTAAAATCTTTTTTGTGCAATTTGAATGTGTGATTATTTACAGTCATAAGCAGTGCTGGGGTAACAGATTACAAGTGCATTAAGTTATGTAATCAGATTACTTTTTTCAAGTAACTAGTAAAGTAATGCATTACTTCCAAATTTACAACAAAATATCTAAGTTACTTTTTCAGATAAGAAATGCAAGTGTTTTATTCACTGACACCTCTAATGTCCCCATGTTGAGAGAAATTGGGAGTGAGGTGTAGAGGTAGAAGTACTTCTAGACTGAAGCTTAATTAATTTTACTTTTGGTGTGAAAGGTCTTTTACAGTTGGCATATATAACTTTTTTTTTTTTGTTATTAAAAACAAATAAGTAAGCCTAGCCCAGATGACAAAACGTATGCAAAAAGTAATGCAAAAGTAACATAATGCATTACATTCCAGTAACTAACACAATTAGTAAAAACTGTATTGAGTAACGCAGTATAGTAATGCTATATTTTTAAACTGGTTATAAGTGAATTTAAATTAAATTTGAAAGTTAAAGTGGAGGGGAATAACAACTAAAACTCTTTTTGTTCCTCACACAAAGCTATTATATAGCTCCAGAAGACTTGGTTTGCAGTGCATGAGTCATATGAACTACATTTAGGGTCATTTTATGGTGCTTTTTTCACTTTTGTAAATTGACAACACGTGGTCACTATTCACTTACATTGTTTGGACTAAAACAGTGCCAATATTCTGTGTTCTAAAATAAAAAAAATATCATATAGCTTAAGGATTGATAACAGAATTATCATTTTGGGTGAACTATGCCTTTTATGCAGAACAATGCATCTTTTTTCTTCCTATAAAATACATAAAACTGGAGTCTTCTTCTAATGTTTATGTACTTATTCCCAACCAAGGGTGCTGGGGGCCACTAAGGGGCCTCATAATGACTTAAAATAAGTCAAGCTTTAATAAAGGTTTGCATGTCTCAGAAAGCCATGGATATATCCTTATTCAGCATAAAAGAAGGGTCAAGGAACATACATCCAAAAATGTCTTGGCCAGGTGCAAGATCAAAGGGTATCATCAAAAAATAGAAAAAAGATCTGCACACTGTTAATCTCCCTTTATTCATTTTTTTTTTTAAAGTGGCAACATTTCGGTCAAAGACCTTCGTCAGGCAAACACACTTCAAACTTCAACTTCAAACACACTTTATATCCTTATTCAGTAAATCACAAACAACTGAGCAAGTAATTCAAATTCATGGGTTAAAAAGAGTAGGAACCTTGAAGAGCATTCAGCGTAAAACACATGGAATCCTGAAATGTAATTATTTAAATTATAATTATCATTATTTTAGTTACTTATTTTAAAATATGGACTCCCATAGTTTGTGTAACCTTGTCTTTACAGCTGATATACCAGAAGAAACCTTCTAGCCTAGTCACAAAGTTTGAGAACCAGTGTTAGTGTACATAGTTCACACGTACAATGCAAATACTTACATTCCTTTAGATGTATAGGTAAAATGAGCTGCTGGCTCAATGACAGGAAAACTAAACTTAAAATTGTGAAAAGAAACAACTCCTTATGAACAGAATACCACTCAGAGAATGTGTACAGCTACATTTGCGTGTGCAGCATAAGTCTCCTTGGCCCAGAATAAGTCTCTTAACACGCAGACACAACAAGGCTTCATGTGCACCACTCACCTGCAGCCTAATCTAGGCTAAATCATAGAATTGCCAAGATCATTGTAAAAGGCCACTTTAAAATAGTGTTATTAAAACACTGTTTAATAGATCATGTCACTCAGATACAGCAGAAGTAGTAGTAGAAGAATTTAGAACAAAAAAAGTATGCACATTATGGAGTGCATCCCAAGTGCGTCAGAATCCGCAGGGAGCAGGGATTTGTAGAAAAGCCGCTCTTGGCATTTCCCTCCGAGATTGTCAATTGGGGCATGAGCAGATTTCTCTACAGGCATGCAAGAGAGCCCTAATAGTTCACGGGCACAGGAATTTGAGGGTATGTGAGTACTGCATTAGCTTGTCTAAGCAGAAAGCAGATGAGGATGCCTGCATTTAGTGTACACATCCAATTTGGTGAGTCTGATAGATTAGAGTATGTGCATGCCAGGGTTCAGGGCAGTGGCCAGCGAGGGAGTTTTAAATAGCTCTCTAGACTAACTGATGGATTTGGAAGGACATGAAGGAGAGCTGTTAGCATGATTGAATGCTGCACCGAAGGGTTAGAGGTCACGTACAGCTCATTCCATAGATTAATGTCCTTTAGGTAAATTCATTCATTCATCACACATGGAAATTCTTCTCAAGTTGCTCAAGAATTTTATAGGGCTGTCAGATTCTCTAGCTGTCAGTTCATAGGTTACTCTTGGTTATGGTAAAGGAAACAAGAACTAGCATATAAGTATCTGTTGTTCATAATGTAATGTATATGGTTGTGATTGAAAAAGAAAAGGAACACATGACAGCCTACTTTTTACATATCAATGCCTATTTAGTATTTAGCTTAGCAGGGGGCGCTGTTGAGGTGTGGTCATATTAGCAAAATATTGTAGACAAAAGAAGTCCATTGATTATCATTATCACAGCTTGCGCAGAAGTCACTTTCAAAGCAAGCAACTTACTGTTGGTCAACACAGGGAATCTATGTGACCAACTTATGAAATCTGCATGGGTAAATCTTTTGCCATCACACAAAATATCAGATCACAAGGACTCCCACTGGAATGACTGGATTTTGTCCACAAAAATTTGCTGAACATTGATAAATGTGACCGCACCTTTACTCAGTTCACATGTGAAGAGGTTAGCCAATCATAAGAGAAGTCATCTACCTTTAGAAGTCTTAAAGGTACGGTAGCAATACTTTTGCTTTAATTCTAAGGGTCAAAGAGAAATTGGAAATTGTCATGTAAAACTAAATTATGATCATTTTGGTGCAGCAAACCTTGAGAAATACTTACTTGGTGATTTGACTGGAGACTGGCTATTAGTAGAGAAGTGCCCTGCTGTTCTTCTCACTAGAGCGGAGAGGAAAGCAATTTAATAAGAAACAAAACAGAAAAAAATGACAGGAAGAGACATGTGAATCATAGTTATTGCATGCAGTTGTTAAGGAATGTTACATTTTTAGACAAATGTTATGTGGTAACAGGATTGTGCTAGTGGGGGTGCAGTGTATCCTCACCAGATCCAGGGGATTTGCTGCGGCGGGTGGATCCTGGACTTTTACTACCAGAGTATCTCACGGGGGGAGCAGAACGAGAAGAATAGGAGGAATTGAGGACCTGACATTCTGGAGATAGAGACAATATAAATGAGCAAGGAATGTATTTGCTTGTCTTATAATGTCTCAAGATGCCTCTTTTGCAAACATTCACAAAGACACAAGAAAAATAGGAGAAGTTATTGTATCCACCCATTCCAAATAATGAATGTCTTTGCCTGGTTGACTAATTGTACATTACATTTTAAAAGTTCGGGGATTTTGTAAAAATGTTTTTGAAAGAAATCTCTTTCAGTCACCAAAGCTGCATTTTCTTAAAATAAAAAAATACAGTAAACAGTAATATTGTGAAATATTTTTACAATTTCAATTAATGGTTTTCAAATGTAAAATATTAAAAAATGTTGCTTATTCCGGTGATATCAAAGCTGGATTTTGAGCATCATTACTCCAGTCTTCAGTGTCACATGATTCTTCAGAAATTATTCTAATATGCTGATTTGCTGCTCAAGAAACATTTATTATCTTTAATGTTGAAAACAGTTGTGCTGCATCATAATTTTTGAAACGGCAATCCATGTTACAATATTTATTATTATATATTTTTTTGTAACATTAAAAGTACAGAGTTGCCAGATATACAAAAATTATTGTATTTGTATGATAATTTCGACCTCTGTACGATGTACGAACAATAATGAAAAAATCCCATAATGCATAAAATGATGATCGTTGTAAATCATAGGGCTTCTATACTCATTGACCTAGCTGTGGATTATTTCATGATTGTGAAGAGAATGTGAACGCATGTCTTTCATCTCATCTCACATTACATCTTCTCGAACAATCACAGAACAGAGCAAGGCGAGCATTTGTGTTTATAAAGCATATACATTTTTTGTTTGTTTTTTAAATGACCGATCGTCCGCTAGATAAGACCCTTATTCATCATCTGGTATCGTTTATAGCCCTTTGAAGCTGCTCTAAAACTGTCAATTTTGACCTTAAACCATTTGGAGTCCATTGAAGTTCACTATATGGATAAATACATAAACAACTTGGATGATATGGGGGTGAGTAAATTATCAGGAAATTTTGATTTGAAAGTGAACTAATCCTTTAATTTCTTAAAAAAAACTCCTACTGACCCCAAACTTCTGAATGTAAATGTATAAATCTAGTAATTTAAGCATGTGCCACCTTTATTGACTTTTCTGGCAACAGACACACAGACAGGACAGACAGGAACATACATGGATACACATACCAAAACATGCTTGTATCACTGCTAATACAGATGCCTCATAGTAAATGAGTGGTATCTGCTGACATACTTGTTCCAAATTCACATGTGCCAAAAGTGTGAAGCTTTCCGCAGAGGCGTAATCAAATTGTCTACTCAAGGCCTATGAAAGCAGACCATCTTTCGAATGAGAGCAGTGGGTGCAGAACTTTAGTAATGAATGACTCATAATGTACAGCAGCTACTGGGCCGATCTGTCCTGTCGATTACACGCCACTTGCTAATGACGCCGAACAGTGATAAATTAGCTGATGAGTACCAGATCGTGGAGTGCTGAAGATAAAACAAGCCGAATGCCATTATTAAAATGCCATTACTGCCCAGCTAATCTGTTTCATGGAGCTTAATTTAAGCATTTAACAGCAGAACTCTCAGAGAGAACATGTAATGGGTTCTTTAGTTACAGAAGATTTAGATTTGTGGTGGGTTTGCGTTTTAAGGACACTCCACTTCTGCTGTGGAAAGAAAAGGTTGAGCAGTAAATACTGTCAGACGCAAGCTTACCGTTTCTTTATATTTTTGGAAAAGTCCTACTTAACCTAAGTGGGGCAGCGAAGAAGAACTAGGACAAATGCCAAGCAGATGAACTAAATTAACACAGCTATGAATCAAGTTATCAAGCGTGCGTGTGGTAAATGCTACTAAAACTGGAGGCGTTTCAGCAAAACAGGATGAAAATTATAGGCAAAGTTAAATGATTTTATTTGATATTCACAGCTGCAGACTGTCCTCACTTCCCCACCTGCATTATCAAGCTCACTAGAAGACAAACACAAAGTACACACTGAACAATGGCGAGGAACTGCTCATAACAAGGTCACTTCCTCTGACAGTTGTGTTCATTCTGGAAAATGAATTCATTTTTGCAACCTAGTGAATGAATGACTCCATTATAGAAAATATACTATTAAAATACTATCACTTCTTTGTCTGAAGGTGACAACTGTTTGGTGTTTTTGACTAAAATGACTAACAAAAGAAATTGCTGCTATTGATGTAATAGTTTATTGATATGCAGAAAGTTTTTATTGATCTTTTGGATTTACTTTCACTTTTCCTCCTGTAAATGTAAACTTCTAAATGGTCTCAGCTATTAAACAGAAAACACTCTGCACAAGAATACATAAAATAAACAGCATCCTACAGATTATTAATGGCTTAGTTGATTAGATCAGTGATTATGAAGTGTTCAATCACAACTTTCTCTCTATGTTTTAAATATCTAACATGCTGATTTGGTTAGATATGCTGAAGCTGTCACTGAGACAATTATTGGAATAGGACATACAGTTCAATACTTATACAATTAGATAAGATGAAGACAATTACTTTTATTTGCCAAAGCAGATGATTGGCTGATACACTGATGTATCACAAATTAATATAACAGTACCAATACAATAACAGACCATGGCAAAAAAATGTGATAAGCCAAATAAGCTTAATATTTAATGATTTGTTTTAAATGCATTTTAAACAGTCATGTATCCATATCCGTGCATGGTGTGTTCCTAGATGTGTAGTGAAGGGATACAAATATATTATTAGAGTTTAGTATGAAAGACATTGGGTTGAAATGAAGTTAGTGTTAAGCTGAGCCTACCGGTTATAAAGGCTGTGGAAGCCTTACCACTGTGATCCAACACAAAATCGTCCTGCGCGTAACGGTGCTTCTCAGGCCCACACGCGATGAACACCTCATCGTCCCCGAATAAATCTTGCAAACATGTAATCTGGACAGAGAGAAGGAAGGGGTGGGGGAAGAGAAAAAGAGAGAAACACTGTTTGAGAAATGAATGGAAGTAACCATGTGACTGATGAACTGATAAAGTGTGTAGTAGTTCACAATACTGCACTGCAGAATATCAAGACCAGGAGTTTGAAATGCCAATAGATGGACTCAGACTGCAGACTATTTGCCCATTTATTTTCACGAATGGATTTAAACATAATAACATCTAAACGGAACTACTGATAGCTAAAACCATGCTTGTAGAATTTTATCAATGACATGTACTTTCAGCAGATTTATGTGGGTGCAGATTCCGTGTCAGCCTAACAATTGCTAAAAACACATTTGAATTTTAAAACTGAGTCAGATCACCTTGAATACAGCGAGAAAATGGAAAACATACCAAAAAGAATGGATTTAACTTTGTTGGAATATTGTTCTACATGGAGAAAAATACCTGGGAAGGCCCAACATGGTCTTTTAGATGCTGATGCACTGAAATCTTTTTTTTACTGAAACCAAAATTAAAGCTTTAATTTAGCTGAAATCAAAAATACAGTTTATTTAAAGGGAAAGTTCACCCAAAAATGAAAATTCTGTCGTTACTCACCCTCATGTTGTTCCAAACCTGTAAAACCTTCATTCATCTTCGGAAGACAAATTAATGTATTTTTTGACGAATTCTGAGAGCTTTCTGGCCCTCCCATAGACAGCAAGGATCCTAACACAATCAAGGCTCAGAAACATAGTAAAGACATCGTTAAAATACCCTGGCGGCACCCTGGCGCCATTTTGGAGCGTATCCACTGAATGTAAACAATGTATGCAACATATGTATGCGGATACGTTGTTTGCACTTTGATCTGAACGCAAACAACATATCCATGTACATAAGTTTAATATGTTGTTTATGTATGTTATACTCTCCAAAATGGCACCAGGGTGACGTGGAGGAGATGAATTGTTGAAAAAAGTTGTTATTTTAGCTTTCTTTGCACACAAAAAGTATTCTCGTAGCTTTGTAAAATTACAGTAGTACCACTGATGCCACATGGATTATTTTGACGATGTCTTTTCTTACTACGTTTATGGACCTTGATTGTGTTAGGATCCTTGCTGTCTATGGGAGGGCCAGAAAGCTCTCGGAATTCATCAAAAATATCTTAATTTGTGTTCCGAAGATGAACAAAGGTCTTACAGGTTTGGAACGACATGAGGGTGAGTAATTAATGACAGAATTGTCATTTTTGGGTGAACTATCCCTTTAATAATCAGTCAATCAATCAATCAATCAATAATGATTTAATCCATGCTGCTGCTGAAACTGATTTAGATACTGGATCTGTTATCCCACAATATTACACGTCTCTGTGGAATACTCAATTCTGATTGGTCAGTCACCACATTCCGAGGTATATTATTTCCTGATAACAACTGGTAAAAACTAATAACACAGGCTCATACGGGTAACGTAAGTCTGCGCTATTCGCTTGCTGGGAAAAAAAATTCTTCGTGGACACTTTGCTAATTATTGGCTAATAAAATATAAAAAATATAATCAATATTCTCTGTACAAAGAATGTAATTATGTAATCCTGGTATTGCAGGCTTGGTCTCTCTTGTTTCATACAAAAGCAGCTGCTGCCATTTTGCGACAATTTTTTTGTACACTGTAATGGATTGTAAGATTACTAAAAACTGGTAAAAATTTTAAAAGAGTTTAATCTTAAATCAATAACTTTTTTTGCCATAATTATTCATGTGGTGAAATGCTGTGTAATAAGTAGTATGACTTTACCATATCTCTTAATGTCCATTTAGTTTAAACTTGCGACTTGCTAGCAACTGCTTTCTTCACTGAAGCTTTCGTTTCAAATATTTCAACTCAAATCTATATGTTGTGTCTAATTATTTATTCTGTGATAACAACTGGCTGGATGTACATGATCCCTTATTTAAAGAGCATCAAAGCAACATTTATTTTTTTTAATTAAGAGAGCTTGAACACTGAGACTTTGGACATGTTCATACTTGAGATGTTTAATTTGTTTAAAGCTAAATCTGGTACAGTTGCTATGTTAGTGCAATTCGTCTGAGCAGTGACACTGTTAGGCACCAAATATGCAGAGAACCACCTTTTCAGGTCACGTTCGAACAAACTCTGGTGCAGTTTGAGCAAAATACAAATGGAACACAAACCAAAAACTTCTCAACAAACCAAATATAGGACATGATGTCCCAAGATGCAATCTTAAAAAGGACAAAATGCCCAAGCAGACCTGGTTCTTTATAGGAGCTGTTCATTAGAGTACAATACACTGACACAGTCAAAATGCACCATCTGACAAGCGCTAATTAAACATCACCGTTTCAGTCTACGATTTCGGCCCTCCAAACTATTTAATCTGAAACCAATTTTTTTTTTGGCCACATATTTTGGGCCAATTCATCAACTCTGCATTCAGGCTGAGTAATATACAATGCGTCACTAGTAATACAAAAAATAAAAATTTTGAGAGCACATGCAAACACACCCACATACACTCGCAACCGCAGTGGACAAAAAATGATGTCCGGATTTCAGCCCACTCCTCCACTTATGGAAGTGGGCAGCAAGAAACAGATGGTCCCAATGTGGAGCTCCATCAAACACACACACACACACACACACACACACACACACACACACACACACACACACACACACACACACACACACACACACACACACACACACACACACACACACACACACACACACACACACACACACACACACACACACACACACACACACACACACACACACACATATATGGAACTGAGTGAAAGATCAGACAGATGGAGAGGAACACAGCCCCCTCTTCCCCTTCACGAGCCTGACAATGTACAGAAAAAGACACAAAAGGCCAGGAGAGAATTGCTCCAAGATCACTCTTGTACATTATTAACACAATTCAAATGATAATGAGCTATTCAACAGCCTCTAATGGCAATGAGGTCTTTAAATATCGTCACAGCACACATAAAAAGACATCACAATACAACAACTCAAGCATTTCAACCTTTTGAGCTACTGTTTAGCTTCCTTAGCAAATTCAGCATTATTAGTATGATTTAAATGATTAGCAACACTATTAGCAAGTCACAATACTCTTACTAATAATTTTAAAATCCCATTTTTAACACAATTTTAAAGCAACACCTTAAAGCAGTTCTCTCTGAATCATAAAATCCTGAACTGTAAGGAATCCACATGGCTAGTCAGTGGGATGGGTCTTAAGCAGTGTTCCCATCAATCAGCAGATCAGAGGAGCATATGGACGGTTGTTGGCCTGAGCTGAGTAACAGACTAAAGCCACACTGGGAGCCTATTAAACATGCCTGAAACATTTGAGCTGATATCTTGGATCTGTAAAATGAAGAAGTCTGGAATGGAGCCAAAAGTGTTTTGGTGAACTGACTGGTGGTAACACAAGATCAATATTTTTGTTCAACAGCACATAAACTGTCAGGAAAGAGAGCAAAAAAATAGGACCTTTAGGAGTACAACAGCTTGCCACTAAAGCACCTGTTCTCAACTGGGAGCCTCAGCTCACTTCCAAGATGGCTTAAAATTATTTAAAATAAGACATAACAGCTCAAATTCAATATGAACTTACATTACATTTTTTTATTTAATTAGTTCCCTCAACATTAAATTGTTCTCACTATCCTAGAATACCTGGGGGGGAGTCCTAGACCTAGAAAAGTCATGGAAATCCTAAAATCCTAAAAAGTGGATATGTACGTTTTGTAAAGTATATACTTTTTCTAGTTTTCTCAGGCTATTAAATAGTTTGGGTAGAAATATTTGTGAGCAAAAAATAAATTGAAAACAAACAAAAAACACTGTAATCAAAAGTGTAAACCCTAAATAATATTCAGTTATTGAAACTTCTTGTAATATACTGCCATTCTTAGATCCTGTAACGTCTTTAGAAGGAACATAAACATCTTAGGGGCTTTTCAGCAAGTTGCACCTCCTATTCCCTTTAACATTGTGCAAATATTTGTTTGTACCAATTTTGTAAAGTGCCAAAACATGACATGGAGAGCATGAAAAATTACACAGAACTCTGTATCGAATATTGAATTGGTCAGGAGCCTTGTGCTGTTTATCAGTTGATAGAGTGACGGAAGTGCAAAGCAAATTTGTGTGCGGATGAGACTGATCCAGATCTGCTTTTGCACTATGGCTGGCAGATGAACAGTTTAATTGGTTAGCTCTGTGTAGCACCAGCACCTAATATAGGGGGAAGGGGATGTCTCCCTCACTGATCGGCCCACTGCGAACGTCCCAATGCTCCTGATGGCAAGTAAATGCCTGGTGTTCACGAATACTAAAATAAACAAAAAGAGGCATGATGCATGTGCAAAAACTGTCACCACATGTTGCCAACTTTCTAGTATTTTCTGAGCATTCTAAGCAGCTGCTAGGATGGTTGCCAGGCTGTTATGATATTTGTTAGCTCTATAAAGTGACTGTATTGTTATAATCCACATTACAAATTTCTAAACAAGTCTCTTACTTATTTTATTTTAAGTTTCTTACAAGGTGTTAATTAAGACTTGTATCATTAAGCTCCTCTAAGCCTTAAAGTACAGGCCTGTGCTTAGAGAGACCCGACAGGGTGTTGAGACTAATAACAGCCCTGCTTTCTTTGGCTGACAATAATGAAGGGTGTAAGAGCAGCATTGCTCTTCATTGTGTCAAGAAGACCGAAAGAAAGAACGGATTAAGAAATAGAAAGCATATAAATGGGATGAGGGGATGAGTTTTATGTTCAAAACAGAGACACACTATGGTACATGCTGTTTGAGCTCTTATTTAACCAGAGAAACAGAACAGCACCTATAGCTCCAGCACCGATCACTGCTAATGTGCTGTTAGCTTTGCAGGTTATTTCAAGCTATATCGATTACTCACAGGCTTTGAATGAGCTGGACCCTTCCAGGCTTAGAGGAGTTTGTCAACCATTAGCTACTAAAGCAGAGGAGGGGCAGTTAAGGAAAAAGGTTTTCCTCACAGCAGCCATTACAGTTTTTCTCAATTGCTTTGGCACATTTTTCTTAAAATTCTTTAAACTGTGAGTGCAAATGTCACAACTGTTTGCTGGTACTTCAGAACTTTATTGCATGTCTGCAAAATGTAGTTACCCACCCAAAACATCAGTAATTTGGCCAAGGCCACCAAAATATAAAGTATTTTTGTCATCGTGTGAGCCACACTGGTCAAATTGTTTAGTTGTTTTTTCACCATGACAGTCAACCATGCAAATTAAAGTTTTATAAAAAAAAAAATGATATTTGTTGAGAAGGGTCAATAGCACATAGAAAAAAAGTATTTGAACATTTGTATTTATACAGTACATTTATTTTTGTACGAATGTATTACATGTAAAGTGAAATCTTGCTTTTACAATTACTGTACATTTCATATTTCTTATGTTACCACAAATACACAAAATACAAAATAACATCCATGAAAAAAAATATTCTTGGTGGACATCCTGTCGCTCTTGTTGGTCAGGCCAAAGATTTTCATCAACATCACATCTGATGTTTTCCATTGCCATGCACCGGGGGAAAAAATCTCCTTGAATGCCGCACACATCCCCTGCAATGATCACATGCAGCATTCATGGCATCCAACAGAGACATCTGATCTTGTGGTCTATGATCTACATATATATGCTACCAAACTTGATCGGTTAAATGGTTGAATGGTTGATTCAAATTGTATTGCAATTAAAGGTCATTTGCCAATTTAGCAGACATTACAAACAATGTCAATGTCAGATATTTATGGAATATACATGCGTGTATATGAATTTTTGATAATTGAATGTGATGGCTTACAACGAAAAATGATTGAGGGGAAGAAGTAGTGAAGAGTTTGTCAGTTTAAGTGAGAATCGACTCATCAGTTTGATCAACAAGCCATATGCAATAGTGTTGTGCAAACTGCAGACAATTGTACTTATTGTTTGCACACATGTTTGCCAAAGCCATGCTTTGCAATTTGCTTACAATCAATAAGAAATTCCAATCTGATGTGAACAAGAAGCTAATTGTCAGAGATCTGAACTTATTGTTTCGAAAAAAATCATTCCAGGAATTGAGCAAAAATTTAAAACCTGCAGTGTTGATAAAAGCCTTTCATTGAATTCAGTAAAATGAGCTTCCGCTGCCACAGTCAGTGGGTTCGATTGTGTGTTCAAAAATATACATTCATCATCAGTTTCATAATTCTTCAATATTGTACAAATACTATGGCAGGAAGAGGCACAGAATAGGCCATATTAATGTTTGTTTTTATATAACCTACTATACAATTGTTATACTCACTACCATTCAAAATGTTTCTCTGAAAGACTTGTATACTCTTATTAATCAAATGACTGAAAGTGGAAAATATAATGTTAAATAACTTTCAATTTCAAATAAATGCTATTCTTATGAACTTTGAATTAAAAGCTTAAAAAGATGCATCCTGGTTTTCAACAGTTTTCAACGTTAATAATAATACGAAATGTTTCTTGAGCACTAAGTCGGCATGTTAGAATGCTTTTTGAAGGATCGTGTGACACTGAAGACTGCAGCAATGACTGCTGAAAATCCAGCTTTGCATCACAGAAATAAATTACATGTTAAAATATTTAAATAGAAAACAGTTATTTTAAACCGTAAGGACATTTCACAATATTCCTTTTTTACTGAGTTTTTGTTCAAATAAACGCTGACTTGGTGAGCATAATAAAAAAAAAAACATTTACAAATCTTACAGGCCCCAAATCTTTGAAGAGTATTGAATAATCAAATATTGAATAATATTAATAAAACAAGTTAATTTAGATGTTACCACATAAAGCAATTTTTTTAGGTTACCCAACAAAACATTTTTACAGTGGAGCTAAACAGCTCCCACAGCTTCAACCGCTCATGAAAGAAAAATAAAGGCAGTCTCTGTCACGGTGCACACAACGGGGAGGAACATGTATGTAACTCAAAATGACAGTCTTTAATATAAACAAGGCAAGTCAGGGCAGGGCAGGGCAAGACAAGACTGACACACAGAAACACTGGGAGTAACAAGCAGACCAGACAACACCAACTAAACAGACAGCAACTTAAATGCACAGGTAAATTAATACACACAGCTGGACGAAATCATAATCAAACTTAACAAGGACAGGAAAATAACCATATATGGACACAAGAGGGCGGGAAACACATGACACACATGACACAGGACTGACAGTCTCAGAAGTCAGTCATCAAAAGTCTAATTGATGAGGATGAGGCGGAGAACAGGACATCAGCTTTCATTTATCACTGCAGAGAGATGAGCTGTCAAACCACAGTAACATCAGCACCAGGCTCCCCACGCTAAATCTGCTGTGTGGGACTGAGCCAATCAAAGGGCTTATCTGCCCTACAATATTTCATATTTGAGTTTTAATTCAAATAAAAAAATAATAATATTGATAGTATTATTTAAATAGTGTACCTGAATAATATTTGCAGAAATAATTGTGCAAAATTGTGCTTGAACAAAGTAACAATTTCACAGCATTCAATCCTGAATGGAATTGATTTAAGGAATCCGGAAACAGTTTTTCAAAAACAACAATTTATTTTATTTTTAAATTATTTATTTAGATTTATATTTAACTGGTCCAAGTTTCTTAAAACCGAGATTATATTTGGTGCTTTGCATTATTTATTTTCAAAAAATGTATGAGTGACAGGAATTGGTGAATTTTTTAAAATGTGTAGAAACAAAAAGAATTATCATAAACATCGGACAGATATGTAATTGCACCAATTTACAAAATGCCCAAAAAAAAGGAAATGGACAGCATGCAAAATACAATTCTGGTTGCCGTATACGCTGGTCTACATGCAATAATCAACTTGTGTCAATAACAATTTATCAGCATTCAAGAGGAACATTAATACATTATTCTATGTTTCTGAGACAAAGGGAAGCACCATCAGCATTATTATTTCCTAACAGCCTTTTTTTTTAGGTTCAACCAGATCAAGTTTCTTAAAAACAGCATTATATTTGGTGCTTTGTAATATTTATTTTCCAAAAATATGAGTCACAGGAATTGGTGAATACGTAAAAAATAAATAAAAAAGGAAACTGATAAAGGTGAACAATGGGTCAAGTGGAAATCCTTTTCTGCGCCCATCAGACTCACTTGATAAAGACTCCAGACTGGGCAGACAAAAACAAAAGAGGACATAGAGATCACACAGTGACCCCGGCTGGCTCCACTGACACGTTTCTGGACGTGTGCCAGCCCTGTGTCTCCTCGTGATGCCTGCTGGGTCAGACAAGCCATAGACACGAGACACTTTCTATGTTGCCTGCTACTTACATGAAGCATCCACACAGACTGTTTGTTATATTAATGCTACATATGCAGATGGTGGTTTCTGTTAATTAGAAGACAGAGAATGATTGTTATCCAGATTCATGCTACTTTATGTTTGACCTCAATTAGTCTTTTAATCCTGATCTGTCCTTGAAACAAGTGAAGCAAATAATGTGTAGGTCCTCATGTGCCTCAGAGCCACCTTAGGACGCCTCACATTTATATATTGCAAAAAAGCAACTAACGTACTCTTGTTTTGTCTAACAATTCATTTAATTTGAAATATAAAACCTTCAGAGAGATAAAATCATAGCTGATTTCCTTATTCCTGCTCTGACTGTGAGTTAAAACGAATATGGGTCATTGACAGGTCAAAGAGATTATGTTAGACATCTTAATAAACCCTAGCGGACAGACTGTAATGTACTGAAACAAAGAGTCCTATTTCCTGCGGTGAGTTGATGATCTAAAGTGATTTTAAAGACCTGAAGAGATGCGTTCTGAAGTCTGTTGTCTCTGCTATCAGATTGTATCAGATATCAGTTTCTTGTTCATGTTATTCTGTCATACAAACATACAATGCTGTAAGGCTTTTAATATGCTAATGTACTCCAGGCCTACATGTCAATCACCGAAACCCACTGTCCTTGACACACAACTAGCTCAGACACTAAAACACTCTTCCTCCATCTATGTATCTCTTTATTCTATCTATCTTCTATCTATTATACCTCCATCTATGTATCTCTCTGTCAGTGCTAGACATGGCTATGGTTAGGGGTGGGTGGTATGATCAATATTCTATTTCACGGTATGACTAATTTTATTTCACGGTATCAATATCTTTCTTTTACTTCCATCCATCAATCCATCCATCCATTCATACATTCAGACAGACAGACAGATGTAAGTTATAATAGAAAGCTGAACAATACTTGTGCAGAAGAATCACTATATATACCAATACAACCTTTTTATTTTTTATAGTCATACATTAAAAATGCTATTTATATGTACAATGACTTGAATAGACCACTTCTATGACTGTCTGAGCATGTTAATAAATGATAATAAACTGAATCAAATCAAGAATGTATAAAGATGATACAACAGGTCTGATATCATAATGAAGACAAAATGTGAAATAATATTTTCTTTTCACAAATTAGGTAGCTTCTAAGTTCGTAGAAGGTGAAATCTCTATAATACATAATAAAATAAATAAAAATCTGCTAAATATATAAAAAAAAATGTATATGCAAAATATATAGCATGAATAATACGCATAAAAAATATAAATTGATTAAAACATAAAACTAGATTGTACGTTTTTTTTTTTTTCTTTATCAACGACAAATCTTACTCGTCGTTTACCCTAATTTGACTGTTGTAAGCTATGTCTCAAGAATTAACACTGTGACAGCATGTGTTTGGGACATAACATAACATTCATATTTCTCATTCCTTAGCAGATTTCAGAAAGTGTAAGGCCTTAAGATCTATGAGTGTTTCACCAAATGTACAAATGACTTGCAAAAACCAACAAATCTCTAATCTTGAGTTTTAAAAAAGTGACGTCAATGAGGAAGAGGTGGAGGCAGCAGGGTGCTTATGGGTTAGCAATGATAACTTAAGTGTTTGACCCCTCTTCCCAGCCTCTCACATGCTACCTCCCCTCTGCAGTCTCCCTGGAGACCGACCTGTCCTCACGCAGATTTATAAAACCATTACGGAGGGTCTATTACCATGTCATTGGTTGCCATTATCAGCTAATCACAAAGCACGCAGCTGGGAGAAGCATCTAACATCTAGGCTAATACATCAAAACTGGTCAGTTTTATTTACTTATTACTAATTTGGCAACCCAAATGTGAACTCCTGCCAAAGAAAGTGCAGCTTCTTTCTCTCCATCTGCTTCTGTGATGTAAAACCAAGCAAAGCTCTTTGGGGAAAAAAGAAAGGGAAAAGAGCGATTGGCATTCATGGAGTTAGATGTTAAGAAGCGTATCTGACTGAAAGAGTCTTGTGCTGGCTAGTACAGATCCGTTAGCCCCCCTAAACGCGGCCCACACCTGCCAGCTGCACTTTAAATCCTCCAGCCGTTAGGTTCAATTACAGCAGAGCTGGATGGAGTCTCAGTGGGGTGTCTACGCCTCAGCATCCCCACCCCCACCTGCCGGGAATTAGGCTCAGAATGCTCGGAAGCAGATGGTGTCCAGTGACTATCATGTTAACATGCCTGTTACCCCTAAATATTCATAATTTAGCCTTTGATGGGGGACTTTCTTTGCTTTCAAGGCAATGGATAATTATCAGGCTCAGATGTTTTTTGACTCTGACTTGAGATGTATAGATTGGCAAGGCTGTGGTATTGTCTTAAGTCATAGAAAGGATTTTTAAACAATTATATTGACAGTTTGTGTCTATAATGGATAAGGCCACCTTTATTTTAGATGCATGCAGCCTCTCTGTTTTGCAAATTGCAAACGTTAATCAAACTGCCTAAGTTAATAGAGCTGTATATTATATTATAAATGGTCCTAATGCCATTTCATTTATTCTGAGTTATTTAAACTGTTAAAGAGTTGGATTGTCTTGCTAAACATGGCCAAAAAAAAAAATGAAAAAACAATTTTGGACGTATGATAGGAGCCGTTTCTGTGCAAAATACACTCCCGCTGGGTTCGTATAAGTTTTCGGGAAAGTTTTTTTTCGATCATGGCCCTTCATGATGTCATGAAAGGCAGAATTCCTTGTATGGGCAATTTTCCCAGAAGAAGATACATCAATGTCAACAGCAGTGCTGCACAGGACTTGCTTGAGAAGAACATCTCCGAAGAAGTGTGTTTTTGGTTGTGAGGGAAAGATAACTTTGTTCAGCTTTCCAAAGAACCTAGTGTTATGTGAACAGTGGATGCAGTTTGTTTTTCCAGGGAAGCAACAGAGTTTTGTGTGTTTGTCTGTTCCCGTCATTTCAGTGAGGAATGTTTTATAAACAAGGCAAGTACGACGCTGGATTTGCACATTGTTTGATACTGAAAGATGGAGTGGTCCCAGCGATAAAAATCCCGGTCATGATTCGGAAGTGCAGGCAGTAAGTAAAACTGCATCAAATTCCTGTGTTTTGTTGGAAATTGGTGCACAAGTGCTTGTGACTCTTTAGCTCTTGCCCACGGTATGCCTCCAGGAGCTCGGCTGTTTTTGTAGATAATCGTAAAGCTGCATCTTTCTTTAAACAATATGATCAAACTAAAGACTCTTTTGAGATATAAGGGATGTATACTACTCTATAGGTACTCAAGATTAACATGAGATTGGATGAAACTGTGTGTGTCCCCTTTAAATAATCCTGAAAATAATGTATTATGGTTTCCACTAAAATATTAAGCAGCACAACTGTTTTCAACATTGATAATAATAAGAAATGTTTGAGCAACAAATCAGCATATTAGAATTATTTCTGAAGGACAATGTTTAGCATTGCCATCAAAGGAATAATAGTCATATTAACTGGGGTTTATTTATTTATTTATGCACTATATATATTTTATGTATTTACATTACCTTTCAAAAGGTTGAGTCTGTAAGAATGTTTTTATGACTCTGCCCAATATGGGTTCTTGGGCTTCATTTCTCTTTAAGCCACAATAGCGATATCTTCAGAAACAGTCTAGTTACACCATATAATCTGGAGCAGGGGATGTCTTTTATCATCTAGTGTGTCTGCAGCTGTGCATTGAGGACATGCCACCTCTAACTCTTCACAGTCCTACTGAGGGCGTACCAACTGTAATCACATATGACATGCAGTGATGCCTTGCTTTAACCAACCAAAAAATCTCAAGTAAACACAGTTCCAAAACAAAGTATGCCTCTTGTGCATCTACAGACATATATACTGTAAATAGTTATATATGCACACACAAACACACTCATCCTATGAAAGCAATAAGATGAGCATTGCGTGTGTGAGTAAGCAGCTTAAATGCAAGACAAGTTCAATCTAAGTCAGTCTGATGGATTTGCACTGCATTTTGATCTAGTTGGGTGTTTCTTGGAACCTTGTAATTGGTGTCTGCAAATATAAACAAAAAATCTGAACGCTTTGTCTTTCTTCTCATCCCATTTCTCATTCCTCAGTTGTAAAGAGATTCATCAAAGACGTTAATCTTACTAAGGCTAAGAAAAGACAGTGAGAGTACATCAGCACTGAGCTATATACAAATGCCTCATTACTATGATTGATGAGGTAAGCACACAAGATAAACTGTAGAGAAATGCATGAGTGGACGAATTTATGTACAGTAGAGCGTATTCTATAAATGTAGTACACTCTGGCACTTTGACATGACTACTTTTAAGCCAATTGAGGTACAAATAAGATCTATCAGGCATGTAAAAATGCAATAAAAAATGCTAATAAAAATGACCTGTAACTAAAAGCTGCTACTTTCAAACCAATAGATAAAAACACAACAACATATATTTCATTTATTTTATCTTGACTTCATCGTGTGATCTAAAAGTAAAAATCCCATTTGCTGATGTTAAAATTCATAAAATGTATCTTCAATACAAGGGGCATTCCTGAAATGTCTTAAAGACATGGGTATCACTGCAGTGCTATCCCATCATAAAAAATTGTTTTATGCTTATCAGTGACAAACCATGCTATTTGTGTGTGCCAGGAGCTACTCCCAGTGAGCCACTCAAAGACATCAGGATTCTCTGTGCTACAGGGTAGATGACATGCTCTTCCCAATCATAGACAGCACTAAAGCCCACATATATTAGTGGTAAACTGCCATTGGCTGCTCAATCTCAGCTACATAAAGTCAATGAATAATGTAGAGCACTTTGGGATACAAGTCCATTTGACAGATTGAGACTGTCTAACATATGGTGCAATTTAAATGTTTTCTACAAATGAAGTCTACTCTGGACACTCTTCTTACTCTGGACACCTTTTCTAAGATATAATAATATAATAATAATAATCATCATCATCATCATTAAAGGCTCAATGGGAATTAGTTGCAGAGCTGTGGTGCTAGCCAGAGTTTTGGCATTGTTATATTTGTTGAGGTAAGAGTGCAACCAGACTTAAATGCAGGCATTGCGTAAGATTATAAGAGTGGAAGGTCTTATTCAGAACAAGTGAAAATATAGATGTGCATGTCTTTACCATAGCAATAATAACTGAGACCAGATGTGACTAAGAGGGAACATGAAAATATTGAAACGAAAAGGGCCAAAAACAGAGCCCTGCAGGACTTCCACGAGGGTTCTGTTTGTTAGTTCGCAGGGTCTCAAAATGACTATTTCTTCCATCAATATCACACAACCAAATAACAGAGGATGAGGTGAGTGACTTATTTCAACCACTTTCTCAGATAAATCCAGCCTGAGACATTACCATAATAATTCTACATTCACCTTTGTCAGGCAATTCTTGGAGGGGTTTTGCATAATTAAGGCAGATAAAGCCGGGACAGACTTCAAATATGCAAATTAGTTCTCTCACTAAATTCCAAAGAGATTCACGGTGGTCGAGAGGAAGACAGGAGCTTTATATATACAATTCACCACTGCTGTGCCGAATCCCTGACGACATCATCAAGACACGTCAGCTATCCACATCCCACTAGGCGTGTACCCTAGCTTTTTGGATGAGAACAGAAGGGGATATTTCCCTGCCCCGTTAAGATTTCTGCATGAAAATCCTTAAAAATGTATTTGTGTTCCACAGAAATTATTAGTATTCTTCATTTGCTGAAAATTCACATTTAGATTTGTTATACATGGTCTCAAAAGCTTAAAAGATGAGTAAACAAACACAGGGAAGCACACAGATTAAATGCTAAGTGTACAGATGAAAAGAGAAAGTAATACTTGAATAGTCTCGCAATACTGTCTCTGCTGGAAAGACCATGGCTGAATGCTCAGTGTCCCTGCCATTACCAGAATACAAACGTCAATTGTGCTTTCTGCCAGTAATGTCTGTTCCTGTCTATTTCCTTTCAGATACTACTGTAAGTAACCAAAGTATTTTCATTACTTCTAATTAAGTATTTCATTTACTAAGATTAGTGAAAATATCAATGAATAATGTAAAGCTGCAGCAGAATCCAACACAATTATTTACTTGACACTTTGCTTTACTTAGAATGAACTGCTGATTGGTTTAACCACATAAATGAAATGAGGATGATTTGTTTTAGTCTCCTAATAACCCACAGAGGTGACTAAAGACATGCCCCATCTGGATTTCCCATCTGGGCTGGTTAAAGCACGTTCGGAATTAAAGAGGGTTCAGGTGGTCATTGCCAGCTCCTGATGTATAATTCTGCACTATCTATACGACAACAGCTCAGATCATTATTTGAGAGTCCCTTGAGGATAGCATCACTGAAGCGTTTACATTTATTAAAGGTGATAAAATACAAAAAGTGTGGCCTCATTTTTTCCAGGACAATGCTCTATTGGTGCAGCCAAGGAAAAAGGAGAAATACAGTGAGAATAGGAGGTTACAAACTTCACCTCACAAGTTAGGAAGTTATAGACTTAACTTGCTAATTCTTAGGGCTGATAAATTGGACTGATGAACGTTGACTGACTTCCAGAATAGAATGAAAACCAACTAATCTGCTGATATATAATCAATATATATGCAAATGTATTATTCTTATTATTCTTTCTTAAACTTACAAATGTCATCTCCGGAGATAAAAATTTTTTTTTAAATCCCAGTTTTATTGCTTGAGCAGGTCATGAAAAGATCGTTTTAAATATTTAAATGTCAAAAACTGAAAAACAATTCATGGCAAAACGCATGGGTGCTTGAGGCAAATTTGTTCCTATGTGGAAAGGAACTATCATGTGAAATTTAGTCTTCAGCGGTTTAGTCGGACTGACATTTTGAATCTTGCTATTCACTGGTTTTTATGCAACCATACATCTAATATAAAAAATGCAGTTTGTATAGTTTGTAGAGTCTTCAGCATAGGAATAAAAAGTTATAGCTGTTCAAAGTAAAGATGTAGTAATGATACTATGCCAGAGCAAAAATAATAGGCCAATGCTGGTTTCCTATGGCTTCCAGACAACGCCAGAGCATCAATCACTCACACAACATTCAGATTAATGACTTTGTTTGAAACTATAGGAGCCATTTCAACCCCCTTTGGGCTTTAGCTAATATCTTTATTTAAATCATTTTATTAAATGGCTTTTTAGATCTATCACTTACGTGTTTGCCCTCCAGAGTATAGAGTCTTTTCACAGCGCCAGAATCCAGTTTAATGGCATCAGTGATGTCTGTGAGCACCTGCTCAAAGGAGTGAGCTGTCTTCTTATTCAACAGGATCCGGACAGCTTTACGGGGTTTGACACCACTCCTGATGACCGTCACCAGCTTGGGTTTGATGAAGTCTTTGCTCTCTCGTTCTCTCAGCTCGTTCTTTGAGGTGGTAAGAGATGGCAGAGAGCGAGATGTGCCCATCTTCACGTTGACAGACCAGTTGGGATTGACATTCTTAGTGTAGTCCACTTTACGGTATGGTTCATTCGAAGCACACACATAGCTTTCACCTGCCAAGAGGAGAATAAGATGAATGGAATTGTTTTGTTCAAAATGCTTCAAAATGCAGATATAGATCTTCAGTTATGAATAAAGTACTTTACTGAAAAACTAAATCATTCTTCTTTATTTTTTCAAATACATTTTTGACATCATGTATGGAAGTAAGAGGTGATTTAGATATTTATGAAGTAGAAATGTATGCACTGTGATAAATACAGCCTATTTTAACTTAATTAAATATTGACTAAAGAGTTTAATTGTAAATATTGTTATGAATGTGGCCTTTTTTTACTTCGCGGCCTATTTTTACTGACTAAAAATATAACAATGATTCTAATGTATCTGATATTACATTTTTGCAGTGAAACACAAAATAAAAAAAGACAATTGTGATTTTAAGTTTTAAAGTAAGAAGTAAAGTCAAACAGTGACATAAAGTTGCAGTGAAGAGATATAAAGACACAATTTTGGACATTTTGATAAAACCACAATAATAATAAAAAGAGTTGCAATTTATGAGAAAGGCGCAACAGGGAGATATGTAGTTTCAGCTATGGGAAATAAAGATATAAAATCAAGTCTTATTGTGAGATATAGATTGATATTTCTAAAATATAAAATTACAGTTCTATAAAAGGCACAATTGAGTTGTATTTCTGAGATATAAATGAGCTATTCTGAGATATTGTAATTGTGAAATGTAAAGTTACTATTATTTATTTATTAGTATAAATATAATACAATAATTTGTATTTTTTTTACACATGCTTCAATATGAAACACCTCAGTGTCTCATAAAAAAGTAAATACAATAATAAACATTAAATACACATCTAAGACATACAGAGACTGCAAAGGGTTGGGTTGAATAAAAACACACGTAACCCATCCGTGACCCCAGTTCTTTCTCTCTACACTTTTCAGCTGTGGTTTTGGACAAAGTCCAAGTTGTTTCCTTTTTGCAGGAATTCCAAAGTAAATGTTAGCAAGTATGCACTCCTATTCCCATAGCTATACTTCACAAACCAAAAAGCTGTATAAATGAATAGCGCAAGAATGAAATGCTATTTCCCAAGAAACGTTGCATAAATTCTTTCATTATGGAGTTCATTATGAAATGTTAACATAACTAAATATAGGTTGTCTGATAGACATTTATATACTTAAAACCCATGAAAGAGTGCACGACAGCTAAAAGGCCATGCTTGTTGTTTATGTGTGATGATGGCACATCTTGGCACTACAGCAGAGGCAGCTGGTCTGAAAATGGAGCTTTGTCATCCTACGGAGCACAGTGCTGTCAGGACAAAATACATGCTAGTCTATCAAAAGAGGACAAACAACCCTTGAAACCAAACATCCGCTCCTGCTCCCTCCCTACCTCAGAGAAAACAAGTCTGAATGTCACATTTACAACAGTTATGGCTTCTGATGAATTAGCAGGAAACACATCCATCAAAAGCAAGATTAGTAATAGATTAAAATCATTTCAAAATCAAAATGAATTTGTGTGATATATTTTGTATGCCATTTAAAAGTCGTATTGATTTGGTTAGTTCTGTTCCTCTGCTTTGAATTGCCAAGATATTCAGTATAAAAGTGCTCTTCCTCACATGATTTTGCTTAATGTTTGCTGAGCAGTGTAAGCTTTATGGTGGTAAAGTGATTCTCATGTAAAGGTCGAGGGGTCAAGATGACATCAGGAGTTGAAAATGTGACCGTTCAACTGGATTTGGAGGCCGAATTCCACTTCACACACCTCATCATGAACTTTAAGGTGAGATAGACACTCTCACTCAAACATAAACACTCTGAACTAGAGCATAGTCTTGAGGAATGTAGAACATATGCACAAGTGCTTTTCTTCAAGTCCAGAGCTGAATTTCTGCAGTGCAATTTAAATAAAAATTACATTTTTGATGATGAATTTTTGAGAATATATTTCAGTATCAGAGAAAAAATGAGCAAACAATGACCATGTCTGAACACAAATTATGGTAAGTGGCATCACTCTTAGCTATGAATGCTATGCACACCAAACTATTTAGCTGTATTATGTAAACCCTATCTATTCAGAAAATAAATTGTAATATTGTAACTGTAATCTGAATCTGAACAGCAAAGTCTACATCCTCTGGTGAAACTAGTGGGCTTCAAACTAAGATTAAAAATGATATATATTTCTCATCTTAGCTAAGACGGGCAACTGAGAACAGATGACTCACCTAGTGTGAATGAAATGTTTGTTTATTCTCATGAGAGTATGAAGAGATGTGTGATATAACCATGGGCTGTTAGCATTGATACATTTAAAATATTTCAGGTTTAGCGTGCAATCCAAATTAAAACAATACGCCAAAATTAAGAACTTATACAATTAAAACGTTGAAAACAAAACCCAAAACACCAAGCAACAGAAATGTCATGCATGCAAATATTTTTTAAAACATTTTCAGATAGATAACTAACAATTAATACTCTTCATGTAATAAATTATTAAGATTATATGGCCAATGTTTAGTTCCACCTCTGACCCAGAACTACAACCATTCATCCACAGCATAAACATCATTGTTCCGGCCACTGGATCATGAAATCTCAATTTCACTCAGTTTGCCTCAGAAATTGGAGGGAGGGAGGGGGAGGCTCCCAAGACACTGGGCTTTATTAAGCTGAGAAATTAACAAAAGGCTAATTAATCAAGTAGACTCTAGATAGGGTCACTATTACTGATGATATGATGACCCAAAATCAGATGGCAGCTATTTGACATAATATGTGTAGGAAAAAATAAATATAGAAATACTGATGTCATTCACATGGGACTCAGGTGTGGATTGGAACAACCACTGGGTTTATGAACCCTCTATCACCCTTTTATAACCAGTCCTGCCTTGATGTCCATATGGGACCCTGATGTGCCCATCATTCAACATAGTGTGGTGGGCAAGCACAATAAGCAGTTCAGTAGCTACAAACACTCCAATGTAGTTGCCTATTGCTGGCGATCTTTAGCAAATAGCATCCATAGCTTTGATCATGTGCATGTAAGACTTTACACAGATTTGTAACACAAAAGAGAACTAAGCCAACCCTCAGTCAGCGTGAAGAGATGCTGAGCTCGGCACTTCAAATGCAAAGCACTTGTACAATTGCATCATTGAGCAAACACAGAGCCACATTCTGCGTCACAATCTCACATGCTGGATCGAAGCAGCTGCACTTGTGCTTGCACACTAATTTAGTAAAATATATACTCGTGTTTAGAATAACATGATGTACCACGTTAAATTATTTAATTATGCAATGAAATCTGCATTCAGTTGAAATACCACAGAGCAATAACAACAAGGCCTGTATAATTGGGTTGGTTTTTATGACTCAAATCTACATGCTATAACATGGCTATATACATATAAAAAATAATATATTCTAAGAGAACATTATTAACATTTAGATAAAGTTGCATATCATACTAATTAATTGTGATTGAGTACTGGCTTTGAATGACCAATGGCAGTCAAAGCAATAGTTCACTCCCCAAAAATGGCAATTGTGTTATTGTTTATCACTTTTGTTCCAAATGGCTTTCCCTTCTATGGAACACAAAAGGTATTTTGAAGATATTTCTGACTATTTTTGTCCATATACTCAAATTCAGCTCGGTCCAGTGGGCCTTGACCCCAGATAATACATCATCTTCCATTCTGTTGATGGATTGACAAGAGGATGAGCAAATGATGAAAAAAAATGGGGTGAACTATTGCTATTCATGTCTATTTTCAAGTTCAGTAAGGGAAGGAATGAGCCTTAGTAATGACTGTGGACCTTAAGTGACTTCAGACTATGTCTTAATATACTATTCCATCAGCTGATATTGAATTAAGTAAACATACAATATTCTTGGTTAAAACTATGTGAATTACCGCTATCCATGTTTATCATGCATGGCTTGTAATGTTTAAAGTTAACAAATACAGTGAGAAGACACTCTTCATATTATAATTGTATTACATTTACTGGTACGTGATTGACTTATGAATAAATGAATGAATGAATGACATTCTTTGCAATGTATAGAACAATCATGCCAATAACTATTGGAAATTGCAGTGTGAATTGAAAACCCAGTGTTTATGTGTGTGTGTGAGACTTGGAAAAGTTGCACTGACTTGCCATGTTGCAACATTGAAAACAATGCATCTTTACAATCACTAAAGTATGATAATAGCAGTGGTGCTTTACTGGATGTCACATGGGGAAAATAATTCGAAGTGCCTGTTGTGTCTATTTAGACTTTGGCACCTGTACAATCTTCAACCTCACCTTCTTGTAACTCATCCATATTGGTAATCTTCTTCCCCCCTTCCATAGCGTAGATGTTCCGGACTCCTTGCGGTAAATTCAAATTGTCCGAGAGGGAGCGGGTGAGCTCCATCAGCAGCGCGTCGAAGGATCTGAAGCGGTCACTGGACACCGCGTACACCAAGCCCCTGAAGTACTTATCACCGTTCCGATAGAAGCGAACTTTTTTGGCTTTCTTCTCGGAGGTGAGCGACTGCAGTGTGCGTGTGCGGTAGAAACTACAATGCGCACTGTGAGCGGGACTAGGCACCAGCCCGGTACCCCTCGAGCCGGAATGAGAGGCGCCACTGCCCCGCGGGGACCGGTGACTCTTCTCGCGCTCCTCGAAATGCTCCCACTCGATGCTTCTGCTGGACATGTTTCTTTCCTTGAAGTCAAAGCGCTGATCCGTGAATAAATTAGCTTGTCTTTGTGCTGTTGTTTCTGCCGGTTGTTGTTGTTCGTGTTATTTTCCTTCTAAGGACTTTCAACAAATGATACGCATTTTCTGTAGGAAATCAGTCAAACTAAAGACCCAAAACCGTTCACTTCAACTTTTTATACAGCTAAAAAAAGAGGTTGATAAAATATATATTACGAGAAATCAAAGGTTGCGAAAGTCCCAGTAGTCCACAAATCCAAGAACTGTACAATTTAAGGATAGACGCTATAGTGGAGGTGAGCCCCGGTCATGATGTGATGAGATCCGCAGAGCTGTTTGTGCGCATGCTGGACACGCGTGACCGTCCGCGGTTCTCTTCAACCTTCCACTGTCTGGTACTCTATCATGAAAGCCACGGAGGAGAGGACAAGAGCTGCTCCTCCTCAGGGTCCTAAAACGCCTATATCTTTCTAAACGCAGTAGTTCTGCGTGGCCCACTAGGGGGCCTCAACCTTCAAAGGGGCCAAAATAACTTAAAGGGATAGTTCACCCTAAATATGAAAAATACAAGTTAGTTTACTCGCGTTCAGGCAATCCAAGACGTAGGTGGCTTTTTTCTTCAATAGAAGAGTAAAGATCTTCAGCTGAAACTATGGTCCTTTCTGATTTATAAAATGCAAGTCAATGGCTACCATTATTTTGAGAGTCATATCAGGCAACACTAAATGAATACCTCCCACTCGTGATGATATATCGGGGTCTTATTAAGTGAAGCGACCAGTCATTGTAAGAAATGTAATATTATTTAGCCTACAACATTATTACCTGTAATCCATAGCCTCATCCAAAGCACCCAATAATTATGTGAAATGTGGATGTTTTACATGTCTGAAGATTATAAAGTGAATAAACTAGTCTTAATCAACTCGTTTTACATAAATCATGATCAACCATAAAATTCATCATTCATCAAGAATTTAAAGAGTTCAGATGCAAATGCCTCTAAGTGCCGTTTGAAAACTTTCTTCTAAAATGAGAAGCTTTATCGGGATCCTATGTGTAGGTTCAATAATTTCCATTTAATGCATTAAATAGGTTATTTTCATTGCCTTTCAAGTGAAATAACTGAATATAAACACAGGAGCCTGAGAAAATTGTCAATTTTAGAAGACAATTTCAAATGACACTTGGAGGCTTTCGCGTCTAAACTCTGAAATATTCTGAATGGAAATATTTATATTTTAGTGTCTTTGCAAACTTTAGTACACATATGAATACTCACAAGATCACAGTAGACTCCAAACACTGTGTTAATACACATGGCAGAACCTTTAGGACAGTTTGTCTTTGTTCTAAAAATCAAGCAGTTTCACAAGAACAGCAATTTCTCTTGCTCTTTAGTCTTCTTGCAGTCACAACACTGAAACTGCTGACTGTAATATCAAGAAGCAAATTAAGCAAAATATCTAATATTTCAGTGGTGTGTAGGCCTTTCAGCCTCCTGAGACACTGCGAGGGCAAACTCTGACACGACAGTTCTTTTATGAATTAAAGGAAGAATCAAAAACTGCTGTAACTGCATGAAAGGAAGTAAACGGGAAGAAAAGCCCCGGAGAGAGGAAATCCTGAAGACAATAGCTGTTGCAGCTGAGAAAGAATCCCTTTCTCGGAAATGAAAGAGAGGGAGGGAGAGAGGAGATTTATCCTGCCTAAGGCCTGGTCTTACATGATCACTGGAAACATTATAAGATCAACTTAAGAATAATTATCTTAAATATACATTAATGCTGTTTAATTTCCATTATATCAATTGATAAAAGAGTGAAATTAACATTTGATGTTTATTATGTTTAAATGTTTATTTTCATCCTTAGACCTACATATATCCAATAGTCCTTTCGACAATACACAAGTTAAATACAGCGTCTGATTTCTTTAAATCATTTTAAGAATAAACAGCAACTCACAACTCATCCAAGAAAGTTGGTTTCCCTTTCTCATAAATCCAAAACATCCATTTTTTTTGGTAAAATTCTACATAAAAATGAAAGATTATGACTGAATTTTACACAACTTTTGTATGGACACGCGGGTGCTTTATGTGTTCCTCTGGAAATAAAAAGGTACCAGGCTGATTTATTTGGAGCTATTTTAAGGTTGGAGCAAATTGGATTTGTCAAAGTTAGCAAGGATGGTAAAATAAAATCTTAAAGATGTTGTTTGAAATAATCATGCATTTTTTTTTTTACAGTTTTTACATGAACACTATTGTGGTAATACTATTCCAAATAAGCCTGCCCCTGAACATCCGATCTTAGATAGATAGGAGATGATTCCATAGCTGTAGATCTGCATTAAATAATCTGCCATCAGAGTCTGACATCTAGTGGATGAACCATGTTTGCGCAGGAGGATAATGGTTCTGAAATCGAGAACCACTCGGTCTGTCACAAATGAAAAAAAATAAACATTTTATGTATTGTAAAAAATTCAGAAATTACTTTTCATTCCATTGCACCTATACAGTATTAAGTTACATACACTTCAGGTCTGTAACAATACAGTCTAATAGCCTAAAGTTTAAGGACCAATTAACTTACTCCTCCTTAATCCAGGTATGAACCATTCTAAAACTACTGACCGTAGACCACCAAACAGGACACACCTCTGTCACCAGCATTAGTGCGGTCAAGTGGGTGGGCGTCTGGGGGGGAGAAAGCATTTCCCATGACCCAGATCGCTCACATTCCATTAGGAGTGGGATGTTGTGTGTTGAGTGTGATGTGATGCACAGAGCAAAGTCTGATGTTTTGTTAAAGTAGCAGATATAACATTGCTTTGAAGGTATTTCTTTAAGACCACTTTTGGTCGTGCATGTGGACTTTTTTTCCCCTCGCTTTTTTAATGGATGCATTCTTTAATAATGTGCAACATGATTATAATTAAATACTTTTTCAGAACATCATGAACATTTCTTTCAAAGCGCCATTTTCTCTGTATCTCAGATTTTGGTTATGAAAGCTGCAAACAAACAAACAAATAAATACCAATTCTTTCACTTAGCTAACGCTATGTAAAATATATATTTTTCTTTATATGAAATAATAATATATGGGCTACCTTACTATATATTGTAAATACACAAAATATGAAATATTTTTTATTTATTTTCTATTTACACATCACGCGTCATATTTCATTTCATGATTTTTACTGACTCAGCTATCAATAAAGTACAATAATTTAATTACAGGCAAACTGTGACGATGAACGAAATGATGAATGAAATTACACAGTTTAGTAATCAATGTATCTAAACAATTGTTTAAAAAACAATTACCTAAATGTTTCTTTAAATCATCAAATGTATTTTTATTTATTTTTGATGGATGTTCATAGATGGCATGGAAAAGGTAGAAAACTTTCATACAGGTAGATATAGGCCTACTAGTGTTCACACCTGCAATTCCACTTTTTGCCACATTGTGATGCACTAATACACAACTTGTCATAAAGTGTTTAACTATGGTTTCTGGGTTACTGCATTTATGTGACATAAATGCATCTTGAATATAATTATTCGTCACTGGTTAATAAAAATGTCAGTCTGTCTGTGGCAAATCATCCGAATTAGTCTTGCTTCCTGTTGAGATGATCCAATCCAAGACGCACACACACACACACACACACACACACACACACACACACACACACACACACACACACACACACACACACACACACACACACACACACACACACACACACACACACACACACACACACACACACACACACACACACACACACACACACACACACACTTATTTTACTGTTTGCTCTTTAGCTATTTTAATGGGGACATTACATTACAGACTTATTTTGTTTTTATATACAGTTATAGAATGTATAAACTAAACCCACCCCTAACCACCCCTAGCCCTTGCTGAAAACAATCTGCATTTACAGGTACACACACACACACACACACACACACACTGGCTTCCATGTTTTATGAGGATATATTGCATAGACATAATGTTTTTTACACTATTCAAATTATATTTTCTATCGCTTTACCTCAACCCTACTCATAAATCTAGCCCTCACACAAAACTGCCGGCATTTTTAGATTTTCAAAAATTCTTTATGATTTTCTGTAAGCTTTTTTGTTTTTTTTTTATTCATGAACTAAGTTTCTGAACAGTAGAATCGACACCTAGCCTGTTGCCTGTTTCATGCTGAGATCATGACATTTTTATCTACTAACCCTATTTATATATAGGCCTACATATATTTATTATAAATTCTTACATGTCCCTATATATTTTTTCTGTCAGATTTAGCTCACTGACACATACACACACATATTATGTAAACACACACTTATCATTGGGCCATTCATTACACTGAGGTGGCCTTGGAGTTGTGTAAATGATGCACCAGGACAGCAGAGCGCTCTGTATTACAAATGAACATTTTGGCTGATGGCATACTTTAGCAGCAAGCGGGTAAAATATCTGCCTGTTAAATATGCCATAAATCTGTCAGCAAGCACATTTGTTAGCGAGCAGCATCTGTCTCATCTGTGGCCAAAAGTGATCCAAGGTTACACACATCAGGACGAGCTCACTGGGCAGCCTATCTGATCATATAACTCACACCAAAAACTCTCCCTTGAGAAATAACATCATGTCTGCTGTGGCCATGAGGCTGGGACACATATGGTAGTTGTTCAAGCAGATGAGAACATGCTTGCATTAATAATATGTTTACGAGACATGAAAAGGAAGGGTAGCCTATGTGAGACCGTCAAGTCATCCATGCAGGGTTATTAATAATGGAGATATGTATAGAAGGTTTGTTGACATTTCAAAGATCCATGCAGAATATTTCATCATATTAATTATTATATGAGTCTTACAGGAAGTAAACATGTAAAAAAAAGACAGTCAATGATCCATTTGTTAACATCGATTCACTGCGTTAGTAAACATGAACTAACAATGAAAAATAATAATTTAAAGCATTTATTATTAGCCTATTTTAGGGTTAATTTCAACATTTACTTACGCATTATCAATATCAGAATTAAATAGTAGGCTATTTAACAGAACTGAGCTAACATGAACCAAACAGTTGTATTTTATTAAGTATCAAAAATGAATAACAAAGAATAATAAATATTGTAAGTTGACATGTAGTTGCAATGTTGCATAGATAGGAGAATGTCTAAAGCTGACCATTAAAATAAAGTGTAACCAAGAGGTTTTATAATCAGTTACTCAACATTAAAATTGTATGAGATTGTGTTTTTTTTTGTGAAACATTTTTGTCTATTCAATGAAAGTCAATAAGGTAAAACATAATATTAGACTCTACTCACTGACTTTCATACGGACAAAAACATTTGTGTGTGTGATGACAGAATTTTCATTTTCGCTGAACTATCCCTTTAATACATCCTTGTGAAAACTATGATGCAAAATCACGATTAATCAACGACAATTCACAGCCCTTCCAACACATTACCCTGCTCTTCTTAACAATTTCCCACTTAGCATGGTCATATTTGCATTGCTTCAGCGTGAGTCAAGTGCATTGACGGTTTCACAGTGAATATCAAGCGCTCTTTGTAGGATAGCACTATCTGGTCAGTTTGCGGCTGTCTAACGTTTTTCAAAGCGTCACGGTCCATGTGTCACCCACAGCTTGACCAAATACCAACGCCTTTGTTGTTAGCATTGCAACATAACAATTTTAGCGCAGAAAGTTTACATGATTCATGTCGCATAACACTTGAGGCGCAAAGGCCATGATGACTGACAAATGGCCATTAACATATCTGTCATGTTGTAGCATTTAGAATAGCAGATTCAACCCGATTTCACATTAAAATGTTATAACATCATATATAGCTAAGCAGTCTAAGCTGAAATAGAAAACATTTTAGTAGTTTATAGTTTGTCCACAAAATCTTCTATGTGACCAGTCAATAAATGGAATTGTGGCTCAGGCTTTAGTTTTTTTTAGTCTTCAGGGATCCTTCCAACTCTTGGCCTGGTTTAAATTATAAGAATTCTCAATTTATCAAAAATATCTGTGCTAGACACCCCTGACACTGCATCAATGAAACTTAAACAGGACTGTCACTATCTCAGACTATTTCAGGATAAACCCTTAATTAAAATGCCATAGCTCTCTCGGTCAAACATACCAGTGTATTTTAATGTACAACTATTTTGAACGCCAGATTTTGAAATAGCCTACACCCCATAAAGAACATTCATATATAGGCTACATTTTGAAAAGTGACCTCAACTTGAGAGATATAAACAACTTCAATGTCACCGGCTAAAACTGTATCATGTAGCGTGCCCATATTCATGACCAGATTTTCAGCTGATTCAGTGTGATAGATGCATTTCAAACGGGCTGGAGCCGAACAGAATCGCTCAGATGTTCCTCCGTCTCACCGAGACAATGGTTCCTCTGGTTGCTAGGAAACCTGAACCTCAATCTCCTCAGCTGGTCTCCAACCTTCCTTGAGGTGCCTCTAACGACCAATCACCTCGCTGCATGAAAACGGGCTTCGAATTAGGGAGAAATATGTACGGCCACTTAATCACTTCGAGCATAATGTTATTCTGCGGACAGAGTGTGAAATGTCCAAAACCACTTCATGTGTCTGATATTAGAATACGCCTTCTGGCAAAGCATTAATTAATGCTTCTCAAATCTCTGGTTGTGTCTTTCACTCATTTCCTTTCGTCTTCTCTTTCCTGCCATCCATCTGTTGCTCATTTCCATTTCTTCTGGTTCAGTTTGGGACAGAAACAAGCCCTCTTCTGTGCAGCATGCATGCAACATTTATTATTGTTATTTATTCATTAACTGATGTGGTTTGAGTTAAATTTTAACAAAAAACAGCAAGCCAAATGTCTAAACTATCACATATAAGGTTAGAGACACAACTTGGCTTCTAGAATCAACAAAATAACTCAAATCACACAATTTTACATGTTTTTGATTAAAACGAATGGGGTGAAATCAAGGACATCACTCTGAACAATCCTAACCGAGAGATAAACACAACTTTTAGTTCAACAAGCCAAAGTAAATAAAAACTTTAGATAAAAAACAAACAAAAACAAACAAACCTTTTTTAATGTTTCACCTAAATTACTATATTATATTATATTATATTATATTATATTATGACCCTGGACCACAAAACAGTCATAAGTAGCACGAGTATATTTGTAGCAATAGCCAACAATACATTGTATGGGTCAAAATTATCGATTTTTTATGCCAAAAGTCATTAGGATATTAAAGGGGTCGTATGACGTTGCTAAAAAGAACATAATTTTGTGTATTTGGTGTAATGCGATGTGTTCATGCGGTTTAAAGGTGTTGTGTGTAAGTTTTTGACTCTACCAATAATATGTGATACCATATATACCATGTATACCATTATATTTAAGAAACATGCTAAGTTAACAGAATTGTTTATCTGAAAAACAATGCTACAGTAAGTTATTCTCCAGTTGGCAGAAAACACAGCGTAATTCATGTCATTCATCATCATATGCGCTTGTTCCTGTTGGTGTCGGTAATCTGGCAACCTGCGTGTGCGTCAAGTCTGAGAAGGAGGGGCCGGGTGAAAAAAAAAACTCTCCAATATTTTACATTTGGACTGCAATACTTAGTTCAACTAGTATCTAGGTGTCCAGCACATTTAAGGTAAAAAAACACATTATTTTCCACGTACTGTACATTATTGTTGCTCCTCCATGCCCAGCCTTTCTCAAACACATACATTTTTACAAAGCTCATCATTCTGAGAAGCTAGGCGTGCTCTGATTGGCCAGCTATCCAGTGTGTTGTGATTGGCCGAATACCTCAAGCATGAGACGGAAACGTTATGCGTCGTTAAAACGTTAAAATAGTCGTCCGTAAAATGCGCAGCACAGTGCACACACTCTAATATTTGGGTTGAACTGTTCTGGAACAGTGTTGTAAATATAACTTAACCACTGATTTCTAGTTGTGTCCTCTTTTGGAAACCCAAACAAAGTACTTTCACTTACGAAACAGCGTTTCCAGGACATTGCACAGGCAGCAGCAACAATACTACTGCGAGAATAAAAGTTACGCCTTCTTTCATTGCATAAACATTTGGACGGTGTTTCGCAAATCTTCCTACACCGTGACGTAGACATGTGGGGGCGTGTTTGAATGAGCCGTTTTAGGGGGGCGTGGCAGAGTCTTAACTTTTATAAAGAATATATCTTTGGTTTTCAGACTTTAGTCTTTGCAACTTCAGGGATCTTATCTATGCACAATCAGCTTGTAACATTCCAAAGAGAAAGGAAAACTTGAAATCGTGAAGTTTAGTATAGAGGTTTTTTTTTGGATGAGACAAGGGTAGATCTTTCTATCCAAAATTGAAATTGCTACAGTGTGTTGGGTGCAAATCTAACAAACACCATTTTAATAAACACCATGCTTACAAAGAGCCCGCTGTTCAGCTAGGACTGAATCTGAATCTTATTAAAATGCTACTGAATTTTAACTGAAACAAGAGCTCACTAATAAACGCCAAATAAACGTTGGTATGTATGTTAGTCGTTGATATAAAATTGGTAGTGACATTAGCATGGCAAAGTTGTAGCAACTTGGAATTGTTGCCAAAATGACTCTACATTTGCATTAAGTAAAAAAAAAAAGTCTGGACCAGAAGGCAAGAGAGTTATGCTCTTTTACCGCAGTATTGGTGGTCAGCAGAAGGTTAGTCTTTGATGAGAACATGATGGCCATGCCAGAGCCTGTCCATGGCGGCACAGCTGCTCTCATAAAATGTTTTGATAGCCTTAATAAGCGGGCGGCACTATGTGCTGCGTTTTACCATGATTAAATCCAATCAGTCCACATGCTGTAAATGGTCTCTTCTGACTTTACCACAACCCCTGTTTTCAATAAGAACTGTCACACGGACACTGTACATAAGGGTCATTCTTCAGGCAGAGGATCATCTCATTACTTGAAATCATTTATTTATTTTATATTATATGTGAAATATAGATCTGATGTACTGACATATATAAATTGTATAGGCCTTTAACTTGTTAAATAAAAAAATAACAAGCAGTCAGCTGACTTTCTGAAATTAAATTCTCAGATTAATATAAATTTGGCAATTAATACAAATCTATATATTATATTTATAGTAATTGTAATATAAAATGTAGATTGACATGATGGCATGACAGAATATATATATATATATATATATATATATATATATATATATATATATATATATATTAACAGCATAACAACACTTATTTCACACTGCAAGAAAATAATTGTAATGCAGTAAATTATTTTTTATTAAAATCACAATATTAAAATGATTCATTCATTCATTCATTCATTCTTTCATGTCACAATGTCTGTTAAACATTTTTCCATAGTTCCTTACAAACAAATCTATAATAGTGAAGTAACATTATCGTTTATTTGTAATTAAAAATGACTACTTTATTACATTAGTACTACATTACTACTACTACTATTGTTGTTGTTTTTGTTTTGTTGTTGAAAGTAATAAGTAAAATATTAATAAATGGTAGCTAGCTAGCTGGATGGATGGATGGATGGATGGATGGATGGATGGATGATGGATATATAAACTGTATAGATAGATAGATAGATAGATAGATAGATAGATAGATAGATAGATAGATAGATAGATAGATAGATAGATAGATAGATAGATAGATAGATAGATAGATAGATAGATAGATAGATAGATAGATAGATAGATAGATAGATAGATAGATAGATGAATGAACTATAAATGGGTACATTCTCATGTACACATACTGAATACAATTATATAAAAAAATTGTCATAAATATATAAACATTTATATACATGTATTATATATGCATCTTATTTGTTCATCTGACCAATCTAAATTCCCTGTAACTGCAACTTCATCAATACATTTGTTTCTGAAGGAAGAGAGAAATCCTCCTCTGATCGGCACACATGTGAGGGAGCAATCGTTCTGAACAAACTCCTTCTGTCTCCTTTTACGGTGACTGGACAAATATCAGCTCTGTAGATGTTGACTGGACTCCTTTGAGTGGCCTGTGTGCATCTGTGGCTTTAGCTGTCATAGTGAGTGATCGTTACTGAACTGCCCTAATTGTTTAATTAGGTTGGGGCGGATGAGATGTGACAGCTGCAGGGTGATTCATGTTTACGAGTTTCCCGCTGCCATGATGGCCTGTCGGTGGGTGCAAAGAGTGATGAGGCCTTTGGCAGGCGAGCTGGCATCTGTCGTCCATGTCATGGGTAATTGAGGAGAGGCCTTCCAAACAATGCCGGCTCCACGGCACCGTTACACCTTAATATTAGTCTATTTTCCTTTATCAATCTCTCACTTTCTCCCAGACATGCTACTTTAATCACACCTGACTGAAATCTGTCAGGTGCACATGCTTTGCAAATAGTTTTATATAATTTTATACTTTATATAATTTCTTTGCTGCATGAATACATTGTTAAAGTTCTCGTTTAATCACCTTTGGTTTCATTATTCTGTGTGTCCGTCGGTGCTTATGACTCCTTTCATTTTCATCCTCACTAACATATATCTTATCAGAAAGAAAGTAATATTTTGCTGCACCACACTCTCTTTCTAATTCTCTTCTGGGTTCACTAGTTCAAACATATTCCTTGTCCCACAAGATTGTTTTATTAACTGTTTTAGCCAGACACCTACCCTACACCTAAACTTAGACAGGTGTCAACTACAGAAGGTGCATCAAGAACCTCCTTTCCTCATCAATGCAAATATTTAATTAATTAAGTTCAAGGAAATACTTATTAAACTTTTAAATTAACGGTCAAACTGTCTAGTGGACTTTTAAAGAAGCTCTCTCTCCACATTTTTCCAAAAAGGCTCCTTCACATTCTAAGAAATTAATACTATTGCAGTATTTTTTTTTTTAAACAATATAAATATGATCATTTATATATTATGTTAAATCACAGTCTGTCCTACTGTCACGTGTGCACACACGAGGGAGGAACAGGAACACGTAGACGAGGATATAAACTCAAATTAAAAATAATATTTAATAAGGACATCAAGGCAGGACATGACAGGACAAGGCAGGACTCACAGACAGGATACACCGGGAATAACAAGTAGACCAGACGAAATCAAGCTCAAAAGACAGGACTCATATACACAGGGTAATTAACACATAACGAGACAAACACAGCTGGACGAGAATTAACTGATAATCACATTAAACAAGGACAGGAAACAAACCAAATATGGACACACACGACAGAGGACTGACATAACTCCCCCCTCCCGAGGATCGGGGAAGGGTGGGCTCTGGAGGCCCCTTCAACAGAATCCTGAAATCGGGGAGGGAGGGTCATGCTCTGGAACCCCTCACAGTGGGGACACAAATCAGAGCAGACAAAGAGGATGGCCCGATGAATGCTTATGCTCAAGCTTATTTTTCAGGAGGCCATGGCATGGCCGGGAGCTCATAAATACTGCACATGTGCACTGGCTGGTCTAGTCAGGTTTCTATGGGAAATTTGACTCTTTCTTTTACCCACCAATTGTGCAATACAGTTTCTCCAGGGGCATTCATAGGGGGTATAGGAGCCCTCCGGGGCTTTGTGAAATAAAACACAGAAACAGATGACACCTGCGATACCATGTGACAGTCAAGGAAACCGTGAACAGTCAACTGTTGTACTTAATTATTTAATTACTTTATTTTAAAATCAGAGGTTTTATATAAGGTTTTGACACAGTTTTGCCTGCCATACATGTGAGCGGACCTGATTTTAATAAATTCATGGTCTATTATACCCTACAGTATAATTTATTGATGTGTTCAAGTAATGCAGTTGAAACCCTTGACCTTGACAACAGACTGGGCGGCTAAATTCAGTGGACAACCGCCACAGGGTCAGACAGACAGGACAGACAGCCCACAGGGCCAGACGCTAGATTTTAGAAAGGACAGGAAAAAGAGAAATTAGGGAGAGCCCTCCTTGGTGAGTAATCCATAAAAAAGGAACTGTAGTCTGATTACGAGTGTAGGCACTTACTCTAATAACAAGGGAATCCGCTTCCAGGGGCTAGGGATTGTATGTAATCAGGCTACCCAGCTCTGCACAGGGGGGTGCAGAGCGGCTAAAAAGCAATGTTTTAGTTTCATCTGACCAAGAAGCCGTCCCATTTGAGTTCCAGCGGCAATCGTGTCTGATAACTGAATATGCGCGCCTGGGTTTTTGGATTTGAGTGGGGAGAATATTTCTAATCCCTTCAGGACAACATGTGGTGATGTATTTTACATTATTGGTTTTCTGAACCCGAACCCTTATTTCTGAAATTCCCAGCTGTGTTCCTTGATCAAATCCTCACTGTGCATTAGGACCAGTGTTGGGGATACTGTGCAGTGCTTTGTTACAATAAGAAAAGATTGTATTGTTAAAGGGCGTCTGATTTTTTAACGATTTAATTGATTTCTTTCTAAATTGCAGTGACGCAGAAATTTATATCATGGTTTCCGGTAAATCTTGCAGTGGGCTATGGCGATTAACGAGCGACTTGACTTGACAACAAGACAGACACACGGCACTCCTGGCCGTGACGTGTGGACTCAATCCACGGGGCTAAAAACTGGAATTGCGGCGGCCAGCGGGCATATAGTCAGCCCGATTAAATGTGAAGTCAGCGGCATGCATTTCTCAGCACATTATTGGTTAAATAAACGTGTTTTCAGACATCCTGGCGTGATCTCCCAACTAATGGCAAGGCGCAACTTCTTTAGAGGAACTAGGCAGCTCGCCAGGCGGGCTTGGAGAGCCACCGTTTTATTAACGCATGCTGGGCCCAGCACGTGGCACTCGCGATCCTGCCGACCTCCCACGCTGTCAGTGGGCTATGGCGGGATTACGCGTCGACTTCCTTGTCGCACAGACAGACAGGAACACAAGTACACACACTGAATATATATATATATTGTTTTTTTTCAACAAAACAGCAAATAAATGTAAGCATGCATGTCATCAGTCACATCAAGTTAAATAATACACCACATTAGTTTTTACTAAACATGTTAATTATTTATTTATCCAAATTAATATGAATCAATGACAGCAGTGTGTGACTGAATATATTTTAACAAATAATAAACAATTGTTCTTTAGAAAAAAATTATGTGATTTACACATACATTTTTTTTTAAAGTATATATTTATATAGTTTAAATTTAAGTGGGTTAAGTTGTTTTAATTGTAACCTTATAATGTAAAAGGGCTCCCTATATTTTTACGCATAATCTGAGGTAGATTTTTATCACTAAGATACCTGAATGTATTTAAACAAAGAGCAACTTGTTTAGTAAACCACTGTTTATTAACAACAACAAAAAGTTTAGTTTTCCCCTTGCTGTACCAAAATCATACTGAATCACACCCCTAATATATATATATATATATATATATATGAAAAAATATGTTATTTGCATATTCTGCAAAATATCTGATATTTCATAATATTTAGCTGAATACTTGATGCAAAATTATCATATAGGATTATACCAAGATATACCAATTCTGTGAATGACAACTTTGAGTCAAAGACTAATTCTATAAATATGACCATGTGGGTGAGGATAATAAGTGCCACTCGGAGATAATATAGCATTAAAGTAATCCTTCTCGTTATGGATTTCCAACAGAGGTGGTAGTAATTGAAGTCCCAATAACACAACTATAACTGTTTTTATTTAAAAAGAATGACCTGGGGTCTTGTTCATAGTTGTGAAAGTTTGGTCACTTTCTACATAAGAGTTTCTATATACTATTGTATAATAATATAAAAAGTGTTCTTAGGCCACAATCAGACCTATCTTTATAAAATGTAATCAATCACATTCCGCCATAAAGCCAGCAATATAACAAATGTGAAAGTTTTCGGTGAGAGTTTGTTTTTTATTATTGAGAAAATATCATACCCATTTTACAAATTGCAATCATGAGTGTTTATTCCACTGCAGGTTGTCAAGAAAAACTAAAATAATAGAAACAACTCACTTTGTATCAATCGATAAAACAAAATTGGAAGTGTGAGCAATGATGCTATGACATGAAGTTTTCATTGCACTATTTTGTCATGAATCTTTTGTTATTGGTTCAATGATGTTGTGTTTAATTGATGAAACACTTGAACTCCAGGGATTGCTTTTGAGGCTGGAAACAAAGCTTGCAGCAATTACAAAGCTGTAAAACACATATATTGACCTTGGTGAGAGATGATTCAGCATTACTGTTGTTTCCGTGTTCACACCAATATAACCAATAAAAGAGAAGTCAAAACAGTAGGATGGGAGAAGGGTCATGAGTAGAGAGTCTAATAATAGAATGGTCTCTCTGGAATCTACAAGTAAACCCTTGAAACACTTTTGAATTGATCGCAGCATGATATATAGTGTGATGTGAGATTTACAGGCTGGACTGTATATTACTGCTATAATAGCCATGGGCTAAAGCAGCCAAACCTGTACTAAATCACTCAACTCACTGCCACCAACCACACATCATCCACTATCTGCATACCGTATAATATAGACTTCTCACACATCTCACTAATAAGGTATAATGCCCATTTATGTCCATCTAATAGTTTATTAATTATAAAGGACACTCGTGCAAGGACTTGAAAACATCTCTTTTATGATGAATATTCTGAAAAGAAAAATAAATGATGATCATAGAAAGGACCCCTGCTGACCATTGTGTCAAGTTCAGTAATTCTTATACAATATCAAATAATGTTTCATGACAAGAAATAGATAGCTTTGGTTGCTAAATGACATCCTAAACTGTAACGGGACTCCCAACTCTGAAGAAAAAAAAAATTGATGCAAAAACAATTCTTACTTGGAAATTACTAGTGAATTGTACAAAAAATTACCAGGAAAATGCAAGTAATACATTAAATTAAATGTAAAATTGAAGTTGAAAAATTTTAAATAGTATTTTCTTGTAAAATGTATTCCAATAATCTTTGTTTTATTTAACATGTTATATTTAAGAATTAACAAATAATTATGATTAAGACTTACTTTAGAAAAAGAAATCTAAGATGTAAATAAAATATATTGCATTTACAACAACAACAACAAAAAAACCTTAATTGTGTTACTTTGTAATTAAATGTGAAATGTATGGGTGAAAATTGTTTATATATACGGATTTTCTTTTGTCAGCGTGTGTCCATCCACATTCATTCAAAATGGAAGGAAACATATTTATTACGCACTTTACTTGATGGTTACACCACATTACCAGTTTTTGAAAGTGCACGAATGTTTAATAACATCTCTAAACAATATTACAAGAACTAATGATTTGTTAATCATTGATATTCAAATATTCATAGTAAACATTTACAAGCAAATTATCTCATATTTGTAGCTATTTGAATCCATAATAACTAATGATCTGTTATACATTATAGAATGTTTATTAATAATTTAGTAATGAAAGTTATTATTAAGTTTGACCTATTTTTAGAGATTTTCACATCCAAATATACTGACCTAGAGAACTTGGCATATTTGTTTTAAAATAAATATAGATACAGTATTTTTCTTTATGAAGGATACTCATTCTAATGTTCTATTTAATGTGCATTCACCTTAATAACACTGCACAATTTTTGAAAAGTTTCAGTAAGCATAACATAACTATTTAAGAAAATTGTGAGGAAAAAATCGAACTGTTTTAATTAGTGGCTCTGATGAGCAGTAACTTAAAAAGGGTATTTCGATCTGCTGTAACAAAGAGACCCGACTCATCAGACCTCCTCAATCCTCCATGATCTCCACTAATTAAAAGCTCATAATAGGTCAAACAAAGCATGTGTAGGTCAGTAAGGTCAGACATGCTGCAAGGCACTAACCGGCATCCACTCCATTACTGGCGGGTACTGGATGTAAGCCAGCTTCAAGGGCCAACTGTTTTCTTCAGTCCTCTATATGGAGATGGAATGTGGAAATTATACTCATTTCAGAGTGCCATCTGTATTCATTTCTTACCCTTTTATACTGATGCCAAATAAAGAAAAAAATTATGAAGGTCCTCTGAGTTATAATTTCAGTGGCTGCAATTGGTTTTAACCATTTCAGCCTTTTGGCAAATAATTAAAAACATTTCTGTTTCCATCTTTAAATGTTTTCTGGGTGATGTTTAATTCATTCAATACTGAAAAGTCTGAGTGCTTTACTCACCTGCTTGTTTTCTTAATCGACTGCACCAGTCGGTGTGTCCACTAGGGGCAACACTCATAATTACGGTGGCCCAGTAGTGCACAACACAAAGCAATTAAAAAAGCAAACATAAGCTCACAACGAGATTAAGCCACAACACGCCACAAAACAAATGTAAATGCTCCCGACCAGTAGGTGGCAGTGTTGACAATTAAACCCCGACATTTCCTAGAACACTACATTAAACTCTCAATGTAAGTTATTGATCTTAATATGTGTAATCGATTTTTAAGCGAATAACGTGTTTTCACTGAATGTTTTAATATCCTGGTAATCTTAATTTATTGATTCATGAATCGAGCAGAAAATAAATAAATATTATTTTCGATTTGGACAGTTTAAATCTGCTCTTGCACACAATGGACTCAATGCACGGTCACTTCCGTATTTTTCCTCAGGGGGCTTACTTAAATCCGGTGCTGTGCCGGAAGCCATTGTTCCTTAATACGTAGAGCTATATTACTAAAATATTTACATGTAAAGGTGAGTATATTTTTATTTTTGGGTGAATCATCTGTTAACTCATTAACACATGTTGCCTAGACCCACAGAAGAGGTTTTGAAACAAACAGGCAACCGCAGCGACAAAAAAATTCACAATAGGCCTACACTGTGCTCGGTAATGTAGTAAAGTATATAAGGGTTTAGATCTTACCTGTTGTAGAACCGCATGCTGTCGTCATTCTTGAAGTATCAGAAGTGATGTTAAAATCCTTACATCTACTACTCTGAATCCACTTATTGCGACTTTCTTCATCCAGGGGAGAAGTGTGAAAAACCTTTGAGAAGCCTCACAAAACGGGACATTGAACTCTTCATTAAATAATTATATTACTGTGGTCAATTTTATATTGATCGTTCATTGACAAAAGATTGCGGCATTGGAACCTTTTATGCACCCTGAGATTTCACCGAAAATACTTTAGGCTGCTTGCCGTGCATAGAGTTCATTGCCCGCTTAGACCAACTGCCCCCTAGTGGTCGGGAGCATTTCTTTTGTGTTGTGGCTTGATGTTGTTGTGTTGTGGCTTAATGTCTTTGTGTTGTGGCTAAATGTTGTTGTGTTGTGGCTTAATGTCTTTGTGTTGTGGCTTAATGTCTTTGTGTTGTGGCTAAATGTCGTTGTGTTGTGGCTTGATGTCGTTGTGTTGTGGCTTAATGTGGTTGTGTTGTGGCTTAATGTGGTTGTGTTGTGGCTTAATGTTGTTGTGTTGTGTGGCTAATGTGTTGTGTGTGGCTTGTGTTTGTGTTGTGGCTAAATGTGTGTGTGGTTTAATGTCGTGTTGTGTAAATGTGTGTGTTGTGGCTTGTGTTGTGTTGTGGCTAAATGTCGTTGTGTTGTGTTGATGTCTTGTGTTGTGGTGTTAAATGTGTTGTGGCTTGATGTCGTGCTAAATGTCGTTGTGTTGTGGCTTAATGTCATGTGTGTAAAATGTCGATGTGCTTGATGTCGTTGTGTTGTGGCTTGATGTCGTTGTGTTGTGGCTTGATGTCGCGTCTATGTCATGTCGTGTGTGTTGTATGTCGTTGTGTTGTGGCTTGATAAAAATGTCTTGTGTTGTGGCTGTCAAATGTCTTTGTGTTGTGGCTAAATGTCTTTGTGTTAAATGTCTTTGTGTTGTGGCTGTGTGTTGTGGCTAAATGTCAGAATGTCTTTGAATGTCGTTGTGTTGTGGCTTCATGTCTTTGTGTTGTGGCTTCATGTCTTTGTGTTGTGGCTTCATGTCTTTGTGTTGTGGCTAAATGTCGTTGTGTTGTGGAAAGAGACGAGTATGTGCATTTTCTGTGTGTACTTTAATTTTATGAATCACACGTACGCATATTCAAGAAATTATCGTAAGATCAATTTTAGAATGGTTTCTGCACAACGTTTTATAAATAAGGCCCCAGGTGGACAAATAACAAAAATGTGTATGCCAGGAAGTCAGAAGCGTTTGAAAAAGTATAACAATGACTGCCCTCTGCAGATCAGGTGGTGTATATATATAATTATCTTTGTGTGAAAAAAAAGAGAAGAACTGCACATTTTTACATTTACATTTGCCTTTATTTATTTAGCAGATGCTTTTATCCAAAGCGACTTACAATTGAGGACTACAATAAGCGATTTAACAATAAAGAGGCAAATACACGCAGGAAGTGCTTGCGATACAAATTTTCAGCAATTGTTCAAATTAGTACAAGCTAGACAGGGACAGATTAAGGAAAGAGAAAGTTTTTATTTTTGTTACATTTAATTAATTATTATTACATAAGACATCCTCCTTACAAAACAAAAATATATGGGAATATACTTGAAAATGTAATGCAAATTATTGCACAATATACATTTCCATATATTGTAAACTAGTGTTATATACTGCTGTATAAGCATGGACTATATATGGCTATATATTGGTACACACAAAAAATATACAGCAATCAAGACAAAAGGTATTTTTATATATATTTTATATATAATATAGGTATTATATATAGGTATTTCTTTATAATAAATAAAATGGAAAACAAGTATGATAGAATAGAAAAATAATAGAGAACGCTAGCGTTAGAAAGTATTTTTTAATAAATAAAAAGAAAACAAGTTGAAAGAATAGAAAAAGAATAGAGAACGTTAGTGTTAGATAGTTAATTGTGTGTTTGTGTGTGTGTGTGTGTGTGTGTGTGTGTGTGTGTGTGTGTGTGTGTGTGTGTGTGTGTGTGTGTGTGTGTGTGTGTGTGTGTGTGTGTGTGTGTGTGTGTGTGTGTGTGTGTGTGTGTGTGTGTGTGTGTGTGTGTGTGTGTGTGTGTGTGTGTGTGTGTAAAATGCAATGTATTTTAATATATGTTAATGAAATATATTATTCTGTATATTATAAATGTACATTAAATAATAATATACTGATCGTTCATATTATGTCTCTAGGATTGATCTTGGCAGTACTAGGTAAATGCATTGTCATGTAATATGTTTCTCATTACATACTACAAGTCTATAACAATTTTTTTTTTTTGCTAGTCCATTACAGCATACAGCATTTCAATATCTATTAACAATGATTTGTAGGTCTGCTTGACTTCAGCTAATCAGGTAGCCCCTTTTCTTTTTAAACATGTAGCAACACAAAAATATCCAGTTCTGTCGCTAATGTGGCCCCTTGCCGTATCTTTCCATAAGCAATCGCAGGAAAGAATATTTCCCATCAGGAAGAAAAATGCCTTCCAAAGGTCAGAATTGTCTGGAGTATTGCCTAAAACAGCACCAAACAAACCAGAATAACCTTTTAATGCCCAAATGTCCATCTGGTCGCATCCTACACTGAACTGCTAAGACCTCTCTGGGTAAAATTTGGCAGTTTTATTCTCTTAGTCACCATTTCCAAGAATCACGTCAATGTATTGTAAATGCAGTTAATAAAAAGTACTATTATAATTTATACTCTCAGCATTGGGAGAAAGCTTTGCTCCGTAGATGAACATTTCCTGTTGACCGACCTTTAATTGGGTTCAACAGAGCCTCGACAGCTTTAAGCTGCTTCCACGTGTCACGTGACTATACTGTGTGTACAAACTGGCCAGGCATCCTTCGACAACAACAACAGGGTTATTAATCCCCCTTCCTGTGAGGCTCCTAATCCTGTCATTTATCTCAGGTGCTAGGCAGTGCAAGGTCAGTAACCTCTGCTGGACTTGTACTACACAGCCAACTGACCTACATTTTAGAAACAATAGGGTGTGTTGCTAAGCAGATGTAGAACAGGAAAGACGGACAGACCCATCTGCATTTTGGTGAAGTTTGTGTAAACACAGTGATAAATTGCTGACGTGCAGAGGTTACCTTGAGAAGCTATTTATACATTATGTTTTAATGGCATAACCTTATGTAGTTGATTCAGTCATATAAAATATATTATTATTATTATTATTAATATACTTAAATATAAATATAATTAAATATCATAATCTAAAATCAGTTCATTTAGAGGTTACCAGATGAAGCAAATTTTTAGGTTGCCATAAATGTATATATTGCCATATATTTTGTGTTACCTATACGATTATATATAATTCTCACATACATTCTTTGGGTAGATGAAGATATCTAAGTTTATAACATATATAAAATCCCCATGGTAAAATGTGTATACTGTATGTAGATATGTTAATAAGATCCATATGATGATTTCTCATATGTCAAGAATATATATGTTATTTATATATTTATTTATAACATTATTGAAACAACATATATACAAAAATCTGTATGTTTATCTTTGTGTAAATCTGTGTGATTTAGCATTTTTTTAATACATGCATGTCTATCTGTTTATATTTACTTATATAATATCAACATGTATGGATGTTTGGATGGATATATGATTACATGAAATATGTCCAAAAATGTACTAAATGAACATAAACATACATATTTATGAAATTGGTAACATTTCAGATTTTTTTAAATATAGTTATATATGGGATGTAATTTTGAATTCTAAATAGAGTTAGAATAGGCCATATTTTGTTAATTAAATATTTAATTAGTCCTCACATTGACTGCTTACCATTTTAAATGATAATTAGATTGAATAATCATAGAGACATATTTGGTAACATTACACTCCCCCCCCCACCAAACTTTTACTTTGCTACAATAGCAAAAGCTCTCATTACTTAGTACTTACAAACACATAACAGAAAAAAAGAAAAGAAAAGAAAAACAAAGCAAAGCAAAAATAAAAATAAAAATACATATGTTTTGCAATTACATGTACAGAGACAGGCACAAAACATGATTACAAAGTACAGACACAGGCACAAGATTGCATACTTTTTTGTACAAAAGCATTACTGGATTGTGCAACGAGGAATTATATGTCTGAAAGAAATGGTACTCTTGTAAACACTGACTTATGAATAAGAAGTGAAAAAATATGACAGCTTGACATTGCACAGTCTGGGAAAATCTGTCTGCTGTGAATAAATCTGCAATAAAACAATCACTCATATATCAACATTAATTTACCGTGACCATTGCTTTGTGTGCTGCACTATATATCCAAAAGATTCTGTGATCCAATGAGGCATGAATGAAAGTCTGATGATTGACTAATTTGAAGTCATCTGTTTTCCTTTGTAAGAAGTGATTTGTTGTCATTTGGGAATAGAAAAGTCAAGGCATTTTATTTGGGTTTCCAAGTAATTAATAGAATTCTCCCTTTACAAGTCACTTATAATGGTTGTTGCCCGAGGCACTTTTGAGTGTTATAATAATGATTAAAAAATTATACTTTTCAAGTAAATTAACAGATTTGTTCCCTGTGTTTTGACACACTTAAAGCAAATATGAGAAACTAAAAAAAGAACACTTCAGATCTCAAACCGAGACCTGTCTAGGTTGCATTATTGTTAAAGATTATATTGCCACAAAAATCACAGCATCCCGAGGAGCCAGATCCTCAGACTTTCATCCTCATAGTCAGTAAACAGTGATTTTATAACACATCTACCAAAATAATAAAAACAAGAAGAAACCCTCCCACGCCTCTTTAAGCCTATTATACAGTTTCACAGTATTATTAACCTCGCTGCTGCTCGTTACTCTTACATCTGTTGCTGTGTCTGCAACAGACATAATACATTGCTCATTCGCTGAGAGGCATTTTTAAAGGAAAATGCTTAAAGGGGTCATATGATGCGATTTCAAGTTTTGGAGTTTTACAAGCTGATTGTGCATAGATAAGATCCCTGAAGTTGCAAAGACTAAAGTCTCAAAACCAAAGAGATATTCTTTATCAAAGTTAAGACTCGTCCACGCCCCCCTAAAACGGCTCATTCAAACATGCCCCACATGTCTACATCACGATGTGGATATATTTGCATAATGCAGCCCAAATGTTGACGCAAAGAAAGAAGGCGTGGTTTCAGTAACCGCAGTAGTGTTGATGCAGGCAGTCATGTCCGGAAAACACTGTGTGTTTCTAGGTGAAAGCAAAAGCACTTTATTCGGCCTTCCGAGAGTAGATGCATTTAGGAATCATTAATATTATTTACAACAGAGCAGCAACGCATTTTATGGACGACAGTATCGTGAACCTAGGAGAGGAGGTAATTCTGACTTTGCTATGACAATCTGGCACTTCTGAATCAGCGACTGTAAGTATGTTTTGTTATTAGTTTAAGTATTTGCTATTGACTGTTCAAATGCGGAGTTCTGCGCGTTGTGTGTGTGTGTGTGTGTGCGTGAGAGAGAGAGAGAGAGAGAGTCACATCACAGTGGAGTCAGCTTTCTTAATCGCGGCTTGTTTGCAAACACATACAAGCTTCATCACCGTGTCAGTCATGCGACTCTGTTCCCCTTTCGGGCTTGAACTGATGGTAAAACTAAGGACATTTTTAACATGTTATTAACATTAAGTCATTATATTTACTTTGAAAGCTGAAGCTCGCGATTATTCTAAGGGGCGTTACATTTTCGACCCGTGCTTGTGGGGTTCGGCCTATCACAATGCACTGGGTCAGTTGGCCAATCAGAGTAGACTGTACTTGTCGGAAGGAGGGGCTTTGTAGAAAATGACGCGTTTGAGAGAGGCGGGGCATAGAGGAACTACAATAATGTACAGTATTTGAAAATGATGTTTTTTAACATTAAAGTATGTCAACATATTCTGTTACACCAAAACAAAAAATAATTATCTTTAAAATAGCATCATATGACCCCTTTAAGATTACAAGGTGACCATTCAGGATACATGCAGTCCTAGTGGTATTACTCCATCCACAACAGTTTTTAATATTTTTGTGGTTTAAGGAATCTATGTACATTTTGTCACATGAGAGATGCCTGTGGTTGAGAGATGCATGTGTTTGTTAAAGAGTGTAATTATTGTTTACTAAAATTATTATAAAAAAAGGTTATGGTAATGTAAATAAACCTGAAAAAATAAAATAAAATACAAAAAAATAAAATAACATAAAACCATGAACCTGTTACTGGGGTTTAGACAAAGGTCGCAGAGTGAGGTCGTACGAATTCGTACGAAATAGCCACCTTGTAAAATATGTACGAATTGCCGTGAGAAAGCGTTGGCTTTGTACATTTTTCTGAGAGTGTATGGAGCAGTAAAAAAGAGACAAAAATAACAACTGCAAACTGACCTTTTATGTAGACTGACCACTTTACCACATCATATTATTATTGTTTAAGACTAAAATGGACTGTTGCCATGGTGTCCCATGAGCCACCGGGGAGACAATTGGTGGGTGGATGGTGGTTCCTTGTTCCTGAAATAGCTGCTTAATTGTTTAAACAGATAACTGTCGATCTGGCGCTGTGCCAAGAGCATGCCTCTCGGGTGCCCACCTGGGACGTGCGGACGGCACAAACAGTCTACACCGCTGGGAGCGAATGAGTACATCAGCTAAAATGGCACATCTCCCATTCTGCCATTCACTGGGCCGCACGTGTTAATTGCCTTATTTTCAGTCAGGTTGTGAGTTCAGTTTAAATGTAATTAAAGCTAATAAGGGGTTCAAATTAAGGGGGTTTGTGCTGGTGGGATATAATTCTTCATTTGAGCTTTTAGAAGAGCAGATAATGGTGATGGTGAAAGGTTGGTTTTGGACTTGTGCTTTAAAGTGACGGAATTGTTTTTTGACAGGAGCTGAATTGTTGCAGGAGGGAACCAAAGGGATTGAGGGGTAAAATGAGGTGCGAATTAGTCACTGGTGCATTGAATTGTGAATTAGGATAAAAGAGACACAAAGTGATTTTATGTGCTTATTGTGACTCTTACCTTTGGCAAGAGAATTCAAACTAGGACTATCTCACTGCTAGAGTTTTCTGAGTACACATTTTAAAGGACAGACAGGGACAAAGAAATACGACTGGAAGAAATATATTTTGTTTTCACGCTAATTTAGAGATGCCCTTGATAACATTTCAACTCTAATATACTTTTCATTAAAGACAACTAAATGTAGTGTAATGCGACCTGAGAATAGGCTGGAAGGTTTTTCCTGTAAAAGAACCTGCGATAAAATACCAGCAGAAAGGTCCTTTAAAGTAAGATTTTGTTTTTTGTCTCTTCTGCTCACCAAGGCTGCATTTACTTAATAAAAAAATGCAGTAATACAGTAATATTGTGACATATTACAATTATTTTTTTTTTACAATTTTCTATTTGAATGAATTTTAAAATGTAATTTATTCCTGTGATGGCAAAGCTGAATTTCAAGCATCATTACTTAAATTCAGTGTCACACGATCTTTCAGAAATCATTATAAAATGCTGTTTTGCTGCTCAAGAAATATTGTTTCTTATTATTATCAATGTTGAAAAAAGTTGTGCAGCTTAAAATGATTGTATATATCTGTAATATATGAATATATATAATATATAGTTTTTTCAGGATTCTTTGATGAGTAGAAACTTCAAAAGACCAGCATATGTTTTAAATATTACATAGGCTATACAGCAACATGTTACAGTACATTTCTGTACTGTCACTCTTAATGAATTTAGGTAACTTTTGTGGCACACAGAGGTTTCCTGCATGTAAAATTTGACTCGCAACAGAATTTCACCTCAACATACTGCTATCTTAACAATTTTGCAGCATTAAAAATAAAAATTAATAATTACTTTTCATTAACAGTCAATTTACTTTTTTTTTCTAGGGCTGTCAAATCAATCAATCATGGTTAAAGGGATAGTTCACCCAAAAAATGAAAATTCTGTCATCATTTACTCACTCTCAAGTAGTTCCAAACCTGTATGAATATCTTTGTTATGCTGAACACAAAGGAATATATATTTTTTGGCTGTTTTGGGGCAATTGACATTCCATAAGGTATATGGAAGTCAATGGTGCCCCAAACATTCTTCATACAGAACAAAGTATATGTGGGTGTATTTATATAGACATAAATATGCTCAGTACACACATATGCATTATATAAACACAAACTTGTATTTTTTTGTATATTTGACAGCCCTACACTTTTCTCATCTCATCTGCCCTGAATAAAATTTTACACTGAACTTACAATGCATTCTGGGATTGCAGGGAAACACAGGCAGCATATTTAAGCAGCCTATATCACTTGGAACAGCCTTCACATTGGGAGAGCATATATCTGTATCTTCTATGAAAAAAGCACCATTCCATAGCTCAAGGTCGCTTTACATACAGGTGCATATCAATAAATTAGAATGTCGTGGAAAAGTTAATTTATTTCAGTAATTCAACTCAAATTCTGAAACTTGTGTATTAAATAAATTCAATGCACACAGACTGAAGTAGTTTAAGTCTTTGGTTCTTTTAATTGTGATGATTTTGGCTCACATTTAACAAAAACCCACCAATTCACCATCTCAACAAATTAGAATATGTCATAAGACCAATAAAAAAACATTTCAGTGAATTGTTGGCTTTCTGAAAAGTATGTTCATTTACTGTATATATACTCAATACTTGGTAGGGACTCCTTTTACTTTAATTACTGCCTCAATTCGGCGTGGCATGGAGGTGATCAGTTTGTGGCACTGCTGAGGTGGTATGGAAGCCCAGGTTTCTTTGACAGTGGCCTTCAGCTCATCTGCATTTTTGGTCTCTTGTTTCTCATTTTCCTCTTGACAATACCCCATAGATTCTCTATGGGGTTCAGGTCTGGTGAGTTTGCTGGCCAGTCAAGCACACCAACATCATTTAACCAACTTTTGGTGCTTTTGGTGCTTTTGGCAGTGTGGGCAGGTGCCAAATCCTGCTGGAAAATGAAATCAGCATCTTTAAAAAGCTGCTCAGCAGAAGGAAGCATAAAGTGCTCCAAAATGTATTGGTAAACGGGTGCAGTGACGTTGGTTTTCAAAAAACACAATGGACAGCAGATGACATTTTACCCCAAATCATCACAGACTGTGGAAACTTAACACTGGACTTCAAGCAACTTGGGCTATGAGCTTCTCCACCCTTCCTCCAGACTCTAGGACCTTGGTTTCCAAATGAAATACAAAACTTGCTCTCATCTGAAAAGAGGACTTTGGACCACTGGGCAACAGTCCAGTTCTTCTTCTCCTTAGCCCAGGTAAGACGCCTCTGACAACAACTGTAGCCAAATTCCTTGACACGTCTGTGTGTGGTGGCTCTTGATGCCTTGACCCCAGCCTCAGTCCATTCCTTGTGAAGTTCACCCAAATTCTTGAATCGATTTTGCTTGACAATCCTCATAAGGCTGCGGTTCTCTCAGTTGGTTGTGCATCTTTTTTTCCACACTTTTTCCTTCCACTCAACTTTCTGTTAACATGCTTGGATACAGCACTCTGTGAACAGCCAGCTTCTTTGGCAATGAATGTTTGTGGCTTACCCTCCTTGTGAAGGGTGTCAATGATTGTCTTCTGGACAACTGTCAGATCAGCAGTCTTCCCCATGATTGTGTAGCCTAGTGAACCAAACTGAGAGACCATTTTGAAGGCTCAGGAAACCTTTGCAGGTGTTTTGAGTTGATTAGCTGATTGGCATGTCACCATATTCTAATTTGTTGAGATAGTGAATTGGTGGGTTTTTGTTAAATGTGAGCCAAAATCATCACAATTAAAAGAACCAAAGACTTAAACTACTTCAGTCTGTGTGCATTGAATTTATTTAATACACGAGTTTCAGAATTTGAGTTGAATTACTGAAATAAATTTTCCACGACATTCTAATTTATTGAGATGCACCTGTGCATGTACCATTTGAACTACTTAGCCTATGTTTAAAACAACTTCATAGCCTGTCAGTCTCAATTTGGCACAAAACAGTAACAAATGTGCAGGACAACCCATCATGTGGAGGGTGTTAACGGTGAGCCTAAATATCCGGTACCAGAGCACCTCTTGATGAAGCACATCACTCAGATGACCTCTCCACTGCTGCCACTGCAGCCCACTGGCCCATGAAGGATGTGTCACCACAAACAACAAATTGTGATTTAATGCTTTTAATTTCCAATTCTCTGCTCTCCTGTCAATGGCTTTAGTCCCTCTTGTCTCACACAGAGAAGTTTATAAAGAGATTGCTGCAGGAAATGAGAGCAGATTTTTTTGGTTGAGCATGTGCTGGGGATTTAAAAGACAAACATTGATGGCTGGTCCAGTGAAACGGCTGTATTATGGCTGATGTTGAGGCAAAAACCTGTTTGGATGAACCAAGGGGTCAAGGCTGGTTATCATGCTGGTGGATACTGTAACTACATCACCAACTAAAACAGATTTTTTTTACAAGTAGAATTACAAAGTTTATCTTGGTGTGCAACTAACAAACATGAAATATTCATTTTGTTATTGTGGGTATAAATGTATCAAGGCACAACAATGTTTATGCATCCTATATCATGTTTAATACATGCTTAAGAAACACTCTCTCTAATGTTTCTGAATAATCCCAGGGAGAAATTCAGATCATATATCAAAATAAAAAATAACTACAATTTAAAAGTTTGAGGTCACTGCTTTTTTATGTTTTTGAAATTCTTTTATTCTTACCAATGGTGTATTTATTTGGTAGAAAAAATATGGTAAAAACAGCAATACAGTGCAATTATCAGTTAAATTAACTATTTTCTAAAATAGTAATTTATTTCTGTGATGGAAAGCTGAATTTTCAGCAGTCATTACTCCAGTCTTCAGTGTCACGTTCCTTCAGAAATAATTTGAATATGCTGATTTGCTGCTCAAGAAATATTCTTATTATTATCAATGTTGAAAATGTTGTGCTGCTTAACATTTTTGTGGAAACCATGATACTTTTTTTCAGGATTCTTTTGTGCAAACAGCATTGAAACTATGTCAAAGTCTTAAAAATCACTTTTGATCAGACTAATGTGTCCTTGCTGAATAACAATTAAATAAATAAATAGAATATAATAGAATATAAACATTTTACATACTACAAACTTCTGAATGGTAAGTGTATATGAAAATAATCACAATAATACTGTATATGGATAAATGTCAAGAGATGTAATTAACCATGCTGCCAATACTGGAAACTATTTTTGAGTGGGTAATAATGTACTTATTTACATTGTAAAATACATAAGAAAGCATAGTTTCACATGCATTTAGGTTACAAGGGATTTACTTCGAAATCAAGGGGCGAAAAAAGCATGCAGTAACAGAGGAATTCAGTTGTGCTCCTAAATATAACAGCATTTACTAATTAAGGATAACCTACTTTTATATGCTTTCATATTTAAATAGTCAAGAGATGAATCTCTCCATATGGTTTCATATAATATGTCAAAAGCTTTCCTTGGCACCCTTAATTATGCTAATACTGCTCGTAGATAAAAAAAGGAAAAGCTACTGACGCTCCAGCTTATAGGATGGTATATTATAGGAACATGTAAAACTCATAAAAAGTTAAACAGAAAGTTCAGTTTGGTTTTTATATAACGTTAGCAAACTTTAGTCGAGTGAGAACTGTGTTGGTGAGAGAAGCCTGCTTACTGGAGGCCTCGTATCGAACAGAAGGTGCCGTCTCACACTCCAGGCCATTCACACACGCTCTTTACAGTGAGGAGTGAAATATTAACAGCTCTCCCCCTCTGTAAGTAATCTAACTCTGCTGCTGGGCCACAAGGTAAGGTTCAGGGTGCGTCTGGAGAGACTGCTGTGCTGATAAACCTCATTTACATATTTGAAGGAGAAAACTACTTAGACAGTTGTATAAAACTACATTCAATTGCCATAAACACAAGATTAATTCATTCAAATCAAATTCATTTTTTATAAGGGCACTGTTTATCCTTGTGTCTAATATTTTTTTGTGTGTAATGAAATACGATTTTAGTACAGGAACCCTGTCAAATGATTTAAACCAACATTTGTGTCTTGTAATCTGGCTAGCATGAACCTTTCCACATTCTTACAGATTTACGGGTCATGCCAACTTAATTAATTCAATGCACAAAAATGGGGGGGGAAAAAGGGAAAAGGAAAATTAAAAGAGATGTTAAAAAATGTGCTTGCTTGCCAGACAAATTTACACCTTGGCCACATATCACGATATCTTCAATCAAACAGAGTCCATAGACAGACAAGGATTGCAGCCAAGACTGCCACTATCCCAGATGGAGACTACTGTTATGAATAATGAGTAAAGAAAATCTAGGCTTCAGATTGCTGTTTTCAAACTTTAAGTAAGTCACTGATTAGCAGAGCTCATCTCTAATGTAATACACGTAGAATTATGCATGACTTACTAATAGGAAACAAATTGAAATTTGAGCATTCATTCAATGTCAAAGCAAAGAGCATAGAAAGTTTTAATAGTAAGGGAATCCATATGACCTGAAACAATTTTCACTCCGAAATGTCAGAATTCATTACAAAATGAAACCTAACATTTTGAAGGAAAAAGACTGAAATTGTGTATGTACTTTGGAAACAGTTGGACATATAGTGGAGTTTAAAAAAAGGTAAGGAAAGAACAAAGAGAAAAATGGAAAAGCAGGGAGAGTGTATAGCTTTGTGCTAGAGCCACATGCATTTCCTGATGAAAATGAAAATGGTTTAAAACATGACGGCACCAGCGGCGAGGCTCTGTGAGAGTCTGGGTTGTCCTAGATTTACCAAATCTGACCTAGAATGGGCGTCCTCGTCTGCTCCTAGTGCATGCTTTATGTGCAGATTGTTGTTTGTCTAGCAGCCAAGCAGCTCAAATCTGAATCTGTGTTAATTTAAGTGTATTATTTTCTATTGTTTATTTTCAGAGATCTCATGTCCTTATAAAACAAGCTTTTTGCTCTAGAAAAGAAAAGTGAGTGATTCTGTTTCCTCACTCGAACTCAAACTTACTTCTTCTTCACTCAAACTCAAACATTACTCTTTATGTTCTGTTGTGATGAACAAATATATATTCTGCGGTTTAAGAGACTCCAACATTCCTAAAAATAAAGTTCCAATAAAGTTAATTTATTCACGTTTTATATTATTCACAGTTATAGTAAAATGTATTTAATTGTCACCTTATATAGTGTTTTTTTATCACATTTTTGTCACAAGTTTCCAACAATACATTCTCATGGGAAACAGGTGAGAAAGGTGCTAATAACTTCTCACAAACTCTTTTACCAAATCTGAAACGGCCTTGTGGGCTGGATAAGATTCTGACGAGTCTGGTGTCACCCACTTTGACACATTGAATGGCATGTTATGCAATGCTGGCTGCTAATTGCAAGTGACACTTTAGAAAATGTTGCCCGTGAAATGATTCACTCGTCAGCTTTAAATGTTTGGCAGACTGTCTCTGTAATCCGTATCGAATGGTAAAACTAAAAGTCTTTCTAACTGTTAAGCACAGTTGCTGTGTAGATTGGTAGAAATCTATCTTTGTCTTTTATCTGTTTAAAACTACGTACTACCTCATACTGGAAATGCTTGATTCAATCTAAGGTTTGATGGTGTTCAGATGTGCTTTAATGTCTATTTATTTCACAGATTACCACATTTGTCAGTATCGTGGTTTAAAATATTAATAACGATCCAAGACGGTGTGTCATCAAAGGCAGCATAACTGGCGAATACAGGAACCTGCGTTCACATCTTTGTGCCAAGAGATCTGGCTGACAAGGTCTTAAATGGCTCTAAATCCTGACACTGTGACCATTGCTTTCCTAATTGCTTTGACATGTAGTCTTTGTTTAATGAGAACTAAATCCAGGGGCAAATCATGTTTGCGTGTCAAGAATGGGGAGATCTTTTCTCAGTGTCTAAAATAAGCAGTTTATCTCCTGGAAAGGCATCAAAGAGTCACTTGCTCTTATTACATGCAACGGAATAAAGATGAAAATACATTTCTTTCCCATAGAGATCTTCCTGGTTTTATGGAATGAGCAGTTTGTTGTTATGTATTGCTGTTTGCAAATGAAGAATAGTTGAATTGTTACACGTTTATTAGATTTTGATCAAAAATTGTGATGTAATGATACAAACAGTGCCATTTAATAATAATAATAATTCTCTCTCTCTCTCTCTCTCTCTCTCTCTCTCTCTCTCTCTCTCTCTCTTTGGATATAAAGTGGGAACCTTCCCACTTCAGAGCTCAAAGGTTGTGGGGGCTGATATTATTTTTAAAAGCAATTTTTAAAGAGCAACAAATAGCAACCCAGATTTCCTATGGCCTTATAGAACACACATTTATAATATAAATGCAACATAAATAATCAATGGCACACTACACTGTGAGTTGACAGATAAGCCAGGTAACTCTGACATTGAAAACAGACGGTGCTGCCAACCAAATAAAGCACTGATTAATTAAAGCTACTCATCAGTGCCTAAGAAACATTATGTCTCAGTTGGCACAGAAACCCAAACAACTTATTGGAAAATTGCAGGTTTCTGCCTCTGCAGCTAAACACTGATCTGCACGAATGATTCATCTAAATGACATCTTGCAAAAAAAAAAAAAAAAAAAATAAACCTACCTTGAGATGACAAACCAGTTAGACAATCAAACATTGTCAAAAACAATTAGGTTTGATGTCTGATTCACTCATACTTCAGAAAACATTATGTCAGGTAAGGAGCTCAAAGACAACACATGCACAAGAAAAAAAAAAGTGTCATATTCCATCTGTGGTTTCAAATTATCTGTGAGCTAAGGACATTGTAGCTTTTAAGTGAAAGTGCCATCATGATTAGCATTGCTCAGGAATATTACTAAGCTATTTGACCTGTAACTGACCTTGCTGATTTGTACTGGGGCCAAGCCACACTAGCTGGGAGTTATTTTTTATTCTAGTGGTTGAAATAGTTGTGGAAAAATTATAACATATTTTATTTTACATACCATTCAAAAGAAAAATAATACAAAAAAAAAATAAAACACGAAATAACTTACAAACCAGAAATATTCTTACACTATCAATTCTTGATATTTTTAACAAATTCTCAATGCTCACCAAGTGCATTTATTTAGAATTTCAGGCAAATGTAAATTTAAAATATATTTGTTGAACTGCTATATTTTTTCCTCTGATTATTTTTTTTCATCTCTTCAGCTGAGAGCATCCTTCAGCTGATCACACGATCCAGAAAATTCTTCTGATTTTAGAAATCAGTTGAATTTAAATATTCAAATAGAAACTATTATACATTTTAATAGTAAAACTATTTACATTTTTTTTTACAGTTTTTGCTGTACTTTTGATCAAATGAATGCAGGCAGAAGAGACTTCTTTAAAGAATATTAAAAATCTTACTGTTCAAACCCTTTGACTGGTAGTGTATGTGTATAAATATTAACAATGAGTTTGAATGTGTTATAACATCTCCAATTGTAATGTTACGGTATTTTACACACAATTCTGTACTGTCTGTATTCAACTTGCTCCGTTTATCGAACTTCATATCAGATGAATGATGATTATCAATTTAACTGAGAGAGAGACACCGACAGTAGAAGATACATAGAAAGATGCAAAGGTAGGCAAACATTACAGAGAGGCAGTCACACCAACAGTCAGAAAGAGAAAGAGATAGAACAAGAGGCAGAGAGAAAAGAGACTGCTTTAATCCTCTAAATCCTCTCTCTCTCTCTCTCTGCTTTAACATTACATCACCCTCTCACTGACCCACTTTGTCTCCCAGTCTGCACACCACTGGCGGGCTCTGCCTGGTTCAGCTGGGGTCAATAGCCCACTAAAGCCGCCCACACTAATCGTGTTAGTTTTAAAGGTGTGTTTGGATGAGCTCGCCACTGTGTGGGTGGATATTTGTTAGTGTCTGTGCTGTTGTGCTAGATGAATGAGAGTATCACGAATGGAAAGTTACACACATGAATGTTTGTGTGGGTACCTCTTACAGTGCTGATGCACCGTAGCATCTGCATTCTCAAATGTGCAGGAAAAAAAATCAAGTGATAAATTAGTGGAGTCCTTGCTGTACTATCTTTATTGTGACTGCATTTCACCTAGTGGCAAGAACAACAAGCTACAAATACATATTTAGCTTGTACAAAAATTCTCCTCACAATGCTGCCTGTAGCTTAAATAGTGCATGGCGCCAGTTTGATTACCAGGGAATGCATGAATTAATAAAACGTATACTATATCTTGAACACAATGCAATGTAAATCGTTTTGGGTAAACGCATCTGCTAAATGCATAAATGTAGAGTACCAAGCCAATACGTCTACAGTAAAGCAATGTCACACTTGGGCCTGCCATTAGTTTAAAAGAAGTCTCTGTAATTAACTTGAAAATGTAGAATAGGAACTAGCAACAACAGCTTGAGTCATTTCTGAACATTTACCGTTGTGCAATACATTTTCACAGGTGAAATCTAGTCAGTAGGAATTCAAGTGATTCATATTTCACTTGAGAATGAAAGATTTCCCCACACAGATTTCACACTGGGTTCAGCTGGTCCCGCTACACTATTGACAATAGACAGTGTTGACAAGTGTTGCAGAACTGTTATATCAGCTCCTTTGGAACGCTGTTCGACTAATCAGATTCCACAATCGGAACTAACAGCTATAAAGAGATATAAGCTTTCCTAATAGGTCAATACAGAAACATATGCACAGTTTTGATGATCGCTTGTTTTCATATGGCATGGAGAGCGGTTTTTGACATTTGAATGAAATGCTACCCTGGCATCTGGAACTGGCAAGGCTGCACAGAATGTGTGCTAGGAGACATGTAGCATATTAATTCACAATCTATTTGACACAATTTCATCAAACATCACATTATTCTGTGCTAAAAGGCAGACGCCGTAATATGCTGAAATAGAGTCAGGCCGTAGCTCAGATTTAGTGTTCTACTGAATATGCAACAGAGCCATAACGGGATAAACACCTTATTCAATACAAGCGGCTGCATGGTGTACTTGGGGTTCTTTATTTAGGCACATAAACTGCATGTTCACCAACATATTCATTTTCACCTGTTTATAGGCTTGGGCACTTTCTTTTTCTCCTGCCATGTGACCTTTGATGGCAAATAGACTATAACATGTATGGTTTGTGTGCATGAGGGTGTTAAAGTGATACTGAAAGTCTGCCGTTGGTCTTGCTTTGAGCCTCTAAATAATGAGAGTAGATCTTAGTGTATAAAGATTGTGTGGTAAGCAAGTGGAGGTCAGATATGTGGGAGAAGAGAGATGAAACTGAGAGAGAAGACTGTAGTTGATATTAGCATGCTAGATTCTATAGTTCTATCTTGTTTTCTTTCCTTCATTTTGTTTTTAAACAAAAATACACAAAAATAATGCCTGGTTTGACTGGTAATTGTTTAAAGGGATAATTCACCCAAAAATTATCTCATTCATTACTCACCCTCATGTCGTTCCAAGCCTGTAAGTCCTTCGTTCATCTTCAGAACACAAATTAAAATATTTTTATGCATTCCGAGAGCTCTCTGACCCTCCCATAAACAAAATAACGACTTTATTCAACAATTTGTCTCCTCCGCGTCACACTATAGTGCCATTTTTGGTGAGTATCACATACGTAAACAATGTATGCTGTTCTTTGTCACCAGAACCGTACGTGGATACGCTGTTTACATTGTTTTCGCTTTGATCTGAATGTAAACAACGTATCCGTGTACACACTGTTGCATATGTTGTCAGTGGTGTATAAAGTACCTGAAAGCCATACTCAAGTAAAAGTACAGATATCTTACCAGAAAATGACTTTGGTAGAAGTTGAAGTCACCGTTTAGAATATTAATTGAGTAAAAGTCTTAAAGTATGTGATATTTATTGTGCTTAAGTACGAAAAGTATTTTTTAAATCTTAAACGTACTTAAGTATGGAAAGTAAAAGTACAAGTACATGCAAAATGGAAAATAAGCAAATACATATATATACTGTATATATAAATGGTCATACACAGCTTGAGTAGCAAGATTGTGTTCAGTTTTAACTCTTTTTTCCATTTAGTATTTTTGGGTATGAATAAGAAGCACTTCATCCGGTATGTCTTTCATTCCAACATAAGAAAACATTTCTGGAATCTGCATCTGAAATAGCATTTAGATGTATTTACACAGTGCACACACACACAGCAGTGAACACACACGCACACCGTATGTATCTCAGAGGGGATATGGATGCATTTAAACTGCAGTTACAGATGCATAAATAGGCCTAATGTTTTGTTTTTAACATAAAACGTTGAATGAAACTGACGTCACACACTACCAAGTATGCAGGAACAAAGCGTGACTGTTAATAAGTGAATCCATACTCAGGCTGAATTTGTGCTTTGTGTATAAAATATAAATCATTTAACCCATCCAAAGTGAAAAAGCACACATTTTCGTGTCTAAATTTGGAATGTCAAAGTTTTAATAGTGTGAGTTCTGTGTGTGATTGGTGATATAGTTTACTTGATAATGTCGTGCTCATTTTTTTTTTACTGGACGCGTCCTGGCCAGGATTTCTATTTTGCTTTGATTCAAAGTACATCGAAACCGTTTCGAAAACAGGAACCGATGTCATATACATCAATCGGTCTGCACACGCAAATAAAGCCAAATCCTAGATATTTTAGGCAATATAGAAATCCAAGCCAGGATACGTCCGGGAAAAATGGCACGTATAAGGTCACCCTATACAACAACACATACCATATTATCGCAGAAGATATACTGCATCGCACACCCCAGACTCGACTTGAGTGGAAAATGAAATTATCTGCGGTTGTGCGCGCACTTGTTTACATGAGCAAAGGTGTTTTTAGGAGTCTAACTTGCAAGTGCTAGACTACTGATTCGTCAAACCTGCTTTCCTGCAGTCCGTGTTCTTCTGACTTCTGACTATTTTGTAGTAAGTAACGAATATGCTTCGGGGAAATGTATCAGAGTATACATTTGTATACATTATAAAAGTATACATTTTAATTAGGAAATGTAGTGGAATACAAGTAAAGTACAGATACTCCCCAAAAATACTTAAGTACTGTAACAAAGTATTATTACTTCGTTACAATACACCACTGGATGTTTACGTAGGATACTTTCCAAAATTGTTGAAGGAGAAAATTATTTTTGTTTTCTTTGCGCACAAAAAAGTATTCTCGTAGCTTCGCAAAATTATGGTTGAACCACTGATGTAACATGGACTATTTTAAAGATCTCCTTGCTACGTTTCTGAGCCTTGATCGTGTTAGGAGGGTCAGAGAGCTCTCGGAATTCATCAAAAATATCTTAATTTCTGTTCCGAAGATGACCGAAGGTCTTATGGGTGTGCAAAGACATGAGGGTGAGTAATTAATGGCAGAATTTTCATTTTTGGGTGAACTATCACCTTTAAGAAAAATATTGAAATCACAAATTCTTGAAACATTAAGAAATTTTTCATCATATATATTCAGTGGTAAGTCACTTCATATCAGAATGTTTTCATAATTATAAACAATTTGATATGATAGTCAGATGACTTTTTGAAAATGCCTTAAATTAAGCAGTTAAATTAGAAACTAAGTGCTGAAAAATGCAAGTGTTGCAACTGCAAATTTTAAAACATTTTTTGTCCCTTTGCAGCAAATGATCGTAGTTGCTTAACATTCAAAAAATGTCAAATAATCCTTAGGAGATTCAAATAAATGTAAATTATTTTATCCATTTTTTTTACACCTTTTACTTTTCTATGTCGTTTGTGATTTTTATTTTCAGCAGTACACATTCAAAATCATATACTAGCACTGAATGCCTTAAAATAAAAAAGAAAAGTTCCTGCTACTCACAGCAGTTTACAAAATATGCCCAACTTAAATGTGTCAAAATGCAAGCATCACCTTGACGCATAATATATTCATATATTCATATACCAGAACAGTGATAATTAAAAATTAACTTCACATTGTGAAGCAATACACTGATTTATCCAAGTTATCTAAAAAGATAAGTACTGACCTTAAATGAACAAAAGATCTCTTCTATTAAAATGACCACTTTTGCAGCAGTAATAGCTTAAAGGTAAAAGTGCTCCAGCTTTACATATGCAAAATAATGCTGACCTGCTCTTCAATGCTCTAGTTCAGGTTAGTTACATTCCACTTATTCACTTTCATTTCTTAAATAGTGGTACATGGATCAATCAGCATTTATTATCGCTCATCGCTTCAGTGATACATGTTGTCTTGCAAGATTTCCTGCTATTATGTCACTTCCATTTTTTCTCTATTTTCTCAAACTGCCTAGACTAATGGGAAGCATTATGTGACACCATTATCACCATACGTCTGCAGGTATGGAGTATTGAGTAATGTCTTCACTCTGAAAGTTTGGAAAGAAAAGAAAAGGTTTTTTCAGGCATGTATATAGCTTCCACCTTCTGTTAAGTGAACCAGCAGGACCCTGCATCCAAACGCTTAAATACTGGTTGCAGCCGCTTCTCAGATGTATGCGTTTGCTTTAATTTATCTCTTTGGAATTCTGTTTAATCTTCGTTTTCATAGCTGTCTTTCAGTTTCCTTCAATATATGACGACTTAAAGATCAATATATTGAGCACCCCAGTCAACTTTAGGAGAAAAGTAAATCAAAAATAGCAGAACAGTTGCTCCTTCATCTTAGGTTCACATGTCCAAAAGATTCAAGCACCAAGGGGAAACCTCTCCTGCGAAATAAAACACCTTAACCAAAAATGATTAATGATGAATATTTGATTAAAGGTTCAGGCTTCTTTAGTAAAAGAGTAAAATGACTGCTTTTAATCTGCGTATCTGATTTTAATGCAGCCATATTTATTTATTAATATTCCAGGCCGGATATCTTCAGCTGATGTCTAGATAAGTTACCTACTGAAGACCTCATGTTTAAAAGTTTGTATATTGAGATAAAATAGTCATGTTTTATAGGTAGCTTTTGCTCAATCTTTCACTCTTGTAGTGCAAAAAGCGAATAAACAAACAAACAAACAAACCAGGCGATGTGTTATGAAAATCTAAATATGTATTTGAATTAATATCATAAATGTACTACCTTTTGTACTGTTTATTTAGGAACACTGTGGCAGACCACTTATTTTGAGCATGACTGATTACTTTCATTTGCTGAAATCTTAATAATGGAAATGCACTAATGTAATAATAAATTATTTGTTAGCAGTTCATATTTAGCTGATAAATAACTGATGTTTTTGTTACTCTGCATATTAAAATATACAAACAAAAGTAGTTTTAAAAGCCTTTGCGCCAAAGCCGGGATCTGACTGGACCGACCCGACAATTTAACTTGATAACAGATGGACAATGTCAATTATAGTTGTCAATCAATGAGCTGCTGATTCAATAGAAAACTCTGTTGTGTTGCCCCAAAATAATAGATTGCTTGAACATGTTAAAGATAAAGTGTTAAAGAGTGCCTCAGAGTGAATTTGAGGCATTAGCTTTAGCTCACCTTCACTTCAGGAGTGGATCAAATAAGTGTGCGTGTGGGGAAAAAAATATAATTTGGGGGCATCCTCATTTATAAAAAAAAATCTATATATAAAAATAAAGGAAATACAAATTACGGTTATAGTATTTATAATTAGATCAGTATAAAAATAGAAGAGAGCTGGAATGTCCACTTTTAGATAGCCATGTAGATTTAGATAGCCGTGTGTGTGTGTGTGTGTGTGTGTGTGTGTGTGTGTGTGTGTGTGTGTGTGTGTGTGTGTGTGTGTGTGTGTGTGTGTGTGTGTGTGTGTGTGTGTGTGTGTGTGTGTGTGTGTGTGTGTGTGTGTGTGTGTGTGTGTGTGTGTGTGTGTGTGTGTGTGTGTGTGCATGTGTGTTTTGGAATTCATTGTTATTTTAGTTGTTGTTCTATTTACTAATTCCACAGTCTAAGAACAATACTGTAATCTTTGTAAGTCATCACAACCTAAAACTGAATAATTCAGTTTCACAGCTTTGTAACTGTTGCTTTATTGTGACATGAATGTAATTGCCTTTCTGATACCTCTCTCTTCAATATGCTTCTGTACTTTAGTTGTCATTATGAAACATTCCATTTCAGTACATTTATTCAAATTACATTGCCAAGATGCACAATTTCACCAGCTTTGTTAAAGGCACCCCCCCCCAAAAAAAATAAATAAAAACAAAATAAAATAAAAAATTATTAGGATCAATTTGGCCTTTAGATAAAATGTTCTGTGAAGAGATGCCCCTGAGGGTTCATTTAGCACAAAGTTTCTTGTTTCCATTTGATTCCCATAATAGCCTGATGGGTGATGCATAATGATCCTCAACATGCTAAACTTACATGTAAATGCGTTACAGTTTATCAGTATATGGACATTGTTCTTAAGGGGGGCTTCTTCCCCCATCTTACGCTGTTTAATTGTACATTACTGTTAATACATCAACATTACATAAGCACAGGGGTTATTAAAGACCATGTCCAAATCAACATACTCCAATAAAATCACAAAAATTGCACCACCTTGTGGTACTGTACCATAGCTTTTTTTTCAAAAGGAGCCTTTATACCAAACCAATGTTTGATAGCAATGAGATGACCTATACAAATTATTTTATATTCACGTCATGCTTAATTAATAAAGATATATGCATAGACCTATTTTAAAAGTTAGTGACAAAACATGAAGCAGTTTCGATGGTCATGATCATCTCAAGCCAACAATTCACACAAACCACTTCCAAAGGACATTGACAACTACTTTATCCAGTAGTTTTTAACTGCATTCAATATCATAAGATCCAATTAGCCTGAAAATATATTACCTACCTATCTTTTTGCTGATCTTCCAATAGAATTCAGGTAATCACACAACTTTAAGAGACCATTTAAGGATGACATAAGACAATTTTTTTGTTGTTGCTTATACTTCAACCAATTTGTCGTTAAATGTCATTTATAAGTGCATTTCCAGCCTTTAAATATGTACACTTTTTTCAATTATTCTGAAGCATACATGTTTTTATAGGTTTGTGATTGCACAGTGCATGTTCAATTAATCTACATAATGATTAACCGATCTCGTTTTATACACCACCGAGTAACATTTAACAAGTAAGGTCACGCACTTAAATGTTTGAACATCCGTGTGTCCTAGATGCACAGGTTAGCGTCTGCGTAATCAAACTACCTTGCCCTACTTCTGGATGGAGAGCCGTATATACCTGAGCGCACCCATCGCCCCCTCCCACGCGAGCTCTCGTTGCAGTAGGAGGGTCCATGTGCACACAATGACGTCGCTACGCAAGTCCTCCGCTGTTTGTATTAGTCTTCTGAAGACTGTCTTCTGTTGGGCGCCTTCAACAATCTAGTAGCAATGTGCACGGAAACAGAAAACAAACGACAGGACGTTTCGGCGAAGTCGCAGATGACTACTGTACGCGTAATGCGCTGTCGTTAAGGATCTCGCGTCATGCGCGCGGCAGTGTGCGGTGCGTTCAGCTGTCACACCTGAAACTATACAAGCAGTCGCAACACTGGGAATACTTGTAAACACAACTTAACGCCACTGTTTGGTGTCATTCTCTCCGTTTTGTCTATTGGATTACTAGACAGCTTCAGTAGAGATAACTGTCATAACTGGATGTCGTAATTACGGTAAGATATCTTAATGTTATCATTATATCGCTGGAGAACAGAGCAGTCCTCTATGTATGAGATACTGTAAATGCAGAGCGTTTAAAACTTGTCTAAAACTTGCAAATGTGCTGTGCACGAAGTGCGTGCACTTTAAAGCAATGCAAAGAAAAACAGAAACAACAACAATATAAATTACAACCGTATATAATCATTAAATCAATAATGTATCCTTTAGTAACATCATTTGTATTGTATATGTAGGCTATAACGTTCTCAGCTAAATACTAAATCCTCGCAGCAGTCGGGATTTATGTAAGTGAATACTGTTTAACACATCGCTATTGCTAACGCTTTCCATCAAATTTAGAATAACGTTAAATCATGTTTTAAATGGTTATATCAAAGCGTCATTCTGTCTTATTTACTGTACGTGTGCTAGAAATCGGTGCATCTATTCTAGAGTTAAGTGCAACTGAAGTTTATTCAGCCAGATGGGACTCAATTATCAGTGATGTTCACAGAAAGTAAGAATACTGGCGAATAAGATGCATTATTGTGAAAATGCATGCAGACATCCCGCATATTTATTCCACACATTTAAGCGTACTTGATTCACGTGACGTCATGTGATGAATAAAGTGCATCACAACGATATTCAAACAGAAGAAGCAACTGCGTCACATTCATCATTCTGGAGGTCGCTGTGCAATGCAGCATGAAATATCGCGCATCCGAACATACACGTAAAGTTGACTAAGTTTTTACAGACGGTACAAAGAGCGAGTTCGTAATTCGGACGTTTTCAAGAATTTCGCAGGAATATTGTGGCTACAAAGCTTATAAATAAAAGACTGACAGAGCGACGGGACCAATCCGTGAGTGGCGTGATAAACTCTTGGCGACAGTGTGTCTGCGCTGGCCAATGGTTACACGCTAAAGTACGGTATCGTGGGAAGAAGGCGATAAGGAGAAAAAACAAAACAAAAACTACGAACTAACGTTACGTCAAACGTTTAAAGCAGCACTGCCATCACCATATGACTTTGCTTTTAAAAATGCGATGCCTAATGAGCTATGTTGCTACAGAAGTACTCAGTTCTAGTCTTAGTGTAGATGGTGAAATACGTCTGTATGTACAGTACATGACTGACAGTTTAAACTCACAGCGGTTCTTTTGGGTCTTCAGTCCCTCCCCTAATGCTCGTGTGTGTGGTCGGTTTGCTTTCTCCTCTTGGTGCTGTCAACAGGGTGGGAAGTTAACTTTTTTGTTGTTGTTGCCGCCATTAAAAAAAAATACATACGTGAAATTGAACAAGTACACAATGCTTTACACCATGCACACTTTTTCAGATATAAACCAGTTCGTTTTTGCATTGACGCCGTCTCTGCTTTGTAAATCTCAGTCCACAGTTTGTTTTAGGAAGCCTGTTTAGTTTGCCAGCAGCAAGATGAATTACTCACGGGGCATTTGGAATTCCGGAAGGTGCACACATTTATCATTTTAACATAACTAAATGTAACACTGCTAAACCGAGTCCTTACATTGTATCGTTGCCATCTGAAGGACAGAAGGATTCACTTTTAGGTTTGTTTGATAAACATATGTTCCAAGATAATGTAGATTTAATAAACTTCTACTTTTCTAGAAATATAAAATACTACTGCTAATAATCATCCATAAACAAAGGATTAAAGAACAAAGAAATGACACATTCTTTAGTACACTGTTATAAATACAAAAGATTATTACCAGTAATGAAACTGCCTGACAGTGCAGTGCCATTAACATAATATAACTGTATGTCTGTGGATGTACAGTAGCCTATATGAGGGGCAAAGGCACATTTTTTATGAACTTGACCTATTACCATCCCTCCCACATTTTTGTATTTTAGCAAGCAAAGGACTTTTTATGGCGCAGAGACAGATAGCAGCTGAAGTTAGAGGGTGCGGCAAAGTAAAGCACAGGGATTTGCTTGGAAAAAAGTTAAGCTACCTGCTAGGTCACAATTCATATTCAATGAGAGGGGCGAGTTAATTCCTTGAAAACTATCTTGAATGTGGAGCACTGCTCCTGATGTCTGCAGAGGCAGTGCCAGGATCCAGCACTGCTCAAAGCAAAGACTTTCACACTTAATTTACAAATTTGCTCATTTATAGTGGATTCACATATCATGGTGGTAAAACTACAGTAAAACATATGGGAAAGATATAAGTGTTTGGTCAAATACAAACATTTCAGAAGATGGGGAGGCACAGAGAGGGGTGGCCCCCACATTCCCCCAAAGAGGGCATTTGCAATCCCATTTAATTAGCATCCCATTTAAATCTGAGGATAGAAATTTGTTATAAAAACAAAACAAAAAACGAAATAATATCTGTAATAAGTGCAAAAAATAATATATACAAATTTGTGCTAAGATGTTTTTAAAGCCCAACAAAACTTATAAATAAATGAAACATTTCTTTGTAATAACAAAACTGAAAACAGTATATCTGTAATGAATTTTCCCAAAATGGAAAAATTAAACCAGTAATTAATAATAATTATGTGTGCTCTTTGGTTTGACAGTCAGAGTAAGGAAATGTATTCTGTACTAATCAAAACATTGCTCTTTTGACTGTAAAGTCTAAATGTCTCTCATTTATTGGTCCATTAGGTTTATCAAATGATCCAAGTATGGAGACTAAAAGATACCAAAGTTACTGCGAAGGGGCAAATGCAGAAAACAAATGGGCACAGATGCCGAACACCATGGAGTATTGCTGTTCTGCCGAAGAGAATTTGACAAAAAGCGACGTGCACATGGATATTGTTAACTCGAGCAATGCCCCTAACAACAAGGACAACAACTTTAAAACTACAGAGACAACAATGCTTAGAGGTAATCAGAATCAACCGTTACCTTTTCCCACTTTCAATAACTCCTTCCACAACCGCAAGTCAGAAACAGACTCAAAGGAGCTCTCCAAAACAGTTGCTGAGTCTATGGGCTTGTACATGAATGCTGCCAGGGAGGCAGACTTTAGCTTTGCCCAACAAGGTACTGCAGGAGGGCAGGGTAGCCAGGAGAAACTGTATCCTCTTTGTGGGAGAGCAATTGAAGACAGCCAGTCCAAAATGACTGGGAGTCCAAAGATGAAAGCTCCCCCAGCTTTATTCCCACCTGGGGCTCAGCTACCCAATGATGGCCCTCAGGAGTGTGGTGTGGGCTCTGCTTCAGTGTCCTCTGCACTGGCCACCGCTCTTTCATGCAGCACTGATGGGTCTGGACCCAAGTCTAGTCCCACCGGACACAACATGGTGTCGTCTACTACCAGCCCCACCTTCTTTGAATCTGATTGTCCGTCACTGGCTTCTGCCCGTAAAAACCTGACCCAAGGTCAACACACCAGTCCCAACACCTGTAGCCCTGTAAAGTCCAGCATGGTGGGGTCACCTCCACTGGCCAGTCCGCTCAATGTTATGAAGTCTCCAGTTTCCAGCCCTCATAGCATAGGTAGCGTGAACTCACCGCTTTCCTGTAACACCAACATGAGATCATCCGTCTCAAGCCCAACAACAAATGGAGGCAATACCTGTAACCTTAGACCATCCATCTCCAGTCCGCCCACCGTTGGCAGCATGACCATGTCCAGTCCCAGGAACTCATCCAGGGGCTTCTCGGTCTCTAGCCCTCCCAGTGGATTGGGCCTAGTTCAAAATGATGTCAACAGCCCAGAGAGCCGAGAGCATGACTTCAAGGGATTCGAGTTCCCGAAGGTAGAACATGTGGATGGGGAAATATATAACATCGGCTTGGATGCTATGGGAGTGGCCAAATATATCAAAAACGAACCTGGCACTGATTACAGGAGTATGTGCCTAGGCAGCAGCAAGAGCGCCATACCACATTCTCCTTTCTTAACTCACATTAAAACAGAGCCGAACAGAGAGGTGACTTGTTCGAACCTCCAGTATGTGGAGCCGCAGCTCTCTCTAGGCTGCTTTTCTTCTACAGAGACTACATACTTGTCTTTGAGGGATAATATTGACGAATATAGTCTTTCTGGGATCTTGGGACCTCCTGTTTCGTCTCTGAATGGCAACTATGAACCTGGTGTGTTTCCTAACAATGGCCTGCCTAAGGGGATTAAACAGGAAACCAATGATGGCAGCTATTACCAAGAGAATAATAATGCGCCCACGTCGGCTATTGTTGGCGTTAATTCAGGTGGACATTCATTTCATTACCAGATCGGAGCCCAAGGAACAATGTCGTTTTCACGCCACAATCTGAGGGACCAGACGAACCCCTTGTTGAATCTAATTTCTCCAGTTACTGGATTAATGGAGACGTGGAAAACTCGCACAGGCCTGTCACAGGGGCCTCTCTCTGCCAGAGGGGATGGCTATCCAGGCTCTGTCTGCCTTACAGAAAACTTGGAAAGGTAAGACACATGCAGGGAGTTTTTATTAATGTGTTGTAGTGTTGTTTTATACTCAAACATTAGATTAATCCTATCCCAAAAAGAGAAGAAAAAAACAATGCGAGAATTAAACAAAAGTTACAAATACTATGGAGACAATTCACTAAATCAATTCTATGTGTCTGGAAGTTCCTAGTCAATATAATTAACTGAAAGACAAATGGCTTGCCCTTGAAACACCCTCTCCACCCTAATGGGAAGGAGTTACCGCTTTTTTTGTGCATTAAATCTACACTTAAAATTGGTTGACCAGCATGTGATCTCAACCCAACACTGCAGGGCAAGTGCTCTACTAAGCTTCTCTATAGGAGGGAAGCAAAGTTTCCTTCTTATCAGAACTTTGTCTGGGTCTGTGAACATAAACATAACTTATTGTGTTGTTATCAGAAGGCCTTGGAAGATCTTGTTCAATGAAATACATCTTGTTATTGAGTCCAGTCATTATGCACCAGCGTCATACATAATTAATGGTAGGTCAAGTACCTTTCTCTCCGAAACAATGATAAACAAGCAGTTTTTATGAAAGGCTTTTAAACAAACAATGGGGGAGATCGAAGAAGACAGCAAGTTGCTTAATTAATCATTTGAGACAAGAAACTGATTGTTTTTAGCCCAGTGTTTCAATACTAAATGAAAAATAAATCAGAACTGGATATCTTGTACAATTAACATGAGTACGCAACTTTATTGTGACCTTGTCCACTTCAGCCATTGCAATATGAACACTGACTCAACTGTAGTGGGCCTTAGGAAATCCTCGCCAGTTACTGAAGTCATAAATGTTTGCTTACCAGTCTTTAAATTATACGGTTGCATAATTTCTTTAACAAGCTTGGAAAGTTGCAAGAAGCCCTAAACAGTTCAATAAAGCATATCCCATCTGACAGTCCAAACTTTTATAAGAGTCAGATGTTTGCAGAGTTAACTGAGTGATACATTGAACCCCTTTTTCAGAACGTGTTCATTTGATGCTATTCTAAGATAAGGCAATTACAGCTAGCCGAGCTCTAGCAGTATAGATAATGATCCCCCCCCCTCCCAGATGTCCTCTGAAGCAGTCAGCCAAGCACTCATTCAAAATAGAGTGTCTTTTTTACCAGTCTAATGATATCAGGAAATATGTAACGCTAAGTTGGCTAATGAGAGAGTGTAAATATGTCAGTTGTCTCTAGGTTTGTAGCTTTTTCATGTAGTTTTTGGCTAAAGATTTATAGTGAGTCTACCTTGTATATGTCATTTAAACAGACCTTTGGGAAAAAAAAGTCAGTTTACTTAAGAGTGTGGATTCAAGCTGAGCCCAGCATAGCACCATCTATTATGAAGCAGTCCCTTCTGACTGGCTACTAGGCTACAGTAAATTATTTAAGTTTATGATTTACATAGCATACTGCTATTTAATTGTTAATGTATGTGTACAGTTCTTTTTGGATAAGAGGTTTCAGGGAATGTGAACAAGCAGACATTCTATTCAAATATTTTTTTCCTTAAAATGATTTAATTATGTTCAATTATGAAATATTTGTTTTATTTTGTTTTAATCTAGGTTACTGTTAATTTAGTAATTTACAATTTTTACATAAGATATTTTTACATAGTATATATTTTATTGTTAATTTTTAATTGTACTCATTTTAATTCATTCAACTTGAAATGTAAATTTTTAAATGCTGTAGTAGAAGTTTTTTTTCTTGGCTTTCAAAAGTTAGAGGTTGGTTAGATTTTTAAATGGCTGCATGTATTTGATCAAATCTACAGTAAAAACAGTAATATTGTGGAATATTATGACAATTTCAAATAACTGTTTTCTATTTCTGTGTATTTTAAAATGTGTTCCTATGATGCAAAGCTGAATTTTCAGCATCATTACTCCAGTCTTCAGTGTCACATTATTTTTCAGAAATCATTCTGATTTGGTGTTTCAGAAACATTTCACTATCAATGTTTTTGTAGAAACCCCTATACACTGATAAGTTCAAAATCAGCATTTATTTGAAATGAAATCCTCTCTTTGTAACCTTATAATTGTCTTTACTGTCACTTTTGACCAATCCATGCTAAATAAAGTATTAATTTAAAAAAAATATGATCTATCCCAAACTTTTAACTGTAGCCTATATATACACAATCATGTAAACAAGTTGACAAGGGGCATCTATGATCAAGAGAAATTCATTTTATTTTTACCCAGAACCTTGACACTCATAATTTGCCTTAATTTGCAAAATTCTGATGTTCTCGCTATCTCCCACGCTCTCTCTTTCTCAATGGTTCTATGCTGTCACCGAGTTTAAATCAATAACTAACACACTGAGCAAACCATGACTGAGAGACAGAAGCGGAAGGCAGTGGGAGAGGCGCTGATCTAAAACCTTCTTTTTCCATTTGTAACTGAAAGCTTAATGTTCAGGTTCCAGGGGGATGTCAGTCAGGTAAGAGTAAAATGACTACAAATATAGATAACAATCTATGAAAGTAACAATGATACAGCAGTTTACTTTGAAGGCAACCTATATAGTGGGAGACACATCACTGCTGACAGGATCAAAGTCACCCTCATCCCAATGAGATCCAGCTTAGCCAGAATGTCAGAGTAGATGACAGTCAGAGGTGGGATGGCTCACTGCCACGTTGGCCCCAGCTGGCCCTCAACATCACACATTACGCCTGGTCAGTCAATATCTCTGTATGTTTCCACTCTTTCTTTTTGTTTTACTTTTGTCTTTGTCTAATGTCTCTTTTTTGTGCTGCCTCCTTCATAAGCCATTAGGCTCATCACAGGAGTCCTTTGGCACACACAGATCTTTGATATCAGCATTAACTATAAGCCATTATTCAATCAATTCCATGTTATAAGTCAGAAAAAGAGTAAGAGAGAGAATAGCAAGTGAGAAAATGACACAGGCAGTAAAGTGGGGGTGGGGAGCGAAACAAATGTTTGGTGCTTTCAAGCTGTGCATGGTAGTGTAAGGGGAATTCTTTCATACACTGATGAAAAAGTGCTGCCAGAATGGCAACCTGCAGTGATATGCTCGTTACAACTTTTTGAACCACTCTGAATGTAATTATTGATAAAGAATTGAGTTGAAAATGTGACAATCTCATCAAATCAAGTAGAAAGGACAGAATTAGTGAAAGCATTTTTTACAATTTAGTTATGCCTGGTAACCAGTAGAATGCATTTTATTAAAATGCTAAGTGAAAAGTGAAAGAATAAGCCATTTGTTGTTTGAATACAATAAGGAATATTGACAGTGAGTATTAACCGAGAGGAATGGAAATCCCCTTTAACCAAAATTATGCAATTGAGTGATGCAGCATAGCATAGGGCAGCAGGTCGCACCACTAGCAATGACATTTTCACTGAATTTCAAACTGCACTTACCCAGAGCGGCAAAACAGAATGAGACAGCCATTCACATAGGACACTCACAAATATAATTCACTGTATTTATTATTGATTAGTAGTAAATTCTTATCACTCTACAAAATTTACTCTAGCTTATTTAGGATATGTTTTGCTGATTTATTTTATGCATGCACTTTTGTACGACGTAGTATTTCCAGCTGCAGACAAGCTGAAATTAGGCTGAAGCACAGACTTTATACAATATTGCATAGCCATAAAAAAAATTATGAATTAATAAATGGATGTCCACTACATTGTCAAGAAATATAGGCTACTTTAAACTGAAGGAGCATGATAAAACTGTAAAACCCTATAGCATGTTCGGTCTAAGTCTTAAGAATGTATGTCTTAATAATATCTGGAATAAATATACTTTATACAGTAGAATTCTATATGGCTGGACTTAGTATGCCAGAGGAGGCATGCTAAGGAAGCAGCAGTGCAGGAGGAAGAAAGGTCTCTGCTCTGGAGTTTGGCCAACTCTCAATGTTCCTCCAGCAGATGAAAGGGCATATCCCTGTGAGAGCACTAATGAGCTCTTAATTGTATGTTCTTCTACAAAATTAATGGCCAGCGTAAATTTGATAAATTTGGACGTGGCTGGATACTAATATACCAATTAAATCCCAACCTCACAAAATCTGTCCCTCTGCATGATGGGCTGCAGACAGGGGCAACACCTCTGTTCTTTTGTGACGGGAAGCAGAAATGGAAAGAAGTGGGAAATGGAAGTGAGAAGTGTGGGAATTATGGAGAGAGATTCCACACCAAATGCTGGAAACTATTTTATTGCTTATTTGGGAGTAACAAATGTCTGTGGAGATCAATATTACTTTGCAATTCTACCTGCCAATTTAATCCCAAACCTTACACAACTTAATTGTGCAGGAAGTCATTATGTGTTCCTGTGACTACCAGGAAATCACTTCAGCCACCTGTTCACCACTTATTAAACGCTTACCTAACTTTTAAAAAGTGATTTTTTTTAAGAGTTAGTTCACCCAAAAATGAAAATTCTTTGATCATTTGCTCACCCTCATGCCGTTCCAAACCTGTAAGACTTCATTTCTTCTAAGGAACTCAAGAGATGATATTTCGAGAAATGTCTATACAATGGAATTCAGTGGCAACTGTAACATTCTTTAAAAAAAAACATAGAAGCCACTGTTCCACAGAATAAATCAATTCATATAGGTTTGGATTGACATGAATAAATTATAAAATTTTATTTTTGGGTAAGTATGCTACAGTAAAGGGTTAACCTAGCGTGCTAAGTAGCCTAATCTCCTAAATGTGGGTGAATAAAACATAATTAATCCAGCCGTTCCAAAAAAAATGCAATCCACAGAGACATTAATATGAAGCAGAAAATGTTCAGATTTAGAGTAGTAAGTTTGCAGGTGTTTTTATATACATCAACTATATTTCAAATTAAATATTAATCACAAAGTCTGATGTACTTTAAAATATTTAATACAAACAGATTATTAATATTGAATGCTTTTGGTTTGTTGCTTCTGTTTTTCGAAATAATGATAGTGTTTACAAATTAATTACAAGCCTAATTACTTCAATTGATTTCCTTGCTAATAGCAAACTAATAGTTGGGCTGTTGCAAAGGGTGTTCAATTCTCTTGAATCCAACACACACTCAAGCTCACACAAGTAAGCTTTGCACTCTATTTAAAGTGCAGCTACTGTATTGCTTGAGTTTGTAAAGGCTGTCCTCATTTGAACTTCTTCCTCAAACAGCATTTGTTGACGCTGGGCCAGATTCTTTCAAGGTAGTCCTGGCATATCTACCCATATTACACCAGTACCAATCCTTCATACTGATTAAGATCTCTATTATTTACTAGCATGTGGCCAAGCCACATAATAAATAATACAACAAACCCTTGAAAAAAGTAATGACAGTAATATGTAAACCATATTTATCTATCACCCTAACTAAGAAGTGTCTATATATAAGTGACTATAATTTATTGTGTAAACACTTTGTACGGACATCTAGGCAGATGTACCATCGTATTGAAAATGACAGATTAAGTCAGTTCTGTAGTGTGTGTGTGTGTGAGTTCCAAAAATGTAAGAATATGATCTGAGATAACGAATTCATAAGCGTGATTGTTCCTCAAGGATTCAGTAGAGAATACAAACAAATTCTTTCAAGCAGTGAGTTACAAGCAGACTGAGACTTCACAAACAATCCAGAGTGTTATTTGAATGCATTCTTTGATTCGTTTGAATCAATAGCGCTGCATAGGCAGGTCATGTGACCTCGGATACTTCTCACGGAGAGTCACAGCGCTGCAGTTAGCTGTGCATGACTGCACAAACAAAAGAGTAACTTGATCATTAATGTCAAATTGTAGGTTGCTTAAGTTGTGGAAAATAAGCGTAAGCACGGTCAAAAGCGGCTTAAGTTTGTGGATGAAACCAGGTTAATCGGGCCTGTGGTTTGGACTTGATTGACAAATTCAGAAGCCGTTAATCAAACAGCGCTTTGACTTTGAATGGTAATTTTCCAGCTTGAGCTTTTGACAAAGTGGGTCAAGCTCAATTAAAAGGGGGAAGCAAGGAGCAAGACTACTTTGTAAGTGCATTTTACTTTGCTACACTCAAACAGGTCAAACATACCTTTAGGATACTTGATAAATCTTTCAAAATGGTCTAACTTAGAAAGCTAACTTAGATCCCCCACTCCCTCTGAACTCATTTGTGGGAAACAAACACAAGCTCCGTTGGGCTTTGTTGGATCTTGAGTTGCGCCCATAAAAATGAAAAGCTTTTTTGACGTGACTGAGCTATAATTCACTGGGTTCACAAATAACCGTCGCATGCCCTGGAGACAGCCATGTGACACACAGAAACCAGCAGGTAAAAAGACACGGGAAGGTGTCAGATGGCACTTTATAGAATAGACACTATATCAAGTGTACACATCGGCAGTGCAGCCTCAAATACAAGAGTAAACCTCAGCAGGAAGTTCAGTGGCTTCTATTACGGGAAAGAAAAATTGTATGTGGGGTTAAAACAGCAACATGTGAATCCATACAGGCATTAAGCACAGTTTAAAGAGAGCCTGTTTCCTCAGAGTAAAACCAGTAAGGAAACTGGAACTTTATCTCTCATAATTGCAATTTTTTTTCTCGTACTGTAGCCTGTAATCTGTCAATTGTGACTTTACTCACAATGTGACTTGATATCTCACTCTTTCAACTTTATTTTGCAGTTGTGAGTTAATTTCTTGTAATGTAACTATATCTTGCAATCGCAAAATTATTTCTCACAATTACGACTTTATATCACACATTGCAACTTGTAGCAATTTTATATTTTAGTCGTTTATTTCTTATTTTAAAGTTACAACTTTATTTTGTAATTTTGTAATATAACCATACCTCGCAATTAGAAAGTTATTTGTCATGTTTACAACTTTATTTCACGTAACTACAACTTACTATACATCACACAAAATTGCAACTTTATATTTCACAATATGACTTTTTTCTAATCTTAAACAATTGCTACTTTATTACTTGTAATGTAACTAAATCTTGTGATTACGAATATATTTCTCAGGATTAGGACTTTATTTCACACAACTGCAACCAATGTATATCACAATTGCAACTTTATGTTTCACAGTGTGACTTTATTTCACAACAATTGTAACTAAATCCTGGATTAGGACTTTATTTCACACAATTGCAACCTACTGTATATATGTGTATCTCAATTGCAAATTTATATTTCAGTGTGACTTTATTTGTTGTAATGTAACTAAATATTGCAATTGCAAATTTAGCTTTCATGATTATGACTTTATTTCACACAACTGCAACCCAATGTATATCACAATTTCAACTTTATGTTTCACAGTGTGACTTTATTTCTTATTTTAAACAATTTTCTTTTGAACTCTGAGGAAGTAAACGGTCTCCATGCAATTTGAAATATCATATGTAAATTGCTCAGATAATAATTAAAACAAATCAATATGGATACTGAATGAAGATGAATAACATGCATCTAGTTATGACTGTACATGGTATAAAGTATGTCTCAACATCTTAATAAGGATTTCTGTCTGTTGCAATTGTTTTGAACACTACCACCTGTATTTTGAACCTCATACTCATGAGTGTATTCAGAGCCTGTGGCTATGTTGTGTTGCTTCTGCACACCTGATACACAGCTTTGAGGCTGCCCGGGGCTGAGTATGCCAAACCCCCACATTTCACCACACTGTACTCAGCCAAGTTCACATTCTATTTACTGCCTGCCTTTGTTTCTACTGTCATCAGTAATTTAGGGACAGGCACTTTTATGTGAGATTTGTATTTGCCTAATCTGAGAAAGCGAGACGTGTGGCTGTTTGTTTTGTCTTAAGGAAATTAAGCAGCCAGTCTCTTGTACCATTGCAGACTGGAATGTTCTAGATATAAAACCCTTGTTTGAATAAAGAAAAGTAGGAGCACTGGAGAACAACAATGGAAAAAACGAGACCACAGTGTGTGATTTAAAAAAATAAAAAATAAAAATAAATGCACACCATAACACGGCAGCTCAAAAATCCTGACCTGTTGTTGAGGGAAAGTCTTTGCTGGTAATATCTTTGCTTATGACTACATCCTTAAATTGAGATTTTCATTCTTGTTGTGTTAAAGTAAAGTAATATTTAGGACCATTCAGTTTTTGCATGGATTGCAACTTTATTAAAACAACATATATACAGCACAAAAATCTGTATGTTTATGCATGTTTTTGTAATCATCTGTAATAATCTTAGGTAATTTCATTATATTATCAACATGTATTGACCGGTTTTAGGATGATATGTTGTATGATCATGGAATATACTACATATCAAACATGTATTTACATAGGCTAGATATGTATGTTAATATATGAAATTCTTCCATTTTCTAAGATGTTTTTGTTCATATTACAATGTATTTCATAGATGGAAATGTTATATATGTACATATATTACATTTGAGGATGGGTATAGACAGCACTACATCAGAAATGTCTGTGTCATACAATTACAACTGGTTATAAATAGGAAAGTTTTACCGCCCAGGCTGCAGTAATGACCTAGATTTCCTCGTTAGTTCTGTAAAGCAATAGCAAGGCCAATGGGGTAATTGTTGGGTCAAATCCCCACCAATGTTCATCAGCCTACTTTAAACGATTGGGTGGTTAGGGACAAAAAGCGCTGCTTTTACAGCAATTCACGGTGTCCAGCCTCCCCATTAACCCACTTTATTGATGTCACAAGTCATCTGAATAATGCTTTTTGTAGTCCCACAGCCAGCATGTTCTACTCGCCTGCACTTTGTTGCAAAGCCGTGTTTGACAAAGCTAAAGTCTTTTGAGAAGTAGAAGAAACTCTGTCCAAGTTATTATTGACATGTTAACATGCCTCAAGTGCTTCTTCCATTCCGATACTTAAAAAGCATGCGCCAGGTTTTGGGAATGTCAGGGTGGTTTATGAGAACTAAAACCATTCTTCATGTCCGTTTGCCTGTACACATGGGGGAATGGTTGGGTTGGATCCATCTTTAAATATACAGTAGAAATAAAACAAGTCCAATGAATCCATGCATCACTCAGACGAGAACACACACACATTCTGGACACGGTCATGTGTTATAAATTTGCCAAAGTATGTCATAATTTACTCATTAATCCTCGTGTTGTTGTTTTTTAGAAGAATATCTTGGCTATTCTTTTCAAAACAATGCAGGTGAATTTATGATAAAAAACACAAAAACAGCAAGAATGTATTCTAAAAGTAGGCCATATGAATCATGCACTATATTTCAAGTATTCTAAAATTATATAAAAGCTTTCTGTTGTTATTCACTACCAATCTTCCACTCCAGTGGTCGGTTAACTATTGCAACCGAATCACTGTGTCAGTGAATTGAAGATTCAGATCAGTTTGATTCATGAGTGACTCATTTAGACTTGGTTTGATTCATTGAGAAGACTTCGCTACTTCTCTAAATTAACTTTTATTAACATACCAATAAAAGAGCTGGTTAAAGGGCAAATGTCAAGATTTATAGTAAATAGCATTATAAATGTTGGACTGTTTGTAATGGAAAACTATTATAGAGTTTTAAAAGACTTTGTATTGCAGTTCATGAGTCATATGGAGTGAGTCATTTGAGTCATAAAGAGTGGCCTGGATATTCTGCCTTGGGTTTTACACAAAATAAAGTCAGTCATATGGGGAACATGAGTAAATAATGACATATTTTTATTTTTTAATTAGCCTATAAAAATTTAAAACAAAACTTGTGGACCTTTCCTAGAAAACTTCCACCAGTCAGCAAAAATGAACTTGCTATCAGTGCATCACAGCTCTCTTATAAACTGTATTTCATGATGACAAAACATAGCTATTGAAGTAGAATGATATTGCATCTCATTCAGTTTTTTTGGAACATTACAGTACTTCAAAACCACAGGGATGCACAGTTGCAGGTTAATTCTTAAACAGACCCTCAGCTGTGCACTGTGTCATGTTAGAGGTTCAGATAATATCCCATTTGTCTCAGCTAGACAAACATGATGACGACTGGTATCTTCTTGTTTTCTCTGCAGTACTATAATGTTTATTAGATGTCTCTTTGTGGTAGTATTAGACATGCACAAATCCAATTGGTGCGTCCTCAGTGGGACACAAAACTGCATCTCATTTTTTTTGCTGGGCAAAAGAGCAAAGCGTGTGGATGACACTATTTATACTTTTGAGTTGGAGCAACCAAGGCCTCAGGATCTAGGACCCTGTGTGTTACTAAAGAGGAAAAACTCTTTATCTTCCTTGAGTGTGGCATCATAAAATGTGATGCAGTATTAAGACTAAAGGTAAAAAAGAAAATGAAAGTCACCTTACTAGCATGGGAGCTACGAGTAGACACGCTGAGTCTAATCAAGTGCCTCTTTTTTGCACCTGAGGCTGTTTTTAATGACTTTAACTAACTTCTTTTGTAATGAGCCAGGAAAACACAGACCATCGGCAAAGACACGCAGGCCCGAGAAGGGGCTTCATAGATAATCAGGCTTACTCCACCTGCTATTAGTGGTTGTAGTGACAGGATGCCACGAGAAAAAAATAAGCCTTGGAATTTGCCATTCCCTGCCTGAATGCTGACTCACTAGATATCAGGGAGTCAGATTTCGCCCTAGGGTTGTAGCACGCAGAAGAGTCTCGATCCCCCCTGAGAATCATCTACACTGGAAATGAGGGCATGTTGGAATCACGTGGGAGGGTCTGAAGTCCCTCGGGAGCCCTTAAAAATTCTCCTTAGCACTTAACGCCGCACTTGAGACGTAATAGTTGCTGCAGTTGGTGTGCTGTTTAGGCATGATCTCTTCTCTCACAATGTTAACTCTTTCAGTGCAGTTGTTGTCAAGCCATGGATGTCACAACTGTTTAGTGGTGCCAAAAACCTTGGTAAGCTTTATTTTTTTGATGCTCCAGATGTGATGAATTTCAGGACAGAAAGTGAACTCAAGAATAAGGTAGTGTCTTGTTAGGAATGCATACATTTATGCATTTTAACTCTTTTATAACATTGTTAAAAAAAATAAACATTTTCGTAATCAGTATTTTTTTCTTGTTTTCCAGTAAAAATATGGGTCCCACTTTATATTAGATGGCCTTAATAAAAAAAAAAAAAAAATAATATATATATATATATATATATGATGTGTGGCCAAGTATGGTGACCCATACTCAGTATTTGTGCTCTGCATTTAACCCATCCAAGTGCACACTCACAGTAGTGAACACACACCCGGAGCAGTGGGCAGCCATTGCTGCGGCGCCCGGGGAGCAGTTGGGGGTTCGGTGCCTTGCTCAAGGGTCTCACCTCAGTCGTGGTATCGAAGGTGGAGAGAACGCTCATTGTTCACTCCCCCCACCGACAATTCCTGCCGGAGCCGAGATTCGAACCCACAACCTCGGGTTACAAGTCCGACGCTCTATAATTTTTTTTTTATAAAAAATGTATTACTTAATAATCATTTGTAATAATTAAATTTAATTAATTTAGTTTTTAGCATAAACGTCACTAAATTTTATTAGATTAATGCTACACACAATAACAATGTAATCAAAATTATGCAAGCTAATTTGATTAAATATGCAACTAAATGTATAATTGATCTTGTCTTGAGAATGATGTGTTATTTTTACTGGAAGACTAGATGTACTATTTAAATTATTAAGAAAATAGCAGCCAAATAAAGTGAGACGTTTGCCTTTTTTGTGTGTGCATTGCTGTGAATAGCGAGACATAATATGACCTTGGTAATAGGCTCCAGATTTTGGAATATGGCTACATTTAATTGTCTCCTCACTGGGTTGGTTGCAGCATGATGCTGGTGAAGTGATATTATGGTAGCCCATTAAGGTAATTGGCCTATACTTGAGAAAAGAGGAACCACATTTATTAGAAGTTTCACTCTGCAATCATTTCATTACTGCTAGTGCCCTACAGGGCATCTTGCACTGGTTGACCATGTAAGTATGGGAACAGAGAGGTGTATAACAGAGATGGAACATATACACAAGATCTACAGTGTGTTTTTATGTGATGTATATGGTAGTGATTGTTATATGACATTGTGTGTTATCCTTTTTTTATTAGGATGGCAATATAAATGCGATGATCTGATTTACACAGAAGACTGATCATCGATAGCCAGAGGGAAATTTCTTTATTGCTCCAAAGAGATGAATAACACCTTAGAAACCTTAAAAATTAAACTCATAGCACTGAAAGATTGTTGATTTATAAGGCTCCGTGAAAGTAACCTTTTGCAACTGAGAGTAGAAAGCAGAAACAAAGAGTGAGGGAGCAGTTTAGTTTAGCCTCAGTCAATGGTGAAGTAAGATTTATGGTAGCTCTTTGGGACCAACAAATTCAGTATAATCTGTTTTCAATCATGCTATTTAATTCCATGACATTGTGCTGCATAAATAGCTATTTATTATATAAATATAATTTTGGGTTGTCCTGACTAGGGCTGTCAATGCCAGTTAAAATACAATATTATCAATAAAATATTTATATACCACAGCAAAAACTAATATGCAGTTTGTTGAACACTACTGGTCAAATGTTTGGTATCAGTAAGATTTTTTTTAATGTTTCTCAATGTCTCTTCTGCTCACCAAGGATGCATTTATTTAATCAAAAAATACAGTACAAATTGTGAAATATTACTACAATTTATAAAAAAATAGAGTGCAGTTGTGCTACTTAATTCTGTGGAAAATAACATTCAATTTTTCAGGATACTTTGATGACTAGAAAGTTCAAAAGAACAACATTTATTTGAAATAGAAAACTTTTGTAACATTATAAATTACTTTACTGTCATTTTTGATAAATTAAATGCACCCTTTGGGAATAAAAATATTAGACAAAATGTGAAAGTTGAAGGCAACTTGATGCATCCAGATTACTATTGTGAAATTTAGTTTTTCTGCACAATAAATAGAGTTATGAAAAATGCAGGAATTTTCACCAGATGACTTAAACAGCTACATTTGAATAAAAAAAGAATGATTTTTTGGAGAGTTCATCTGCATAAACAAGGGTCACAGTTGAACACGAATTATTCATAGATGACCAATGCTGACACAGATTAAGACATCTTTAACTAACTTGTGTGGTACAGACTTAATGTCTATTTATAGAATCAACTAGACATTAAGCCAGAAATGAAGAGTATGGCCAGCTATCCTTGCCTTATGTGAGCAAATCAGACCATTCGCATTTCTCTTTAGCAACCATCTGGGCATTTCAGTTCATTAAATCTGCACTAACAAGATTAGATCTAGTGCAAATGCTCAACAGACGGAACGCTAGAGATGAAATGTGTCTATACTACTGCTGTTCATGCATAGATTATGTCTATGGCTATTTTTTGTAAATAAGTGGAAGGAATGCATTACAGCATTACAACAACAGTTTGACAACATTATACAATGTCATGCATAGATAAAGGTCAAAGTCAGTAGATAATCCACTTTGACTGTTTTTTTAAACAGATACCTACACTCACAATCACACAACTCCACTTTGTTCAAGGTCAGTCAGAAACAACCAAAGAGGACTGTCCTTTCCTTAAAAAGATAAATAACCCACAGGGGAATTCTGTCATAATTTACACACCCTCACGTCATTCCAAACCTGTATGACTTGGGCTACTTTCTTTTATGGAACAAAATACGTTTAAAAAAAAAAGCAGAAAAAAATCCCCTGAATGCACTTTATACACAATAATAAATGATTGAATGAATGAATGAATGAATGAATGAATGAATGAATGAATGAATCAATCAATCAATCAATCAATCAATCAATCAATCAATCAATCAATCAATCAATCAATCAATCAATCAATCAATCAATCAATCAATCAATCAATCAATCAATCAATGTGGTATAATTGGTGTATGGTTTATTTTGAAACAATTTTCAATCAGAAGTTAATAGTACATTTAGTAAATAATTGCAATGAAATGGCAAGTAACATTGAATTAAATGTGAAATTTGGAAGCAGACAGACTAAAATACTTTAAAGTTTCTTGTAAAAACATAATCCAATAATATTTGATTTAATTCCAACTTTGAAAAATAATTTGTACAGTGTATGACATACCTCTGCAGTGATCCGTGACGGTCATATCCCTTCAATACATAATAGGAAACAGACATGGTCTGATTGCTTTGGTCCACCTGCAGTCACTTACTGTACATGCCTTGACAGAAATGCACCATGCACAACATTCTCAATAAAAATGCTACCAGGCTCCAGATGTGCCAAGTCCACACAAATAACTGCGTAAATCTCCAGTGAGGCCAATTGTTATTTAATGTATGAAAATACAAATCTCAAATATCTTGAGACTCCATTCACTGCACTTAATTGGATTGAGTGAGGCCCACTCGTTGGCCTACATACGTATTGTATTGTGCTTAGGATGCTTAATGCGAACGACACTGATCTGATGATTGACATTTAAGCTCTCAAATCCATTGGGCCATTGTGAAGGGCTTCGGGAAAAGATGGAGGGTGGGCTATAACCACAGAAAGATGCTGCAGCACCTTGTCAGAGCGCTTGTTGATGTGTCAATTGTGTTGTTTTTATCTCCATCTGTTAAGCACCTCGACTTTCTCCTTCCTCGCATGCGCTGAGATCACTTTTTTGAAACTGGTTCCTCAACAACTTTTGGAAGGAAACTTTCTCAAGCCTCACACTTTCTTTCCTCAGAAGGAATGCTAGGCAGAGGCAATATTTATTCATCTGACCTAAAAAGAAATCCACCTCACTGGAGTTTTGAAAGAAGCCGCTCTCGGCCTTCAATAAGTCATATTTAATTTCCTTTGACTCTAAGCATGAATCACAGTAAAATGGGCCGTATGAAGACTGGCTTCTGAGAGTACTGGATACCTATCACATGAAAGGGCTTGCCGTGTTTGTCTAGATTACCATGTTTGAGGAGATTAGGAATAGATTAGGTGCAGCACTGAAATGACTATGAAATGAGATTATAATCTGTTATCAAGGGTATGAGCAAACTAATTAGCCAGCAAGGAGGAATGTAACAGAGTGGAATTAATCCTACAGCCTGGAAGCCTCTTACACTCACACATGCACACACACACACACACATACGCACACACACATACACTTTTTTTCTGAACAAGGTGCTAGCATGATAACTCTCTACTTCCATTCTGTTTGCCATGTCTGGTCTCATTAAAAATCATTGTATGATGTACAACTACACCGGAAACCAGAAGCATTGGTGATGCAAGACAAAGTGAGCTCAAGATTCAACATGTGCTGTTGTTTGCCACAAAAATAAGATTTTTTTTAAATATTCATAAAGAAGGCCAACATGCAACATAAATAAGCATTAGGTTCGCTACATACTGTACACACGGCTAACATTATGGTTGTGAGAGTCATATAGCTTTTATAAAACAGTTCCATAAACAGTTAAAGGGCACTATGCCCCTTTTTACAGAATGCAATATAAGTCTCAGGTTTCCCCAGAATCTGTCTGTGAAGTTTTAACTCAAAATACCCCACAGATCATTTATTATATAATTTTGGAAATGCATATTTTGAGTGGAAGCCAAAACAGGCTGTTTTTGTGCATGTTTCTTTAAATGCAAATGAGCTATTGCTGCCCACCCCTTTTCCAGAATAGGACTGTGCCTTTACAGCTCATACCTCAGATACTCTGCCAAAACAAAACAATCAGCAGATTGTGTGCGACTCACTCAAGATGGGGTCTCTGCTAATACGGCAGTGTCCGTCAAAAATCGTGGGTGGGGCCTGTAAAATGTGACATCAGAACAGTTTGTTCTGAGACGCTGCTTATGATTTATGGGGATTAAAAAAAGAGCTGGTGGAGTTTTATCATTATAGGGTGGTTGGGTACGCACTGCCAACACACATTTGTGTTCAAACAACATGTAAAAAGTAATTTTGCATAATAGGTGCCCTTTAATCAGAATCAGAAAGAAAGCGTTTTATTGCCAAGTGTGTTTGCACACACAAGGAATTTGTCTTGGTGTTAGGAGCTTCCAGTACAGAAAGTACAAACATAGTGCAGACAACATATAATTAGGGTAATAAAGAAACACTAATATATGGAGTAACTTACATTTAAGAAAATATTGGCAGTTATTTGTTCTGTTTTTGCTCTGATAACAAAGATCCAAACAAAGCGTTTGCAAGCAGAACACAGTATATTGTGTTTAGTTGCTGGGTAAAGCAGTGTTTTTGAACAAACTGGCTAAGTGAATAATTCAATGACCCATTTAGTCAATTTGGTCACTTGTTTGGTTTCTGAACGAATCAGCATGTTTGAATGAATCTGTTGACTGAATGGTTCAGTGATGTACTCATAAAAATAGTCACTTGCTACCATATTCATGTAACCTGCAGAAGAAAATGAAAAATGCTATTAGTCAACATTTTAAAATATTAAGGTTTTTGAAATAACAGTAGTTAAATGTAGAAGAAATCATGCTAAAATATTAAACATAAGGTGCTTGAAGTGTTAAATAATATTAAAGCTGAAGTGTATTATTTCTGCTCTGCATCACTAATGTCACTAAATGTAACTGTAAAAGAATGATCGTTGCAAATAGGTTTCTCAAAAAACTTAATCCATCTGCCAGTTGTCAGACAAACAGAAAAAGCCCCAACCCAAACATTGACATTGGTTGAGGTTTGTGCCAAAAACGGTCTGTAGCATTTGTAATTTGAGGTTACACAGGTTAAATACACAAGCATTCTACACTTCCATCTTACTCTGTTTGTTTGCAGATTACCATGTAAACCAATCACAGAGTTGATACCTTCTTTAATCGGCTCTTTTGTGCTGTGCACTCCTTAAGCATTTAAGCATGCAAAGAGAAAGTAGATGGAAGAGAAGAGGAGAGAGAGAAACTAAAACATGGGAACACATCATTTGTTTGGTTAGTTTCTCCAGTTTTGCCCAGCTGGTAATGCCCTAACTACACCATCATACTGCCTGCTACTCCAGTGACAGCTATTACAATGTAGCGGTGTATTACGACACAATATTTTTTCGTAAGCAATAAATAAATACAATTTTTACATCAAATTAACTCAAGTTATTCAGGCTGTTGCAAACTTTTAGTACTGATTATCATTGATTGATCATGCTACATTCTACGACATTTGAGTCCACACACGCCAACTAGAAGTGACAGCCTGGTGAATAATCTGCATTATACAAAGGAAATAATAAAAATAAAAATCTTTAAAGATTATTCACGATTATGTATTGCTGCCAAGGTATCTAGTAGGGATGTTCATTTCGGTTATTTTTCATATATATTAACCGATACTCATTAACCGATTATTAACCGTTAAACGACAAGATTATTTTAAATTAGAACAGAATTAAATTAGAAAATAAGTGTGTGTGACCCGTTAAAAATGCTAATAAAATGGATTAATTTTACATGCACAAAAAGTAGCAAACAACAGAACATGAGGATTCACATGATCATATCATATCACATCACGCACCTGCAGCGCTTCTGCGAGCAGAGAAAAACAGCTAATATATATATATATATATATATATATAATTAATAAATAGGCCTATACGAGAAATATATTTTCACTTAAATAAGAATTTAAGAAAACGAAATAAAAACTGGGCAAGTAGCCTAGTATGCAGAGTTTTGGTTAATTTTTGTGCTGCGCGAAAGGAAACCAGACAGCAGAATGCGGCAATCTAATTATTTAGGCTTGATTTACAAAAGCGCAAATATGAATTTTTATTGTGAATGTACACAAAAGCAAACCTTTTACAATTCCGATTATCTTCATGACTATAAGGAGTAGTTGCTTCCACTGAAGAGGGAAAAGGGGGGGGGGAAATCAAGTGCCTACTCCAGCGCCGCACAGTTAAGATTTCTACCTTCACAATGCAGCCTGTTCATTATCATTATACAAAAACAATCAGTCAAACATATGAGAAAAAAAAACTGCTCAGTTTAAATATGAAGTAAAATATGTGCCGTTAAGCGTCATCACCGTACCGCCGTGAAGTTATGCAAAACATTTTGTTTTAAGTGGATATTGGAACGCGAGTGAAGTAGGCGTACATAAAAGGTAAATAATATTTTGGCATTCAAATACATCGCGAATACGGAAACATTTGATTGTGTGTCGAACGAGAGATGCGATTGGCTTCAGTATTATTTTAGCCTAAATTAATTTGTTTTGATTTGTCGTTTATATAGCATTCTTACATTTTTAATTCTTGTCTTTTTTCTAAACAACCTTTGTTGTCTTAGATTTGTTATAATAGTCTTAGATTTGTTGTGGAGTGAGGTGAACTAAAATAGCCTAGCTATGTTTACAGTGTTTATTATAATGTTTGTAATTCGTGTTGGCCTATTTCTTAATGAAATAATAAAATGCGTCTTATAAGTGACTTACTGTATGTTTCTCTCTTTCTCTCTCGCTCTCTCTAAAAAAACTTATATATTTTATGTATGTAGCTTATTTTAACCATGCAGCAAACCTTTTAAGATGTTTAGATAAATAACTGAAAAAATAATAAATAAGTGAATTTAAACTGTTTCACTGATTGCATTAATTGGTCAAAATTCTTATCGGTCAACGGTTAAAATGAACATCCCAAGTATCTAGTCTTTACAGTGCTTTGTTATACGGAGTTGTTTGGTAGATCGCGATCTATCTAATTTGCTTGTCTAATAAAGTACTTAAGTGACAGATCAGATGTATGAAATTATACAATTACACCATAAATAAAATGTGGCATAGCCTACTTTAATGGACAGTAAAACAAAGGCAGAACACCGTATAACTCTAAGCCAGCACCATAACTTCGTGATGCATGGCTAAACAAAGGAAGAACGTCGTAACTCAATTTGAGCGTTCCAAACAAAGTGAAAGAGCGATAACTGGTGTTATGCGTATTCTGCGTTGTTTTTTTAAAACAACCCATTATTTTCTCGGAAAAACAAGATACTTATGCACATGATAAAGGATGTCTTGAATGTCTCAAAAATATCAATAACTCATTTTCGACCAAAATCGAAGTTACGGTCTTTTGCCTTGGCACGGCAGATTTGTTCTGTTTGCTTCTGTTCTGCTTTGATATGTATGATGCTGTTGATGCTTTGGTCAGGTGGGTCTGTGTCCCTTCATGCTGAATGTTGTGGTACAATTATGTGGTACAAAAGATTATTCAGATATTCTCTAAATTGTCTAATGCATTAGTCGATCACAACTGGTTGCAACCGAAGTTACATGTACAATAGCTTTCATAAAGGCACATTTTGTTGACGGTGAGCAGTTTGCATCGCTGAATAAATAATGAATGTATTCAGAGAACTTCAGTATAAGGAAAGAGAGTATTCGGAAAAACAGTAAAGCAGGAGAGAGTATAAAGTGGAGTGAATAAGTAGAACACATTTTGGAAGAAGCACTATACAGTAGTTACTTAACAAAAAGTTTATTGGCACTTTAATGGAATTGGAAAAAAAATCAATAAACAGATTTAGAATTTAGATTCAGCTGACCCTCATTTTGTTTAAATAAAATGAAGCGGAATGAGAGACTATGCACACACTATATATATATATATATATATTATAGTATATATGTATATACTACACACACATGAACACACTTACATACTGGAAGTATCAGGTTTAAAAAATAGTATTCTTAACATTAAAAAATGTATTAGAAGGAATTTAAAATTAGAGTCACTTATACTCTGTCATAAATGTTGCATTTCGATTAGCAGCTCAATTTTATATTATTCTGAGGGTGAAATTAGAAAGATGCCATTTCTATACAGAAGTCAAGGCTGTTTTATTTCTCCTTTTATTCCTCTGTCTAGCCAGTTGGTTATTTATTTACAACAATAGGTGCTGCAGTGGATCCTGCAGGCTTGCTTTAAGTCTCCCTGTCCACAGTCTAGTTTTAGAGTAGCCACATGACTGCGTTTGAATGACTGTCACATATGCTACTGACATATCCTAGGAGACTCCCGTAGTTAGCTAAAAAACGAGATTAACATCTTGCGACCATTTCCATAAGTACGAGTCAGACTTGGGTTTTAACAAAAAAGCATGTCTGGAGGTGCTAAATGGAAAGTATTCCCATCGGATCCCTGGAGACTGGCAACGGGAGATGTGCTCCAAGGGGCAGCCTCACCTCCTTGGGGCTGGTCATTACCAATGTGTGCTTTGGCAGGGAAGCTCAGAGAGAAATTGGCAGCTTTTCCACAGGAAATATGTTGTGATAGGTTTTCCTATAAATGTCTGTGGGCGAGGGCATCTCTCATGAGGCTAAATACACCAACGATGAGTCCACAGACTGATGCAGTGTCACTGTGTGGCCACATTAACATACAAAAAATTATAATGAAATCTACAGTAGAAAGTCTGAGGAGTATGGCTTGGAAAAAGATGAAGAAAGATAAGTGTCTCATGTTCCCATTTCTTAGCATTTACAGCAGTGTTCTAATAGTGGTACTTCACACCTTGTTGTACAACTACTAATTAAACAGGGGATTTCACAGTATACAAGAAGCAACATGCAAGGAGATAACAAGAAATGTGTGGTGTTTTTGTTTTCAAACCTCATTTCGCATTGGGAATTTTCACTCAAGGGAAACTCTATAGAAACATTGGATAAAGAAACCCTTTATTGTTGTTGACGTTAGCACTTTGACTAGCTTCAAACCCTCAACGAGTAATTACAAAGGCAATGAAAGAAACATAAACCGCTTTCCCCACAAGATTGAATGGTTTTTAGGGGAGCTTCCGATCAGAACTTGGTAAACTGTCCATTTTATCTTCCGGCCTTTTTTCTTCCTTTTCCACTAGGTTGGAATTTAAAAGCCTGGTGCCTAGTGTCCACAGCAAAGCCCGTGCAGGCTTTATTTTCCTCCACTCTGTTAAAACAAAGAGAGACGTACCAAAGGCATGTCGCGGTGCCTAAATATTTATGAGAGGAGCGGATGATGCTGTGTATTTACCTTCATTGGCAGTCTTGCTTGAGGATACCTCAAACAAGGAGGCACAGTGTTAGCGCGGGACAGTAAAACTGGGTTGGAGTTCATCCCACACTCCTCCAGGATGGAAAATATGGGGAAATATTTCAAAGCCTTGAGCGTATTTGGTTGGGCTCCGCTTTGTTTGAGCTGCGTGCTCCCATGTTAGGATTCATTAAAAGTGCAGCGTGTTTCAGAATGGATATGTGAAGGTGGAATCATCCTTGAAGACGGAGGGGTAGAGAGGCAATCTGCAGCTATCCCATCTCTCCATTCTCTGTTATGTAACCGGCCCTCCTGTGGTTTCTCTGACTCAGTCTATTTGTGGTGTCTAGAGTCAGATAAGAGTGCTATTGCAACCAGAGCTTCTCCACCTATCTATCCTTCCCTTTTCTATCATGTTGACATATGGCACCTGTGAGTTTTGCTCGACGTTATTAGGTACAGGTACTGAGAGACTATTAGCCAGTTTCAAAATGATAGAGCCTTGTAAACCAACCCATCTGAGTATACTTAGCTTATCATTTACCTGTCCTATCTGATGTAGAGCAAAGGACAGTAAGATTATGCAACACTGCATTAACTTATCACAGTCCACAATGTATATAAGCTAACTGCCTTGCTTTAGTATGAACATGGGCTTCATTTTAGACCGCATGAAGAGTGCATCGCCATTTGATCTTAACCATTAGTTCTTTCGGGAGTCCTGCATGCTAAATTATAATTAGGGCTATCAGTGTTAATTAATTAATTTCATATAATTGCATATATCAAGATCTGCTGACAAAAATTATAATAATAATATAAAATAAAAAAATATTATTAGAAGTCCAGAATATTGTTTTATCTCTAAAACTGAACATAAGCCTAGCACTGGCCTATAGTCTAAAACAATCAATGTGGCAAAAGAGCTGTCAGTCTTTCCGAAATGTGTGTTTGCATTCGATCTACAGCATTTGCTGTTTTTCATATGTTTACAGAGCCCTGCATATGTCATGCTAAAAAATAAATAGATATTGGCTGCTAATTAAGAATTTGTTCCCAAAACATATAAAATTATGGCTGTATTGTACTAATTTGCTCAGTTTTATTTTAGTAAAATTGTGGCCATTATATCTTTTTTCACGTCATGTGCAGTGCTCTGAACAATTTCATATATTAAAGGGATAGTTCACCCAAAAAAGTAAATTCTGTCATTAATTACTCACCCTCATTTCGTTCCAAACCCGTAAGATCTTTGTTCATCTTCAGAATACAAATTAAGATATTTTTGATGAATATCCGAGAGCTCTCTGACCCTCGCATAGACAGCAGTGTAATTAACACGAACAAGGTCCAGAAACATAGCAAGGAGATTAGTAAAATAATCCATATGACATCAGTGGTTCAACCGTAATGTAATGAAGCGATGAGAATACTTTTTGTACACAAAGAAAACAAAAATAACAAATTTATTCAACAGTTTGTCTCCTCCACATCACGCTAGCACCATTTTGGATAGTATCCACTGAACGTAATCAGCTGCGCCACGCTTTGATTTGAACGAAAACAACGTATCCGCGTGATGCAGCCGACACAGAACAGCATACGCTGTTTACATTCAGTGGATATTCTCCAAAATGGCACTAGGGTGATTACATATATATTACAAAAACATAATAAACATACACATGTGTTTGTATGTATTAATAAAGTTGTATATATCATATATACAGTATAATATATATATATATACATATACTGTTGACATAAATGGTTGCTATGTACATACAATACCATATAAAACCATCATATATATTATTAATGTTTGTACATTAATGTTTGTGCATTTTGGTATATACTTAAATTTTATCTACCCAGAGAGAAAGTATGTATGTGAAAATTACAGGTAATGTATATGTCAATAGCATAATATCATATACAGGACAATAAATGTCATATATTACATGAATGTATGGGTAGTGTTTTCATGTTGCCGTATCAAGTTCAAAAGTAGTTAATGTCATGACTGTTTTATTTTATTTCATTTAGTTTTGTCTTATATTATTTTCAGGAATGGATCCAGTTTAACGCATCCTGCTCTTTTACACGTGGTTTGATGAGGCACGTTGCATGTAGTAGCTGGTCGGTTATGGTGGCTGTAGACTCATGGGGCAAATGATTTTCAATTTATGACATAGATAACTGTTCATTTTAGATAACTAGCATATGCTGATGTCTGTAATAAGCACTTACATTTGTAACCTCTCATTACAGCTCACATTTACTGCTGCCTGTATTGTTGCATATACAGTATATACTGTATGATTTATAGAACTGCGCAGGAAAGTTTTTAGACTAACCGTGAAACCCACAGGAAAAAATATTGTGAACATGTCCATGTAGGTTTTGTTGCAATCTGACCCACAGAGGCATTATATGGAGTGTGGCTCAGTGAGCATGCTCAGATTTAGAGTGGCGCTCTGGTGCTGACATCACCTAGAAATGTCTTATCCAAGGTGACATGTCTACCCAGCAAAGGGCAGATAGTGCATCGCCGCAAATATTTCACCTTATTAAATATACATTGATAGGCTCGAGTTTTTAAGGTGGTTCACCTGAGTCAAGGTTACGCTGGCAGATTTTTATTTCTAACATTTCTAGACTGAATGAGAGTTGAAATGCTCCTAACACAGAGAGCTAAAACGGATAGAAACGGAGAGAAAAAGATACACAGAAAAAGAAAACAAAGACATAAATCCCAGTGGAATGAGAGCGAGAACAGCAAATATGTTCCTAGAAAGCATCCAGAATCTGTCTTAGGCACATGGCTTACACATGTGTCCCAGTGTGTGACGCAGAGTGTGACACATCAGCTGGAGTCAGCTTGCTGTGGGCATCGGATGGGGCATTGACCCTAGTGCCTGTCAGACTGGGTGCCACTGCTGCAATACGATGGATCTCCCGCTGTGATAGGTTTTTTTCTGTGACATTTAAACATGTTTTTATCACCATGTTGTGCTAACATTTAACTTACCACAATAATTTATGTTATTTATCCTTACAATGAAAACATGTTAACCTTAACAATATGCTTCATGTGGTAATATCTTAACTCTGGTCTTGTTAAAAAAAAAACAGGTTTATATAAATTTTAACAGGGGCTTCAACATGCAATAATAGTTAAACTTAGATTAAGTTAGTCATTTAAAATGCCTTTAAAACTTTTGACCCTGCTGAAAGTCACGGTATAATTCACATGCTGCCTAAAATCCTTCAAATCAAATTGGTTAAAAAGTGTAATGAATTCACCACAGTCGATGATGGAACCACTTCTATTTAAATTAAAAATTGAAGGCAGCAAGTAGACTTGCGTTTATAATTCTCCAGTAGTTTCAAAATTCAAAAGACATCTCAGATCACATTTTGATACCATAAAAATAGGATTTTAAGGACCTCTTCCTAAAATACAAAGGCATATTGTGTATATTTTCCAACATAAAACCCATTTAGACTATTGTGTGTCAAATATTTACTGTGATATTTTAAACAACTATATGTATTGTTTATTAAGTTTTTATTTACTATTTTTATTTGATTTATTTAGTGTTGTTTTTTTGTAAAAAAAAAAAATTGCCAAAATAATAAAATGGTTAAAATAATAATCTGACTAATTTCTAGAAAACATAATTTAATCAAATTATTATTCAGTTTGGCAGAGAAAATCATCATGTTAAACATATTTAATTAATATTTTTAATCCTCACTTTAATTATGGCAGCCCAATTTTTTGTGTGTGTGTGTGTGTGTGTGTAAATATTTATCTCAGTCTTATATGACATCTGTTGACTGTTTCATGCTAAAAGTCTTTTGAACCCAATAAGATGGTTGATTCTTCATCCTGCAAGATTTCCTTAACATCTGCAGACACACTTTTGAATGATGTTGCCCTCAAAATAATGATTAGGTGATTAACAATGAATAATGATTAATTAAATCTAGAAGGATTCATTGTTGTAAGTAAGCAACGAGTGCTATTTTGAGCTTTTGTAGTGATCTGTACATACATGCTTCGTGAGACGTCTTGGACAGGTGTAGCATTGTTCTTTAAACTGCCATATGGTGCAGTAATCCTCCATCATGCACATACTACATCTGAAAAAGGTCATGCAAAAAGGACACTGGCGGTCCAAAGCGACATGTGTGTGTGATGTTCTTGTAATGTTCTTTTACGGTTTGTACCATAATCTCTGAACTCTTTGTGCTACAACTCAAACAATACCCCATTAGGATTTATGCATTTTGCTACAGACTAAAAATGTGTTAAATGTAGATACAATGAGAAAAAAATCATAACTCATGGGACTAATATACACAAAGGGGGGAAATATAGTTTCACATCAGTAGAGCTGATATTCATCTCTGTGAGATTGATATCCACTCATGTCTTTATTATGGTGTCCTATTTCCAATTTTAATAATAAACCTGGTTATCAGGTACATTTTTATTTCTGGTTGTGAAAGCCAGTGGCTCTATTCTCAAGTTAAGTACAGTTGAACTTGAGAGCGTACACAGGCAGCTGGCTCACATGCTGTGAATTAGATGGCTTGAAGTCCAGTGGTGCTCCTTCTCACGGCTAGGTTTGTGTGTGTGGGGGGAGGGGATATTTATTGTGGCCATGGTTTCATATGCAGTAACTCTTCACAAGCCATCGGTCATTAACCATGTGTGCCATAAACACATGTGACAGAGGGACAAAATATTTTTTGCCTATTTGGTTGCAAAAAAATGCAAAAATTATTAATTTTAGGGTTTAAAGAGACAATTCACTAATTTACTCTCACCCTCATGGTGTTCCAAACATGTATGACTTACTACTTCTGTTAAATGAAATGTCCATTATTTGTAACTGCCATTGCATTGTTAAAGCAACACAATTGTACAATTTGGATGTAACTTTACATGAAAAAGGTTAGTAGGTGATTTTTCCACAATAAAATCTTAACACGTCTTGTAGCTATACTTTTAAGTGAGTATTTTACCAGATTTGTAGACATTTAGCATTATGTCACTTGCTCACTAATGGATCCTCTGTAGTGAATGGGTGCCGTCAGAATGAGAGTCCAAACAGCTGGTAAAGAGATTACAATAATCCACAAGTAATCCATCAATTAACGTCTTTTGAAGTGAAAAGCTGCATGTTTATGATAAATCCATCAAGTTGTTTTCTTCTGACTAACATGAGTCTATGATCAATAATTATGGTTCCTCCAGTGAAAAGGTTCATCCTTCTGTTGTACACTCTCATCAAAATCCACCAACATACAGTATTTGTTTTGAACAGTTTTTGCTTGTAAATTGTACATTTTGCTTGATCTGTGCATATTTCTCTCCTTATACAGACTAGGCGTCTTTTTTACTGGAGAAAGCAATATTATGAATAAAGCACTCGTATTTTGACCACAAGCAACAGTTTGAAGTTAGAAATTTTTTTATGATGAATTTGTTTCCTACACACATGCAGCTTTTCACTTCACAAGATGTTAATTGATGGACTGGAGTCATGTAGATCATTTGTGGAAAATTGTGATGTTTTTATCAGCTGTTTTAACTCTCATTCTGATGGCACCCATTCACTGAAGAGCATCCATTATTGAGTAAGTAATGTAATTCTAGATTTTTCCAAATCTGTTCCGATAAAGAAACAAACTCTTTTACATTTTGGATGGCCTGATGGTGAATTCATTGTCAGCTAATTTCCCTTTTAGGTGAACTTTTCCTTTAACTTGTAATTGACCTGGAATATTTATTTGAGTTAATAAGGCCATCGCAAGTGACTAGTTGACTATAGGCATAACTAAACTCTATGAAGAGGGAACACCAAAAGCAGGTGTTAATTAGTATCTCATTGAACAGCTTGACCTGTCATGTCTGAATAGAAATACACAGCATGTCAGGTGACTCATAACTCAAGCATTGTAATGCACATCTGTTGCTGATAACGGCTGGTATGATATTTGGATTCTTCTTCTTAGCAGGATCGCAAACTCAACCTCATAACTCAGTAGAAATGTCCACTTGCTGCCCTTGAGCAGGCCTTGTTCAATGAGTGTGTCATTACAGCTGTGTGACACTGGCCTCGGGCCGGACGGGTTACAGTGGGCACGCATAGAATGTTGCACACCACGCTGTCCAAGTGTAGCTCTGAATTGCCGGCCGGCTGTCAGACGACTCCAGCAGAGGCACAGCCCTGCCTGAACTCCAATGTTTATTGTCTCATAATGTAAACACGTGGCCAGAATGCAGTCTTCAAAGAGGTTGGGGTAGTTCGCCGGTCTGGACGTTGAGATGGGCGACTTTTTGGCACTGTGTTTGTAAGGTCATTTCAATTTCAAAGGGAAATTTCAAACTTTTATATTCTTCAAAGCATCTTGAAATGAAAATGTTTCCGTTTCCATTAAAAAGATTAAGTCACATATTTTCTACATATACAGGGCAATATAGTAGGAATAATTTAGTATCTGACTGGATTTAAAATAATATAGATTTTTTTATTGTGAGTTGTGACTGACTGTGTAGAGGACCAGCTTGACTCAGCATGTCTCCTACAGGTAAGCTCATACACTTCAGGGATTTAACTTCTTGTTTATCCTAGTCAACATAAACACAGTCTGGAGGTCATAAGTGAATCAGGGCCATGTCTGTGCCTGTATGAGGCCACCAGAGGCAAAGAAGGTGGTCACACGGGATTCAGTTATAACAGGTCAATGTGAGTTCACAAGGTCACTCGTGTCACCAACACAAAGGATTTGTGGCATTTTTGCAATGTTGTCCATGTATAGGCTTTCAGGAAGGTCTGTTTATATCGCAAAGCTTGCCATAAAACAGATTAGCATAAATTCTGTGGCATATCATTTCAAAGGTGCTTAAATCAGGACATTGTATGGGTTGAATGCTTGAATTAGGTGCAACATGTGGTGTTTGCTGAGGAAATAAGAGCTTTTTGTGTTTGAGATAGAGATCCACATTTTTTCACCAATCATGTTATGATAAATGACTTCAGCAGGGATAAACAAAACAGTTACTCATACATGATTTCTAGACTATAACAAATGACTAAATATAGAGCTATATGTGTATAGGTCACAAATACAAATAGGTTCACCTTAAATCTGTTAGATCAACATGTCTGCTGTAAGTGTGTGTATAAGATTGACAGAGCATTATTCATCTTCAAGGAGGAGCACCAGCTTTTGGATTGGCCGTTCGATGATTGAGGGCTTAGAGCAATGGTTCTGTTTCTTTGTTAGTTCCCGCTCTCCAACTTGTACCTTTACCCGACGAACTAAGCCATCTGTACTTTCTGCAATTTCAACCACTCATCCTAGTTGCCACTGGTTCCTTGGTAGTGTATCTTCCTTGATGATGACTATGTCGTTCACTTTTAAGTTGTGCCAGGGTACATGCCACTTTTGCCTACTGGACGTGTTCAGGAGGTACTCTTTCTTCCACCGGCTCCAGAACTGTTCGGTTAAATATTGTACTCTGCACCATCGTTTTGCAGCATACATATCTTCCTTTACAAACTTTCCGGGAGGTGGTAAGGCCACCTTAGATTTCATCAGGATAAGGCGGTTTGGAGTCAGGGGCTCTGGTGCCATGGGGTCGTTGATTCCATCAGCGTTTAATGGACGACTATTGACGATGGCCATAGCTTCGTAGAACAGCGTTCTAAGGGAGGCATCATCTAGTCTACCTGAACACTGAGCGATTGTAACATTCAGCGCATTGCGGATGGTCCGAATTTGCCGCTCCCACACACCTCCTGCATGACTCGCAGCAGGAGCATTGAAAGTGAACTCACACTGTTTATCCGCCAGAAAGGCTTTCAAGGCCTCTGTATCACATTGCTTGAGAGCTTCTTTGAACTCATTCTTCGCACCCACGAAGTTTGTGTGCCCTGATCACAGCGAAGCTGGCAAACCACTCCTCTAAGGCTAATAAAACACCTTAAAGCGTTGATGAAGGCATCCGTGAACATGTCTTCAAGCATTTCAAGGTGGACTGCTCGAGAAGACATGCACGTGAAGATGAGTCCATATCTCTTGCACTCTTTGCGACCTCGCTTGGTAAAAAATGGGCCGAAACAGTCCATTCCACAGAACATGAAAGGAGCTGAGACATCACAGCGTTCTTTGGGGAGTTCAGATATTCGTTGCTCCTCAACTGGTCGTCTGAGCTTCCGGTATTTCACACATCTATGTATTAACTTGGCGACTGATTTACTCGCACCAATGGCCCAAAATCCATTGGTCCGGAGCTCCATTAAGGTCTGGCTCCGACCCTGGTGGCAGATCTGGTCATGATAGTGTGATAGAATCGGCTCGGTGATGTGGCTGTCCTTTAGGAGAATTATGGGGTGCTTTAGTCCTTGACTGAGGGTGGATCTTTTAAGTCTTCCACCCACACGAAGAAGTCCCCCGTCCAGAATGGGGTCGAGACGGAGAAGAGGACTTGAACTTGGAATAATGTCGCCATGAAGGCTCCTTTGCAGTGCCTTTAGCTCTTGGGGGAAGGCTTGCTGCTGTGTGCAAGCTGAATCAGCACCTCAGCAGCCCTCCTACGTTCCTCGACAGTCACAATTTCACCCTGAAATTGTTTTAGCTTAGACCCTAGTCTTTTGATTCTGGCAACCACCTCAACAAGCATCGTCCAGCTGGAAAACCGACTCAGGTGGCTTAGAACGTCGTTCCGGTCACTGACTTGAGTTGCAAGCACTTGAATCGATTTAACTTCCGGATCACCTGCGAGCAGCTCGGTTGAAGGCTTAGGCGTAGGGAGCACTTCTTGTTCCCATAGAAACCCCGGCCCCGATAACCAGCTAGCTGAAGAGATGTCTGTTGCATGAAGACCTCTAGAGGCGTGATCAGCTGGGTTTTGTGCTGTATCTACATAGTTCCATTGATTTGTGTCTGTGATCTCTCTTATCATTTGAACACGGTTCGCCACGAACACATGGAACCTTTGCGCCTCATTGTTGATGTAAGCGAGTACTACTTGTGAGTCTGTCCAGAAAAATTCTTGCTCGATTTTCATCTCGAGTTCCGCCTTCAGCATAACGCTAATCCTGGCTGCGGTAACTGCGGCTGAGAGTTCTAATCTCGCGATGCTTGTAATCTTTGTAGGTGCAACCCTCGCCTTGGCCATTACAAAACTGCAATGAATCTCGTCCTTGTCGTTTTTGTGTCTGAGATAGGAACATGAACCATATCCTGCATTACTGGCATCCGAGAAGTGGTGTAGTTCTACTCTAACAATTTTACCAAAGTTTTGAGGATGGTAACATCGGGGTATGGCAACTTCCTTTAACCTCTGTAAACCATTCTTCCACTCCTCCCACCGTGAATGCAAGTTCTCAGGAATAGGATCATCCCATCCAATACCTCTATGACATAGCTCCTGTAGGATGTGCTTGCCACTCAGAGTGAAGGGAGCTACAAACCCGAGTGGGACATACAGAGACGCTACGACTGACAAAAGACCATGGCGAGTGGTCTTTTGAGAGGATCAGTGCTTACTGCCCTTTCTGAGGAGGCTACACGGGAGAGGACTTCTATTTGGTTAGAGTTGAACTTGTGCAGATGTAGACCTGCACCTTTGCACATTTCCTGTTCGTCGACAATTAGTTCCTTAGCCTCTTTGACTGTTGGAACGCTGGTTAGTCCATCGTCCACGTAGAAGTTATTTTCCAAAAATACTGAAGCTGTAGAGTGGTCAACCTTGTGTTGCTGTGCCAGATACTTAAGACAAAAGTTGGCACATCCAGGGTAGGACGCAGCCCCAAAAAGGTGGACTGTCATTCTATACTCCCGTGGTTCTGTTTCCAACAGTCCATCCTCCCACCAGAGGAACCTTAGGTAGTTGCGAACTTCGGGTGAGACACTGAACTGGTGGAACATCCTTTCGATATCACAGATAACAGCAACTGCTTCCCTTCTAAAGCGACAAAGAACTCCTACCAAAGAGTTAATTAGGTCAGGGCCTGTCAATAGAGTGTCATTTAGAGAGATTCCACGGAACTTTGCTGAGCAATCGAACACGACTCTCAGTTTACCTGGCTTCTTGGGGTTGTACACCCCATGATGTGGGATATACCACACAGTCTCTCCCTCAGAAAATGGAGGGGCCGGCTCGGCATCACCTTTCCAGATAATTTCTTTATTGAAGGCTATGTAATGGTCGAAATACTGTTTGTTTGCCTTTATCTTGTTCTTTAGGTGTTGCAGCCGAACAGTAGCCAGCTTCTTATTGTTTGGTAGAACCGGTGGACCACTACCCTTGAAAGGGAGGGGGATCTCAAAATGACCATCTCTTTTCTGCTTAATGTTATCATTAAGGAGCTGTATGAAGCAAACGTCATCCTGCGACACGTACCTATCCTCGTAGTTCCTCTCGTTGAAGTCTGATTCCAGTACTTTCAGCACATCGGTGGCCACTGGCATCTCTTTCACTGTGACACGATGCACAAAGCTCTCGTTTCCCTGTCTATCCAAGTGGGGATTGGCGGACCCTATAATGCTCCAGCCATGCATTGTCCTTTGTGCAAATGGTTCATTTTCGTTGCCTGTTATGAACTCCAAGGGAGCCAGTGCGGACGGGCAATCGTAACCAATTAGCAGACCCACCTCGCAATCTTGGAGTGGATGTTACTTGTTCATTAGATGTTTCAGATGAGGCCACTGGAGGGCTGTACCTTTAGTAGGGATGTGAGACTTGTCGACTGGAATAAAGTCTTGTGTTTTCTCAGCAGGTGATGACATCATGTGGGTCTAGTGGATCTGTTTGTACTGTAAGGCAAATTCAAACTTGTACTTGTATTGCACATTCAAAAACCTCCTTAGCATTATTTAGGATATGGCAGTTCTTGATTTCTTTAGATGTTCAATGTCCCATGCGATTAATTAGCTGTGCACGTAGTCTCCCTTTACCCCACTGACTTCTATGTGGTTTTCTTGTATCCACTGACTGAAGACGTCGGCATCGGTGGATGACTCAGCGGCGAGTTTTCCCTTGGCTTCCTTAATATGAGGCAGAGAGTCTCAAATGGGTGCAATCGGTTTATTATTCTGGAACCAGCATAAGCACCGTGAAAACCAGAAGTGAAGACACAAATAGCTGGTTAATTAGCCTTTGGCATAACACAAATTTACAAATAAATCCTCACACCTTTCCAGTGCATCATCATGCATTTGTACAAATGCAATGCACATTAAATTACCTCTAAGCTATTTAAAATAACAACACAAAACAATAATTTGCTCAGTTGAACACATGAAACTTTCCTGGTACAAGATATGCAACAAAACAATTTCCAGAAACAGTCAATTTTACATTTTACATCATTAAAGAATTTCCGTCACTTAAACATGGAAGTAAAAAATACACACCTCTCTCCGCTCACCAAGGGTGCTAAACTTTAAACTTGTTGCTTCCTAAGTTAGCCGCTAACTTGATGGTCTCTAGGCTAAACAGCACACAAATGTGGACATAAGACAAAGCAACTTAACAAACAATGTTACAGTGCACAGCACCAGGATTACACGACCTGAGTTAACTTACATATGTACTGAGCTTCTGGGACAAGATAAATCTGACAAGTGAAACTGTAGATCGACTATCCAGGTTCTGGTCTCACAGCCTCAAACCCAGTCACATGAATGACCTGACTGTGAATGAATTACCTCTAGCGACCTCTAGAGACCACTTACAAGCTGGAAAAGTCACAGGGCCTTTGATTATCGTCGAGGCCTTGGAGTCAAAAAAGTTGGAAACTACTGTATTAGAGCATGTTGATAACCTTAAAGCGAACAGACATGGTCTACTGTAAAAGCCACAAAACTGAACGTTTAATCTTATTCTTCTTATTTGCATATAAGATTAAGATCTGTATGGTTGTTTAATGTAAAATACCAAAACAAACTTTGCCCATAGTCATTATAGAGATAATGACAGGCAGGCTGGCAGCAGGAAACATCATTGCATCATTGTGATGTTTTGAGACTGTCACATCTGGTGTTGACCACTGGGGTATTATGTGAGATTCTGTGTCCGTGGCTCTGCTAATAGATGGCTGTTCATTCTCCACCAGGCTTTGATACACCCAGGGAAATAATATTCATGCTGATGAACATCAGTTGTGTGAGGTGCGTTAACACAAGATGAGCTTGCCCATTTATCATTTATTAGGGCATCTTAAAGCTTTCTTGCTAGAGGGCAGAAATTACAAAATTAGCTTAAAGCAATTACTTTTTCTTATTTTATTACTGTTATATTGTTTAATTATAGAACACTCACTTAATGATGAAAAACCCTTCCATGTCACTATAGTGAGTTTATTCATGCTGTCTGCACAAGGGAAGATATAACCTGTGGCACTGTAAAGTCAACAATTCATGTATACCCAGTTTTTCTTTTTAATTTTTAATCACATGTTAAGTACAGGTGCATCTTAATAAATTAGAATGTCATGGCAAAGTTCATTTATTTCAGTAATTCAACTGAAATTGTGAAACTCGTGTATTAAATAAATTCAATGCACACAGACTGAAGTAGTTTAAGTCTTTGGTTCTTTTAATTGTGATGATTTTGGCTCACATTTAACAAAAACCCACCAATTCACTATCTCAACAAATTAGAATACTTCATAAGACCAATAAAAAAAACATTTTAGTGAATTGTGTCCTTCTGGAAAGTATTTTCATTTACTGTATATGTAGGTAGGGGCCCTTTTGCTTTAATTACTGCCTCAATTCCGTGGCATTGATCAGTTTGTGGCACTGCTGAGGTGGTACCCAGGTTTCTTTGACAGAGGCCTTCAGCTCATCTGCATTTTTGGTCTCTTGTTTCTAATTTTCCTCTTGACAATACCCCATAGAAAAGTTTGCTGGCCAGTCAAGCACAACAACACCATGGTCATTTAACCAACTTTTGATGCTTTTGACAGTGTGGGCAGGTGCAAAAAAATTTCTTTTTCAGCAGAAGGAAGCATTTCTTGGTAAACTGCAGTGATGTTGGTTTTCAAAAAACACAATGGATCATCAGCAAATGACATTGCACCCCAAATCATCACAGACTGTGGAAACTGGACTTCAAGCAACTTGGGCAATGAGCTTCTCCACCCTTCCTTTAGACTCTAGGAATTGGTGGTTTTTGTTCTTGTTTCCTTGACAAAAAGTCCAAAAATCAATAAATCCTCAAAGAACAACTCAACTTAACATTAAACTGTGACTTCACTGTGTGCACTGGACAACTAGATCATCAGATTATGAACCAAACTGAGTTTCACACTGAATGTGAGACTGAACCATAAATGAAAACTTTTCACACACACCTAATTCTAATTGAGATGCACCTGTACATGAGTGCTTGAATTAGTGGAAACCAAGTGCAACTGTATTAAATTAAGGCTGTCAAATTCATAGTTTACTTTTTTGTCAGTCTTGCCATACTTGCAGGGCTCATGTTGATGGACTGAAGTATCTGTCCTCCCTCACTGTTTACATGCTCAACACTGTAACACAACAAGGAATCAGCATGATTCTGAATGTTTTTCCACTTAAAGTCAGATCCAGCACTGGATTTCTTACAAACTGCACCATGCAGTGAATTATCATGCCTCAAAATCACTTTGTGCAGTAATACATTAATCCAATCTTTCCAAATGTCTTTTAAATCAAATGCATTCAAGGAATGAATTTCTTGCACTTGCTCAGTGCTTCACGTGAAGGTGCTAAAGCAGCAATACCAGCTTCTATGCACCTTTCTCTTCTAACGAGGCTCATTTTAGAACCTGAGAGACATTCTAAGAAGTTAGTAAGAATATTCCTAAATAAAATTCTTGAAAAAAACTCTAGAAGTTCTCAAAAGTGTGTTTTAAAAAAAAAGAATTAAAAAAGAAGGTACAATACCTTTGCTAATATGTACTCTTTAGGTGTTAATATGTACCTTTAAGGTACTAATATGCATCTTTTAGAGGTTAAAAAATAACTAAAGGCTACTTTGTGAAAAGGTAGCACCCCAGTGACAGATTTTTTTGGGTATTTTTCTGTTTTTTGTTTTGTTTTGAAGAACACAACATTTGATGTTATCTGATTAAATGGTGTTTCTAGTTGAAGACTCGCTGATCAACTCAATAAAAAAAAACACTTCGAAGGGCATATTTTTTTGTGCTGGAAGTAATCATTATAATCATTATACATGTGCACACTATTTTCACTGCAACTGGCTTGACAAGAGTTCAAATGGTTGTGTTTTAAATATATTACTAATGGTTATTTTCAAAGAGCCTGTCTCAAGATGAAGCGTTCTTTTGCATTCATTTGTGCTTCCTCGAATGAATGCATCCTGTATCTGAGTGTGTGTGTGTGTGTGTGTGTGTGTGTGTGTGTGTGTGTGTGTGTGTGTGTGTTTTTTTTGTTGTGTGTCTTGTGTGTGTGCATGGTGCTAAAGTTATAAACAAGTTCCTATTTGAACATCTTTTAAACATCTTACCTTCTTAAAACAACAAATTGGAGGTAGAAAAAAGTAGTTAAATGTATTCAATGTTTTTGAATCTGGCCACTGATTCATAAACATCTATACTATTAGCTTGCTGTAATTAGTATGATTTGTATAATTTTTTAGTGAAATGAACAGACAGTGTGTGAAAATGAGCAACATTCATAATTCATAATTTTGCATGCAAAAACTAATAGAGTATACAATAGATACCATTTACTTTATTATTTTCATAATTTGCTTTAAACATTCTAAAATAAATTAGTTGCTCGTTTGGAAGCCTAAATTCACCTTTTTTAAAGCAAAATAGCCTTGAAATCTATTTCATAATTAGTTTCACAGATTCTTTTTACTTCCTCATAATTCACAGCTCCATCATTTACATTTAAAGAGCATTAGGCAGGCCGCACACTAGAGGATTTTAAGCCTGATTTTAAGGCCGATTTGCAACCCCGAACGATCGGGGAGTGTGGCCCCATTCGCGGCTTTTCGCAAGCAATTTTTTGTCCAAAAACCCTCTATTGTGTGGTGTCATTACGTTCTACTCCCGATTAAGACGGAGTATCGCCGAACTCAAACATGTTTGATATTTACGAGTCTTGATCATGCTGCCTCTGACGTGATACCCGTGATAGCCAATGAGAGCGACCAAGCATCACTCATCGGATGTTGCATGCTTCTATAGCTGAAAGTTAACCTGGCAGCCACAAACATGCCGTGAAAGCAGAAAGTAGTGATCGACCGATCCGATACCCCGATTATTTGTACGTTTATGTACCCGATACTGTTGTAGAGTCCATTCTTCACTTTGGTGTCAAACAGAAAATTAACATTTTCATGTAAAATGCATCATCAGCAACACAAATATTAACAATAAGCAAAAGAATGTCTAGGAGCAGGAGTCATATCGTTTTAGGTTTATAAGCTGTTGAATAGGCTAACACTGGATAATGTTAATACAATCTCTGGAATATTGCTATGTATTTTATTGCATTTCTTAACTTTTTTATCAGAATTATTCACATTCTCTATTTATCTATGCATTTACACAGAACTATACTCAAACTGCGATCGCTTGCGGAGATAATAAATAATTAATTTCGATAGAGATGTCTATAGTAAATGTCAAACAAGTGAATCTTGTTAAAAGTCATGCGGTGAAGTGAACAGTGCCCACTGCTCCAAACTTGAATGGGTCAAATAAAGAGAACACATTTCACTGCTGGTTATACTCTGTATAATTGTGTATGTGACGTTTAGTTTTTTTCTAAACCGATATCCGATTATGGTAATACTTATATATCGGTAAAATATCGGTAAACCGATATATCGGTCGATCTCTAGCAGAAAGCATCACCCATATTCTTTTGTATACTTTGTTTTTCTCTGTGAAACAGAACGTGCGCCAGGAGAGCCCGCTGACAACGTCGATTGTCCTCTATTTGTTTTTATTCTCTAGTCACGTCTGATCTCGCGAGTGTCAGTGAGATCTTGTGTCACTGTGAAATCGTTCCTGCAATCTTCAAATGTGAGGTTTCAGGGTCTGGTCTAAAAATCTAGTGTATTCGTTCAGAGGATTCTAAGGCTAAAAATCGGTTGAACTGTCTTCATGTTTGTGGTCTCCCATGGTTTTAAAATCACTTAAGATTTGAAAATCGTCTAGTGTGCAGCCAGCTTTTAAAGGGGCAGCCATATTGGGCAACTCACATCAGATCACCCCCAGTGGATAGTAATTCAGGTTCTGGTATTAAGAGAATGTAAATGCATTTTACACGCACTCACTGACGTTTGCAGTTGACCCTTTGCTAGATCCAGGTCTTAATAGCCCTCTGGGGACCGATAATTCTCAGCGGGCTGACCAAAATTTCCCACTGCGGGCTGCTCTGCGTGGTGCGTGAGTGGGTGCCGTGATAATGTTTAGACCGTCTCACTTTGGTTATGTAAGCCATTTGTCCTCTCCCCTGTTTGTTTTACCTAATCTACCTTTAGCTTTTGCCGCATTCCAAGTTGTGTTACATAAATACTCTAGACTGGAGAGGAGGTGGCTGTCGGTAAGAGCAGTCGCTGTTTGCACAATGAATAGTGATCCTCTTGAAAGAAAGCAGTACTCATTTTCTATAGCCTTTCTCTTTCTAGCTTTGGTGAGCATCTGTGTACTGTGAAGTCTGATAACTTTACACCAACCATAACTGGATAGAGAAGCTCTAATGGTTTAAATTCAGTGTAACTATCGCCGCATGTTCTATTTCTGCCCAGTGCTCTGCACAGAGTCAGGAGAAAGACTGCTGCTTTAGGGCTCTGTTGAGATTGATACGTGACAGCTCCGGCGCAGTGCATTCGAGCAGTTATATGGTTTGTTATTTTTACATTCCTGATCCATCTGTCAGTCTTCTTTCTCAACCCTGCCAGTATCTTTCTGCAGATATCAGCTGATGCAGCAGCACGTAAGCAGCAATAAATATTCAGAATCCAAATAATATAGCAAATACCCAAACTCTGCATTCCATTACCTTTCCTGTAGTTTCCAAGTTGAGCTTGAAATAATGTATTATATGCTTATTTCAATCCATGACCGGTAAGTGATCACTACCGTTTCAGTTCACAATTGTTTCCTTTTAAAGAGTCTAGGTTGTGTAATTGCACAGGGAACAATACGTATTTATGTATTAGGGTGCAGTATCATAAAAAAATGCTTCCTGTTTATGTCCACGATACTTGGTCATTAAACTTACTGTATTATGGCTCTTGCACCAACATAAACTATGAATGCAATTGGGTCATTCCTACTGTGCAGTATATTTTAAGCAATCATATGTACACTGAACAAAATTATAAACCCAACACTTGAGCTGAGCTTAACTCAAAGATCTAAGACTTTTTCTATGTACACAAAATACCTATTTCTCTCAAATATTGTTCACAAATCTGTCTAAATCAGTGTTAGTGAGCACTTCTCCTTTGCCGAGAGAATCCATCCACCTCACCTCATATATATATATGTATGCTTTCTCTAATCAGAACATGCTTTGGGAATGTATTTAGTAATCAATTTATAGATTATTCTGTGTCCTAAATATAACTTACTGCCCTATTAGTCTTTTGGTATATTCTGAAAAAAGGCAGATACCATCATCCAGGAAATTACATACATTTTATTAGGAACACAAACATCAGTAATAGGCTTGCTGCGATATACGGTGTTAGTGGTTAAGCCACAAGAGTGAGGTGAGACAGACAAGACAATGGCGGAAGAGTTTTAAAACGAAATGTAAAAGCGTCTGTTTTAAAAATATTTTTGGATTTTAAAAAGCCTGTTGACTTCTGCCAAGTCAGGGGTGCCCACACTTTTTTGTGTGCGGATCTACTTTTCAAGTGAGAAACTCACTGAGATCTACCAAGTGAAAAGTAAATAAATGATAAAATAAACATCAAATAAATAATTAAAAAGGCTTGTTGGGATGTATCTTTATATTTAATTAATTTAATAATTACAACAATTTAATGTTTTATTATTATTCACTATTCACGACACCATCATTAAATAGTTCCTCTGTAAGAACAAGCTGTTTGGAGCGTCTGATGCCCAAATGCACATAAACACCACTGATCCTCACAAACTTCTCCAACACACGCGAGCATCCGTTATAAAACACTCGCTGTATTCAACTACGTGAATATACTGAGCTGTATTCAAGCAGAAATATGATGTTAGAGTGATCGAGAGCGCACATACACGGTTCGTTTGCGCATCAATTATAACGGACACAACGCGCGCCTAATGCACGATGCTGTATGTCACTGTAATCATCTTTACCTTGATTACAATAGTCGTCCATGAAAACTTTAGGCTACTAGTGTGACACTGGCTTCTTTTATCCAGCCGAGAGCTGTAGTTTGCGTATCATATGCTCATACAGTGATTTTGAGCCTCCGTTCAGTCTGTATTTCACACAGCGCGATGAGAAACGTTTTGCTGCTCCAAAACACAGAATATCACAGAATACGTAGAGAGGTGGTGCTGTTGTTTATTTATAGGCTATATATTTTTACATTACTTAACATGTTAGTCATAATATTAGTGAATATATTATATTTTAGTTTTATCTCGCCCCCTGGTTGAGAACCACTGACCTAAAGCGCGATCTATCAGCATTGCTTTAGCGATCGACCTATTGGGCATCCCTGATCTAAGTGATAATGGAAGTTTTTTTAAACATTTGTTTCTCATTTATTTGGTTCCACGGTATTTGCTGATTTTTATTTTATTTAAACAGTGTGATTTTTCCCCATTATTTTACATCAAGGTGTATGCCGTCCGTGCCTTCAAACTTTCTTATTCGTGTTGCTAATAAACGTTTTATGTTTCAGAATAGTTTTTTCCTCATTCTTTACTGATTTTCAGTTGTGTATAGCCTATATTTAAACTTTGTGTAAGTTATTTGTTATTTTATATTAGCACATAGCATGGTGTATTTTTATTATTTTTGTTAATAAAAGTTCTATGTTCTACTTTGTATTTTGTTGTTGCTTGAATTGAATTCAAGCAATTGATGCCGAATTGCCATTAATTTCAAAGTGAATGTAAAAGGCGCACGGTGCTTTTATAAGCTATTCAAGGAAAGGAAAGTGAGGGAAAGAGGGAAAACTCAAACAAACTAAAACCAAACAACTGCTTGACGCTGAATTGCCGCTGATATGAAAGTCAAAGTAAAACGCTCACGGCGCTTACAGGCTATTTAAAACAAAAGGAAAGCCAGGAAAAGAGGGAAAACTCAAACGACCCCCCACCACGGTGATACCGTTATTACCGGTGTTGTCACACGTCGATTAACTGGTGGGAAAATGTCCTCACCGTCACAACCCTAATCAGTAAGTACAGTATTAGCAAGGAATTTGATGAATTATGTGATGTTTTGTGGTATTATTTGTTTGTCTCACTCTAAAGTATTCCATTCTGTTGATTAAAATTAAACTTACAGACATTATGATAATATTACAATTCTAAATATTTGTAAATTAACTACAACTTATTATCCTCACGTAAGCCAACTCTCAGACCCTCATTGACCTCTTCTTATGGTTTTTAATAAAGTGCCTGATCTTGACCAAAGCAAAGTCTAATATGTCCTTGTCCTTATAAGCAATGTATATATATATATATATGTGTGTGTGTGTGTGTGTGTGAGAGATCAAGTTACATAATTCAAAAGGCATTGCATACAGGATGCATAACAGGAATGACATAATTGTCATATTAATGATCAAAGAGGGCTTCTGCATTTCTACATTCTTACAGATGTATTTCTGATTTTTTTTTTATTAAATCTGAAGATGAAAAATCACATCTACAGAGAAAAAAGAGAAAAGAACAGACCCAAAGCTAGAAAAAAATTGCTGTTTGATTGGAATGCATGCTGAGTCCATTCTAATTAGACCGCAATTGTCCATAAAATAAATGAGAAATGCAAACACCTGTACATAGTTATGTGTCCTCAATTCACCCCACACATTTTTCTTATTACATTCCTCATGAGTCATGACCTGTCTGTTTTCCAGAGAATCGTTTCAAGCATTGAATGGGTTTACATGCATCTAATACAACATACAGGATGTTGTGTTCTTTTATAAAAGAAAGGCCACAAAAAACAAAACAAAAAACTAATGGTCAATTTTGAGACTTTAAACTCTTTGTCATTTCAAAACGTGTTGTTTCAGAGAAAATAAAAAATAAAGCTTTTATTGTATTGCCCTTTATATGCATATCTTAAAAGGCTGTTTTCTCAAAATAGATGATATTTTTTTATTTCCACTTCAGTATACATAACTTAGCAGTTTTATTCCTATCTATATTCTGAAGGATTTTACAGAGGGCTTTGTTCATGCTGTCTATTATTTGCCTGATTTTATATTACATTTTATTCCTAAAAACACAGTGAAAATCTCTACTGCAAAAACCTAAACAAAATTAATTTTGAACCAGTGATTTCTGTTTTGGATGCAAATTAGTGGAAATATGCCATATATTAGTGGATATAATTTGATTTATTAGTTGATATATGTATGATATATTAGATATTGCCTCATTTGCAGAATTTCAGATACCTTGCAATACAAAAATATTAGCAGTTCGTATAGTAATCAATCAAATATGAAAGTATGGTAGTATCTGATATCAATATGTCCATGTTTTGAAGTCAGAACCAGAGTAAACATCAAATAATTCGACATCTAACATAAACACAATGTATTGCATTGTCAGGTTTTTATAATGAGCTGTTTTTATCAGCATTTTTTGTACATGTAAACTCACTCATTGACCACAGAAGTAAGGATTATTCCAATAACACACAGAGTAAATGGTGCAAATGAAAGTAAAATTCAGAATCTAACTAAATTCAAAATTTAAATAAGAGAGGTGAAGCAGTTTGCCCATTTACTTCATTATTTTCTACCAAAAAAATACAAGCATCCACCAGCAAAAGTTGTAGATGTTAATTAGTGTTTTTCTCTCATGCATAAAACACAACAGCAGCGTTCTCGCGGTATGCCGGTCATAAGGCCGATCTGTTTCATAACAACCAACACTGACCTACTTCCTGCAAAAGCAGTCACCTTGTCAGCCCTTTGTTTTGTCTTTGTCTTTTTTACTCAGTGGCAAGGAACGCTCGGTGCAGAACAAGAGAAATGGAGGGGCTCGCTGAACAGTTTAATGCAGCCAGACCTCCCAACATCATGCACAGCGAGCGTTGCGCTGCCGCCGGGGCGATTAGCTCACCAGGGCCTGCCAATCGACTCCCTCGCTAGAGACCCCTGCTAACCTGCTAACAAATTGAATGTGTGTTTAGATGGACGAGGGAGAATTAGATCAGCCCTCTCGACTGTGTCAGAAAGATGCAGTGAAGTTACTACCCGCACCAGGCCTTGAGAGGGAACGTGCCTCTGAGACCCAGAGGCTTGTTAAGACTCAAGGATGTTGTCAGAATGCTAACCAGACAATTACCGTGCACTACTGATTAAAACGAGAGCACGCTCATTATCAAAGTCGGGGCGGGGGAGAACGTGCTAAGCCTATCTTGCCATTAAAGTGTTGTTAGAGTCGTACTGTTGGGTTTAAACGAGCTTGGTTTTTCCTGCACGCCATAGGCGTCTTTCAAAGGGTGACTTTCGCCCGGTCCGCAGGGCATCCTTCTGAGAGGCTCTGTCCACTCAGGCTATGTCAGGTTTCACTGGGCAATTTAATCAGATTTCTGCCAAGTCAGCCAGACTATTTGGAGTATGTGCTTCATTTTCAATGTTTCAATTTCATTTTGGAGGGCACGGGATATAAAAATCTCTCAATTTCAGTTTCCAACGTTCTCTCATTTTCTGCCACTTAATGTTGCTCGGTATTTATTTCTGAGCGCATGCGGGCTCCAGTAGATTAGGCATAAATCGACTGCTTTGAATGTGCCGTGTTATATATGAGTGTGTTTGAGTAGATGGTGTATAGTCGGTTTTCTGAACAGACCATTCTTATGATCTGGAGCAAAATGGTGAGGCATACGTTATTTACATTTACATTTATGCATTTAGCAGACACTTTTATCCAAAGCGACTTACAGTGCATTCAGGCTATACATTTTGTCAGTATGTGTGTTCCCTGGGAATTTAACCCACAAGCTTTTTCGCTGCTAATGCAATGCTCTACCACTGAGCCACAGGAACAGTTATGAGTCAGTGACATATGCCGTGCCCTTTGGGTGCCCAGTGACAATGTGGGAATTACGTGATTTCTGCGGTGCTAAAATCATTGGGCTCAAACGGCCCTGCAGAGCAGGACAAACTTAGCTCAGACCTGGGGTGTAATTTATGGCCATTCTGTTATTTTTGTGCTTTTTTTGTGAAATAGCAGAGAGGTCAATTAAATGGTTTGGATTCTTTTTTTTCTTCATTTATTAATGATAAGGTACTAATTAAAAGTATGTAATAATTGATAAATGTTCATTCACACTTCACAGTTTAATAATAACAATTGATAACAACTTCTGTCAGCTTTATCAAAAACGTCAACATGCAGAAAACATGCTAAGAAACATAATTGAAAATAATGATTGTATACACTCACTTGTATTTAATGTCAACATATTTATCATATTTATCACATGACCTTTTTTAGAGTGATTACATTATTAAATGTGCATTTATTTATTTATTTTAAACAATGACACAACATGCATTGACACAAGGTTACAGTTTTAAGGACTTTAATATCTGGAATAAAATAAGCAATTTGTTGATTTAAAGAATATTATTCACTTCCAGTTGCATTGTTTCTGATTTTCCAGCTATTTTTAAATATCAAATGCTTTAAGTTGTTTAACTTGATCCTTGACTGCCAATGCAACACATAACTATTTCTGAGCATGTTGAGTTATATCATTAGTGTGCTTTATCACCTGATGTCTCAAGTACAGTTTACAGGTACAATGTTATTTGCTCTTATTTCAGTGCATCATTGAGACACCCGTCTTCAACAGTCAAAGTGTGTCTGGTGTGTGGAGACGAGGCGTCAGGATGTCACTATGGGGTTGTTACATGTGGAAGCTGTAAAGTTTTCTTCAAAAGAGCAGTAGAAGGTAAGACTCTCATCTGTTTTCTCACTTGCAAATGTATTCTGTTGAGAAATGTCTTTATGTCTTATTAACCGGATGATTCCTCGCTGAGAAGGCCAGCTTAAACTTCTGCCTGGTTTATGCATAATATTTCAAGGAGCTCTAGAGATTGTAACTATTCTAGATGGCAAGACTATGCATTTTGATTCAAGTGGTAAAAAACGAGTTTAATTCAATTATAGATTACACATGTGGATTATATAACTCTTTAATAGTTCATCTAAATTAAACAGATGTACATAAAAAGTCCCATATAAAGATGTAGTAAACTAATATTTCCCATACACCAATATTTAGTATTGTATAAATGTCATATATTTGGTAAAGTATTCCTGGCTTGGATTTTAACCCTCTAAATTTAGATAACAATGTCCTATGGGAGTGAAATGTTGTTACTGCTTTTAGGGAAGTTGAACTTTCAGTGGGGCATTTGTATTAGATCTGACGCAGACACAACGCTATCACAGCCTCTTTAGAAAGGTGCAAATTGCTGATTAAGCCAACAGACGCATCCAAACTCCACAGAGCATGTAGTGTATAACAGCCAGGGGGAAAAAGTGATCATCCGAGTCTATTCAAAGAAACACCTGTTTGTACTCAAGGCATTGTTGGCTGTGGTATTGCCCTGAAGAAAACTTGTCAAAACATTGAACTTTTTTTGTTTATTTATTTAGATATAAAGATGTTTTTCTTCCAAATTAACGTCTATGGAAACCATCTGTGGTTAAGTTGAGAATTACCCTGGATATTCCTAGCACTCGTTTCTCATATACTGGGCTAGTATACTGTACTAAACTCTATCTAGTGGTTAGTTTGGGCTGTATGTTAAATGGTCCCTCCAAAAATCTAAATTCTGTTTTCAATTACCTCATAAAATTGTATTCCTCAAAACAAAAGAGAATGTGTTTTTAATAAAACCTGAGAGATTTCTGTTCTTCCATTGAAAGTCTAGTAATTAAATTACACAAGAACTGGTGAGATTTGTTCTCACATGTTAAGCAAGTACTGTTAAGGTTTCATTTACCATATGTGACCGTGGACCACAAAACCAGTCTTAAGTCGCTGGGGTATATTTGTAGCAATAGCCAAAAATACAGGGTATGGGTCAAAATGATACATTTTTCTTTTATGCCAAAAATCATTAGGACATGAAGTAAAGATCATGTTCCATGAAGATATTTTGTACATTTCCTACTGTAAATATATCAAAACTTAATTTTTGATTAGTAATATGCATTGCTAAGAACTTCATTTGGACAACTTTAAAGGCTATTTTCTATAATGACCTAGTTTCATGTTTCTTGTAACACACATTTCATGTCCATTTATTTATTATTTGTTAATCAGCGAGATAATGTACAGTCAGCCAGTCGTTATTTGAAAATAAACAATTTCAGGATGATACAGGACCCCTACTCATGAGGGTTTGTTTTGAGATAATGACCAGTATGTCATCCTGTAATAATTACTACTAAACTGATATAGTAAATTATAGCAATATATGAAGTTATTATATGTTGGAAAAGTGTGTGTTTATATAAAGCATTCTCTCAGGTTGTGATTGTTCCTCAGAGCCCTGAATGAGGTCACACCTCAAGGGCATTCAGAAGTGCAGCCGCTTTTCCACCACAACAGCAGAGGTAGTGCTGTGTAAGAGTGTGCGCTCCATTACCTTGCCTGACCTCAGCCTAGTTACCATCTGAGCGAGAGGGAGAGAGAGAGAGAGAGAGAGAGAGAGAGAGAGAGAGAGAGAGGGAGAGAGAGAGGAGAGGAGAGAGAGAGAGGGAGGGAGGGGAGGGAGAGAGAGAGAGATTGTGAAGAGTGAGCTAGGGGAAGAGGGAGGGTGAGCAGTGAGATTGGAAAAGGATAAAATGATAGTCAGAGTGAGGGAATAGACAGAGAGAGGTCTGTTTCAAAACCTAGCCTCACTGCCTGCTGCCTACATAGGCAGCTGCTTTCTAAGGCAGCATCTTAACTGTTTTGGAAGCTCAAGCTCATAAGAGACTGATTTGGAACGCTTCACGTATGCAGTAAATCAGATAGGAGGCAGCACAAGGGAGATTTGACAGGCAATTGTTTTCAGTGCAATTTGTGATTAGCATGTTGGTAGCCACGGTAGGCAATTCAGATGATTTTGGAACGGAGCAAAAAAACAGCCAGAAGACTGATATTTAAAGATGTACGAGTGGAAGTAGAAGAGCCCATTATTTTATTTTTTTAACCTTCACTGTTTTTTGGAAGGCGGAAAGGTCTTGACTGCTCTTTCTGATGTGAAAGAAAACTGCTCAACTCAGGCATAGATACAAAAAAAAAATATCACAAAATATTGCAGCCAATACTTAACAACCTCCATGTAGTTCCTAAACTGCGTGAATAATAACTAATAGCAGCACAAACACTTGTTTCTGTGGGAATAGTGTGAAGTGGCCATATGGTACCAGCTAATACTCAACAGACTTTTATTAGGAGCTCTACAGCTGTTCAGTCTGAGGACTAAAATATTTGTTCCTTCATTATGAGAATCTGTTATTACATTTGGCACTAGGGATAGACCGGTTTCACTGTGTTGGTTTAGCTGTAGGATTTGGGACCTCGGGGATGGAGAGGGACAAACGCTAAATGATAGGAATTTACATTCAACGTTTATAGTGTTGTATCTGTTCCTGATGCTAGATGTCTTTATAAAGGCATGTATTCACCCCTTTTCGACAGTGCTGGTGCCAGAGCCGGTGCTCGATTTGGAACCATTCAGTGCATTTATATAAAAAAAATAACTAAATAAAAATAAAAACCTTCAGCTGGACCCTTAAAACAGCTGATCTCAAAACAGTAAAATATATTTGTTGTGTAGCACAGCTTTATTATTTTTTTCCTTTGTCTAAAATAAGATGATTTTATTTATTTTATATATATTTATAAATATTATAAGGACAAATTGATTAGGATACATTTGAATTATATATATATATGTACAAAATTAAATTAAATTGATAAAATTAAATAACATTTCTCTCTATAATTTAAATCATTTTGGATGTTAATATGTTTTCAGTATGCAGACTGGAATGATGTTTGCACATTCTCCCTGCTGAGCTCTGGCACAGCACTCTTTCAGTGGAAAAGGTTCATTTTGACATTGGCTATGTTTACATTCACACTTATAATGTGATTAAGGCAGACCTGAAATTATGTTAATGTGAATATACTCATAATTAGTGTAACCATATTCACAGTATTTAGGTATATATACACTTTCACTACATTTCTTCTCTTTCACTGACCAAAGCGCACATGCTTTTGCTGGAGTGGAAAAGCATGTTACGCTCACGCACAGCTTTGAAATCTGGGAAGCTCAGGAAATAGAGTTTATGCTTACAATTTTTACATGGTCAAAAACACTGGAATGCAGACATTTTCTAACTGAAAGTTCACCCGATAATCATTTACTCACTCTCAAGTTGTTCCAAACCTTGTGTTTGTTCTGTTGAACACAAAATAAGTTATTATAAGGAATGTTGGTAACCAAACAGTTGCCGGCAGCCATTGACTCCTGCAGTATTTTTTTTCCATGCAATGGAAGTCAATGGCTACCAACTTCACTATTTGGTTACCAGTGATCTTCAAAATATCTTATTTTGTGTTCATCAGAAGAAAGAAACTCATACAGGTTTTAACAACTTGAGGGTGAGTAAATGATTACAGAATTGATCATTTTTGGGGTGAATTATCCTTTTAAGCACTTTCAAATAATCAAAATAATGGAAAGTAGCATGTAAACAGGATTAAAGAGGTTTGCTTATGTCATGTAAAGTCTTAATCCGAGTAATTTGTTATTCTGATTATTGTCAATAAACAGACTATTGGCACACATGTATAGTCACTGCCATGCCATCAAGGTTTTTAAAGTTGGATATTTACTTTATTGGCAACCTTACAATAGCCTAGTGAAGTATGTGAGATGTTTGATGCAGTTGATCTGTCCAAAGTGTTCTCATCATCAACACATTCCCTCATTACTTGTCCGTTTCAAACTCCCAAACCACAGTCTCTAGCTTGGCTGGGATTTCCATATGGGTTTTTTTTTTCAGACAGCTCAGCAGATGCTTATTATTTAAAAGCCATCAGTGTCTTGGCATGTCATCATGTTTAATGATACTCAGTGTCAGTCCTGCACAGCTCATCATTTTTAGGCTTGTATTGAACTGGCTAGACCATTATGAAACAATTACGTTTTCAGAAGTTGTTAAAAGTTTTCTGTTACTTGGTAAGCATAATACTGAAGAAAATTGCACTGATTTAACACAGCTTTAACAGGTCTATATGACAGTTATTTTTGTATTGTGTATTTGGAATGGAAACATCATGCATCAGTATTAAAGAGTGGGAAACTTTGAGGATTTTTGTGGAAAAACAATAAAGAAAGTTTAATTAAAAAGACAGAATGTAGCACCTGATGCCCCTAAGTGCCTAATTCCCAGAACAAGTAATGATTTCTTTGAGAGGGAAATAAACTTTAATTATTTCCATCTTAGAGTAAAAAATAAGGCAATTGTGAAATACATTTTACAATTAGAAAGTCACATTATAGTTACACACACATACAATACAAAGCCACAATTGTGAGATATAAGGTTTTTTTAATACAGAAATAGCTTTCAGAATTTATAGCCCTAAGGATGAATTTAAAATGACAAAAAGTGAAACTCCACAAACTTCACTTTGTCATGCTTGTGGTTGACCGGTACACATACTGAAAAATGTCAGAACTCAGAGTACTGTGATTGATCAGTGAGTATTAAAGGGTCGAACAACTATACAGTCCACTAAACAGGTCACACAATCCCTTTTTCCTCACCTCAAATAACCCCTCTGTGTTTGCCTACAGCACTGCTGCTTTCAGTATCTGCCATCTCTTCCGCCTTCTGGGTGATACCTTTGTTCTTTGACATCAATGCAAAACGAGACACCCTTTGTGTTTAAGCAAATCGGATGACGGCTATCACATTATGGAATCTGCGTTTCCAACATCAATATATTTTGGGACATGGGTCGTGACCGCGTATTATTGATACGGTTGAGGTTATGAAAGGGTTTATTCTGGTCAGTTGGTGACAGATGTTTCTTACTGTATCAATTTATCGTCATAACCACAATAACTAATTGTGAATTCTGGCTTTATTAATCCGTATGTTGCCCTCAAGGCAGCTCTAAGTCTATGGTTAATTTCCATATACAGTACAAATATATAGCATGTTTTTTCCACTGGACATTATATAGAGATGAAGCAGTAGCTTTTCAACCTTGGACTAGATACAATTTCTAATATGAAAGCAGAGGACTGCAAAGTGCAGGAAGTGCATGTGTGGAAATAACAAATGATGAGAGGAAACTGGAAAAACTGTATTTTCATAAATGATTACAGCTGCGTTTTGGTTTGTAATTGAACTCTCATGCGTCAGTTCACTTAATAATCCCTCTGGAGACTGAATGTGGACATGTTGGATGAACACAGAAAATAAGATCTGCAGTTTACATCAATTAGGAAAACATATTTAGATAAATCAATGTCTTACTTTAGAAACTGAAATCGGTAACGTCATTAACTGAAGGGGTGCTTATATTGTGATTAAATCGCTGGCGAGTTTGACAGAGCTGGTGGTTGCCAGTAAGTATTTCTACTCAAGTTCTGTATTGGATGGAGGATCATTATCTGAACTTTGCTAACTGTCGTTGTCACTCATGGCATCAGAAGTTACTGAAAATTGCATATCACTTCATCACTTCAGTGTGAAAATCCCTTTATACACTGAAAAGTTGTGCAGGGTCCTCCATTGCTTTAAATAAGAAATATTTGGTGTCAATATGCTGACACGAAAGGCATTGGGAATTTTATCGTCATGATTCACTTATATATGGGGGTTGAGAAAAGACCCCCCCCCACATGATTGTAAAGCGCTTTGGGTATACAACAATACACAATAAAGCACTATATAATGCATCATTCATTCATTACATATTTGGGTAATAATATTGCCATTATTGCATATATGCTGGGGTGTGATTTTTCAGTGTAAACAGTCACAATAATTTTGTTTACATTACACTACTTACACATTTATTAGCACGCAACCCAACCCCTGCCCCTAAACCTACCATTTGTCAGTAAAACTGATATATAAGCATGTACAACTACAGTCATAATTTATTAATAAATATTAAAGTGCCCCTATTATGCCTTTTCGAATATTACCTTTCATGCAGTGTGTCATGTAGCAGTATGTGAACACAAACTTTCTGCAAAGTTGTGAAGCCGACAGTGCACGATAAATAAAGTTATTGTCCATCAAAAAAAGAGTCGGCTCGCAATCGCCTGAACGAGTCGTCAGGAATTTGAATCTATTTCTGTTACGGCTGTACGTCACAAAGTAACTCATTTGCATAATGTCCGCCCATGGCTCACAGCAGTGAAAGGAGGGGTTTAGAGAGACTGATTATTTGAACTGCATCGTACGAGTCGCTTAGGAATCATATAGAAATTAGGTAAAGTTTAAGCAATTTTTTGAGAAGACTAAAAAATAGTCTCCTAAAATAGGCATGTAAACCTATTTTAGGACACTTATAAAACAATATTAGCAACCTTAAAAATGGCATAATAGGGGCACTTTAATATTCCAAGTCTTCCGAGGCAAAAATGATTGATTTGTGAGAGGAATAGATGCGATCACCATCTCCATCCACTGTAAAGCCCAGATCCTGTGTGCAGTCGGTGCACATGTTTAGAAATTGCCGCCAGAAGAAGCCTTACATCAGTCTTGGTTGTGAAATGGCATTGGTTCTTGTGTGTCTCGTGACCAATTGCTTCATGCTAAAGTACGGGAGTATCTTTTTTAATTAGATGCGAGCGCGTTAACAGAGCGGGATCATTTTCAGCGATTAAAACCTTGTGTTTTACTCTCTTCTTCGCATAAAGATAACGTTTGGCTTCAGAAGACTTGGAATGCAACACAACTAGTTTGTAATACTTTTATACTGCTTTTTATGGTCAGTTTTTGCAATAAATACCTGTGACTATATTTATATTTGCCTGTTACATGTTTTATATTGTTCAGAAGTGGGTAGTTTAGGGTAGGGGTGGGGTTAGGTGCTCCAATCAAAGTATACATTTATATAAAATGTTTTCAATTTTTGTTACAAATACATGCAAACCAATAAATTAAGGCAAACAGCTGAAAACAATGAAGGAGCCTGCACATCGAAAAGGGGTACCCTGTGTGTTAAAAAATTACGCTAACGGAGTACCTTGAGCGTCAAAAAGTGACGCCAAGGGATCTTGACCAAGTGTCAATATGTGATGAGTTGGAAGTAAGAACGTGTTGGTGTAAGATTTACTTTGAACAAATTTTGGTAAGAAATTGCTGGTAAATTTCACAAATAATTGACCCATCGCCGGGAGTTTGACTGACAAATCATAATGGAAATATAACCGAATCTGCCATTTTGCCATCCGACAATCAAAACAGACAGGAGAGTAGATTTAAGTTGGTCGACTTAAACTTGAAAAATGGTGTGTACTGACGTCTTTCTGCAGTTGAAACAAGATACTTTTAATTTATTCATGTTTATTTTGTGCTATTCCTAGTAAAAAGGAAGAAACGTTCAGTTCCGTGTCTCTTTAACTGAGATGCTACATCGATCTGTCACGACACATTAAAGAGCCACAAAACAAAAACAATTTTTGAATTTATTTTAAAAATGACCAAATTTAAAAGCTGAGAATTTTTCATACCAAAAGTAATCTGCACGTCTTGTCTGTCCCCGCGTTGTTAGTTTTTAATTATGAAGACTAAAATAGTATTTTCTTGTAAAATATACTTCATTCAATAATTTTTACGGTATGCCGAATATCATTCTACAATAAAATTGATAGCAGCTTGATGTGAGTCATATGTGTGGAATAGATTTGAAGTACGTGGTGAAAAATCTAGACGGATGCTGATTCATATGCCATCGGCCTGTGGTTTTCTATGTTTGATGTTTTCGCTACATGTTGCAGCTAACGGCTAATGTGAAAAGGGCTTAATCATCTTGGTCTAAATGTAGGTGAGATACATGACACTGTATGCCATGAAAACAGATCTGAAGACTTGGCGAAAGGAGAACCGTTTTAAAAGGGAAGCTCACGTGTCCGAGTCAAAGCCAGAAATGACACGACAGTTGGAAAACAGATGAAAAAAGATGTGAATATTGTATTGCATGAGTCTCACAGGGAGTTTCCTTTTTACATCTCTGCTTCATTACTAAGCTGACAGGCTAGATTTTCCGTGCATCCCTCTATCATGAATGACGTAGTTGGCTAAAAGTAGACACACTCTTGTACAGGAAGCCCCATGTTGGCTCTCCACGTGCACACACTTAGGGTGATATGATATAGTAGGATATTACAAATTCAACCTTAGCATTAAACTTGGGGGGGTTTTGGGAACTAATGGCATGTGGTAAAATGTGTATGAGGAGATTTGTTGGATTAAAGGATCTACAGAATTTCAGGCTAAATAGGGCTACAACAATTCTGAAATAAAACTGACAGAATGTATTTCCATAAATATGGTGAATGAAGAGAATGATTAATCCCAAAATGAGAAATAATTTACTCAACCTCACATCGTTCCAAACCTTTATGACTTACTTTCTTTTGCAGAACACACACGCCCATCCAAAAAAAAAAAAAAACCTGGTTGGGTGAATACAGTACAAATATTGTAAAATGCAACTCACTTTAATGCTTAATAAAGCACTCAGGTATTTCAGGAAAAAGTCCTGTCACTGTCATTCTGTTGCACTGCGGTAGCTTGTCACGAAAACAAATTCCTCATATGTGTAAACATACCTGCAATAAAGCTCATTCTGATTCTGATTAGTGCTTTGTTCATTTGGATAAGTGTGAATGGTGCCATCCGAATATTGTTGTACCAAACTAGCGGACTGAGTTCCACCTTTTCAGGAATCTGTCCACTTCCAAACAAACTCTGATGTGGTTTGACTTATGTATGAATTCAACACCAACCAAAGACATCTAAACGAACCAAAAACAGAATGTGTCACAAGATGTAACCTTAAAACGGACAGTATGTTCAAGCATACTTGGTTCTTCTCGTCATAGGAGCTATAGTATGTTGTACATCACAGTTTAGGACAGCTGTTGGAACCGCCATCTCCTTACAGCAGATCTCTGTGTGCAATGTAGGAATTCCTGCCACTGTTTTGATTCTTTTACAGATTGTATAAGCTCTTTATAAGAGTTATAATAAGTTATATAAGTTATAATATCAGATTCTGACCATATCCTCATGTCTTTTGTTTTGTATCTTTAGGCTCGGTGTTAAAAATTCCAGTGTTAACACCAAGTGAACCGAATGTATCATTTTTTTTTTTGGTCCGGACTAAAAGAACCAAGAGAAATTAATAACTGAAGGCATGCAAAAACAGTCCCACTAGAAACACAATACAATTCTAAACTAAACTTTGAGAAAACAATAGCTAAACAATGAGGTAACATGCTATAACTGTTATAGACCATAATATGCACTTGCTGAAATTTTTAAACCAATGTACATAAACACCACACATATATAGATCCACAAACTACAGTGCACTGAAAAGCTACGATATGTGAAGTTCCCCTTCCATCCTTATGTACAGTAAACAGTCTCTCTGCTGCTTTAGTACATAAACACCTACACGCACACATGTGTGCCGATACACAAACACAGTATGGTACAGTCTATGTGTACGTGCTTCTGATGGGACAGTGATTAACAGGATTTGTGGGGCATCTGCGTACAGTGGTCAAAAGCGGCCCGAGAGTCAGCTGAACAGATTTCAGGTCTGATTTGCGTCTGTGTTTGGATGGTGAGGCGGAGGAGGGCTTCGTTGTGTTTCCTGTGTCGCAGTTGACTGTTTTTTAGAGCAAGAAAAATGGGCTTATGTAAGGGGTCATGTGATTTAGCCAGAAATAGTGGCAAGGCTACAGCTGCTGTTGCTCCGTTTGCAGATCCTGGGCTTTTTTGGCAGCTTCTAGACAGACTCGCTGCACATTTTCCCCTCCACCGAAAACACTCAATGTGCCTGTCTGCAGCCACACGGTCCGTAAGCACTAAAGGAAAGCACCCTCATGTAATGTAAGTAGCATCAGTGGCAAGCAGTTTAGTGGAGAAGTCCTTCCCATGATGCACGAGTGAAAGAGGGGGTGGAATATGGGTAAGAGAATGAAGGAGAGAGATGCACACGGCCGCGGTGCCTGGATGCGGCCCTGCGGCGCCGTGCTCTGGCCTGTGGAGCGCGTGGGTGTGTGGCGAGTCAGTGGAGCGGAATGGTGCTCCGAAACGAGAGCTCGATCCACGAGCTGTGGCCTTGGCCAAGGAAGGCAGCGCATGAGGGATTCTCAGGCTGTTACGGCCTCTGTCATAGCGTCCCGCGCCAAGACATCAGCTAACCCATGACACACTCAGAAACACTATTTGGGATGGCTCATTTGTCCTCTGTGATAATAGTGCAGGTTGTAAATTATAAGACAGCTGTCTCCTTTGCGTCGTATTTTCACAAAGGGATGACTGTGCACGAGGACCAGAATGCATCACATGTCCTTGTGAAGGTCACATTTTTGTTAATGCACGTATAGAGTGATCTGTCTTTTTTTGTATTACGTTATTAGTGCAGTAAATCCAAATTTTAATTTTTCACTGAATTAATTACATTATGTTCTAATTCGTATTTCAAATTAACCAAAACACATCAAAATTACTTAGAAAAGCCTCCACAGAAAACTATATATTATGTCATTTTTTATAATTAATGATATAAATTAACTGGTTAAATTAACAGTCGTATAAATAAACCATTATCTATGTGGACCACGGAAGAGCTCATTCCTAATTTCTGTAACAATACCTACAGAAGAAAACGATACATGGATAGTTTTATAGAGATATTGAACACATTCTCTCTCTTCTTGCAGGTCAGCACAACTACCTTTGTGCTGGGAGGAATGATTGTATCATTGACAAGATTCGGAGGAAAAACTGTCCAGCATGCAGAGTACGGAAATGTCTACAAGCCGGGATGAATCTTGGGGGTAACTGAATTTACTTACTATGGGACTAAAAACTGTTGTGAAATGATATGAAACAATTATACTGGCACACCTGAGATCATTAATCTTAAAACATAAGAACCATATCCAGAATATAAAAAAACACAATGTTATTGCGAATGTTATAATTTGAGGGATTGCCTTTCTAGTGAAGATTTACAGTGTTACAAAGAAATCTGTTCTTTTTTTCTCTTTATTTATCAAAGGTTATCTGGCTTACATATTGAGCATATTGAAATATGCTTCACATACATCTGTGATTTCAATATAATTGCAACACAATTTGAGCAGTACTCGGTGAGCTGGAAAAAATGACCAAGGTGGATGGTTTTTAAAAAGTAAAATACAGATGAAGTCATTTGGTTGTAACAAATGCTAGCCAAGGGTTATTATGATAAACTTGAGAAATCAGTATAGCCTCAACAAACAGTGTACATCACTACAGCCATGCAAACTCCTGAAAACAACAAATTAGGCAAACATTAACTAGTGACTCCAAACAGATGAAAAAACACAAAAATACTAGCAGACAAAAAGATCTTGTTCATCTGTAATGTGCCTAGAATTACAACACATGATTTATTTGACCAACTCTGATCAAAGCTGCGTTTCTAAATTCCATTTCTGTGGGAAAGGAGGGTGCTTGTCTTAAATCACGATTTTTATTACAAATATCCCTTGGAATGGAAATAAATAAATTGTAAATGAGATGTAACTTTTGACCGATGACTCGTCATTTCACATTTTCAAATGACTAACTACAGTTTTAACAAATGTATGTGGCATATATAGTTTATCTTAAACCAACTGTTATCACTGAATAATACAGTATATACGTTGTAATTGCATGTAGTAATTTTTTTGTTTGTCTCTCCGATAAAAGTATCTTGGGGACATTACTAACAAATAATAAATGAGATATTACATTTATTAATATATTACATTTTGATTAAGTTCCAGTGTAGAATGAAAACATGTGGGGGTCAATGAAGGTACTGCAGGAAGATATTTAGAGTTTAATAACACTTATTATTTTAATTTAGTCATTCTAGGTGAAAACCTTTGGGCTAAAAATCATATGATTGTACAAGGGGAAGTGTCATTTTTTTATTCTGATGATAGACTATTTTTGCATCAAGAGATATAGCAGATGTATTTGATTTTAAATGATAAATGAACATCCATTTGAAAGACTACAAAGTTTTCACAAAATTGTCGAGAGTATAAAATCTGAGTATTTACTGAGACTAGCACATATGCCACCTTCATTCTCACTTACTGATGTGATATAAAATCTGCTGGCACAGGAATCTTGCAATTAATATCAAATTGGAACACTCACACAGCCAATTAACAGCATCCTCCCGGACCACATAAGAGGTCACATCTATACAGCAGGGATTTAAACTGTGATCCCTGCTATAAGATCCATCTCTATTTGAATAATTACTTCTATCAGCTCCAGCTCATTTCAGATATGAAAAACTCTAGAAACACTGCTTGAAGACTACGCTGGGGGTCTTTTCATTAATACCTTGTTCATTTCAAATAATTTATCTCTTTTATAAATCATTGTAAGACCTTCAATGTTTAACATAAATTGTAATTATTCATAAAATGGATCAGGCTGATCAAGCGAACTTCTTTAATAATATATCTATGTTTGTTATTTCTCAGCACGGAAGTCCAAGAAGTTGGGGAAGATGAAGAGCGTTAGCGAGGATTCTTCCCTGCAGAACTCAAAGGACGGGCCTCCGTTTCTGACCTCGGAGAAAGAGCTGAGCTCGGCCAACGCTCTTGTCCCTCACGTCTCCACGGTGGCACCGTTTCTGTCACCGTCTGTGTGTAGCGTCCTAGAGCTCATAGAGCCTGAAGTGGTGTTTGCGGGCTATGATAGCACACAGCCCGACACAACCGACCACCTGCTCACCAGCCTCAACCACCTCGCCGGAAAACAGATGATCCGAGTTGTCAAGTGGGCCAAAGTACTTCCAGGTATACTAAATTTGTTTCTCAAGTTCCGTCTTCTGCATATTCAAAAGACGGGAGTTTTCTCCTGATTTGAACTTATTTGTAATTCAGGGTCAAGTATTAGTTGAGCTGTTGATCTCTGAAATGTACTTAGAAACTATGCTGTCATGTTGATACAATCCTTGACCTGTCGGCTGCATTGGTATAGTAGGGTCTATATAATTATAATATAATTTTCTATAATTGTGTTCAGGATCATAAGATCTGTGTCTTCAGCCCACACCTAACTATTAATGCTTCTACAAGTACTGACACTTTATTTAAAGGAATAGTTCGCTCAAAAATTAAAATTCTGTCATAAATTACTCACCCTCACGTCGTTACAAACCTGTAAGACCTTCGTTCATCTTCAGAACACAAATGAAGGTATTTTTGATGAAATCCAAGAGCTCTCTGACCCTGCATAGACAGAAATGCAGCTGAAACGTTCAAGGCCCAGAATCGTAGTAAGGACATCGTTAAAATAGTCCATGTGTCATGGTACTCTTGTGAACACGCTGCGGAGACTGACACGAAAGAGAAGAAATTGTTGAATAAAGTTGCTATTTTTGTTTTCTTTGTGCACAAAAAGTATTCTCCTAGCGTCATAAAACTGACGATGAACCACTGATGTCACATGGACTATTTTATCGATATCCTTACTACAATTCTGGGCCTTAAACGTGTCAGTTGCATTGCTGCATATACAGGGTCAGAAAGCTCTCGGCTTTCATCAAAAATATCTTAATTTGTGTTACGAAGATGAACGAAGGCCTTACAGGTTTGGAACAACATGAGGGCGAGTAATATTTTTGGGTGAACTAAACCTTTAACATTCTAAATCTCTATGTTCAACAAGGCTGAATTTACATAAGCAGAAATAGTGAAAACAGCAATATTGTGAAATATTATTGCAATTTAAAATAACATTTTCCTATTTTAAATTGTTTAAATGTACTTTATTCCTGTGATGCAAAGCTGAATTTTCACATTTACATCAGTCTTCAGTGTCACATGATCCTTCAGAATTCATTCTAATATGGTGATTTGCAACTCAAAAAAACATTTAATAATATTTGAATGTTGAAAACAGTTGTGCTGCTTAAAAAAAAAAAACCATGAAAATCATGATAATCTGAACGAACAGAACACTAGAAAGAACTGCATTTATTTGAAGTCCACAAGCTTCCAAAGTAGGTTGGCTCATCATATAGAAGAATCAGAGGTTCACTGTGTCTAGTAATTGATTAACTGAGAATTGCTAGCATATGTTACTGTATTATAAATGAAAATCCCATACAAATTTTAGTAGTTAATTAATTATAGTTTTGGAAAAATCTGTTTTTTTCATTCCAAATTAAGTTTTCAAGGTACCTTGCAACGAGACGGCCATTTGCTGTATTGCAATTATTTGATACCAGGGTGTCTCCTTGCTATATCCGGATATAAAAATAGAAGGCTGAAAACACACCAGGGCAAACTGGCTCACTGAGTTTCAAAGACTTTCCAAGCAGGCTTTGGGCAGTCAATGCATCACACGCTCAGACAATCTACAAGTGATGACTTGCAGATGTTCAAATATTAGTTATTTTGTTCTGTTATGTCCACATTGTTCTGTGTTTGTCATGTGGTTTTAAACCATTTTAGGAGTCAAAAACACCTTCAGGTGATTATTTGATGGGAAAAATCTAATAATTTCAACACTTTAAGTTTTGTAGTTCTGTAACTTTTAGCAAGTTACATTGACAATAATTGCACTAGTTTCACCAACATGTGGACCAGTTTCCAAAGGGATAATGTGGGGAAATTATTATTTATAACAAAAGAGAACACAAGGGACGCTCAGAGATTGCCTGGAAATGATAAAGCTATTGTACAAAAGAGATTTTAAGTTCGGTGTGACATTATAGTCAATACCGAATTTGCATATTGCAGACAAGCCAAAAATAGCCTCTGCTTCACCGACAAGTCTATAGTGTGTCCTCATGTGGCTTATATTATAGCTTGTGGGTGACTTTATAGCTCTCAATGTGAGTTCTGGCAAGAATCCAGTCTGCTGTATTGCTAACTCTCTCTGACAACAGGACAATGAATGGAAACCTTCTGTGATTCATGTAAACCTGATTGTGCCGACTGCACTGCAAGACTATTTTATTTGTGAACAAATTTGTGCCACTCTAGGAATCAACCTCAAACTGTTAGGTTCACAATGGCCTCACACATAACATGAACTAAAGAAGTTAATAAGATTAAAACTTTACTTGCTTTTTCCAAACAATGTTACTATGTGCATCCATTTCTTGTATGCATATTTCATGTTTCTTTTTTTTACAAAACAAACAAAAAAGAATAATATGGAAATTATATCATTAATTTCTCACCTTTATTATATATATTTTCCGTGGAACACAATTATTATTTTTTTTTTTTGAAGAATCCTAATGCAGTTCTTGCCATATAACAAATACATCTTCATAGTGACAAAAAAAAAACTAAGTATTTTTATTTTTAGGTGAACAAAAGCCCAGGATAGCAAGATCCTATTTTATTTCTTATAGCCTACAGTTCTGGCTTAATATTAGCTCTGCTTCAGGGCAAGTCATGCCCTCGAGTATCCCATATGTCTCTTTGCTCTGTGTTAACGCCCTTTAATTCCCCCCCCAGGTTTCCGCAGTCTACCCATTGAGGACCAAATCACGCTGATCCAGTATTCCTGGATGTGTCTCTCCTCCTTCTCCCTCAGCTGGAGATCCTACAAACACACCAACGCCCAAATGCTGTACTTCGCCCCTGACCTCGTCTTCAACGAGTAAGCTAACTCACACAACACTGCATATTTACTTCATATAGATATTTGTTGATTTACTCCATCCAAACATTTGAAGTAAATGAAAAAAACTCCCCTTTTTCATAAACTACAACATAGGCAATCCTTGGCCTTAGGTTAACCCTGTCAAAAGAATCCAGTGCTTCAAGTTACACAAATTGAGATAATAATACACAATGATAAGCTCAATAAGCATATTCCCAGCAGGAGTACGACTGTGACCTCAAAACTGTCCCTTCAATTGCTCCGCTAGGAAATACGCTTTCCCTATAAGCGCTTCTTGATAACGTTGATCAAGCCGAGAGTTAGGTCAATGGGGCACACAATCAGCACAATCGACGAGAAGTGTCGAATGGAAATAGTGTGATTGTGTGATTTTTAAAGCTAAATGTCCATTTATTGAGCGTAGTGGGAGAAGCGTAAAAATAGAGCACAGTGACCCCTGCAGGAGTATTGGAGCACTTGATTGTATTTGCCAAATAACTTGGAAAGATCTTGAGAAAATGCACAGAATTAACTGGCATGTTTACATATTAAAATATTCTCATCACCTCATACACGACTTCCACGTATCCTGATGGCAAACCGCCACGTAGGTTTCTGGCACACATTTCCAAACCAGCTTTGTTTCATGATTGCCTAAACAATTAGCAGTCCTTCAGCACAGTCACAAAGACTTGCATTTCAATGAATCTGTTTATATGAGACTGCGACAACAATCCAAGGGTTGTCCACAGGACATTTAAGGCACACATGCAGGCAGTATAGTGTTGTCATCCACAATACCACAATATTTGTAAGATAAACAGATTGCATTATATTAACCAAGTGTATATAAAATAGCACATATATACTGTCCCAAAGTCAACAGGTCAACATGTTTCCACTGAAAATAGTGTGTGCTTAGACTAGTGTGTACTATATCACCGTTTAGTTAAGATGGCAAAATAAATACGCTTTAAAAAGGACAATATTGTTTCATGAACTACAAGGTAAAATATAATCCGAAATACATGATATAAAGGTTTGTACTGACCATAATTAGTTCTAGAAATATTGGCTGCCAAGAACGTTTAACCATTCAGAAGACATACAGTATAGCGACAAATATAGTCACCAACTTTCCCATTCAGTCTACGGCATATTAATTATTCTACATATTCTGAGTGCAATTCATTGTTATATTATTACATTTCAATGGTTGGTTTTAAGGATATTTTGATCACCAGATGTCCATGTGAAATCTAGGTCTTGAAGTAAAACCAGTTGAGAAGCACTGCAGGACTAGTGCAGCAGTGCCCTTAAAAGATATTGATTGAAAACATCGTATGTCTGCTTGAAGAGGAACAAAACAAAAGTTTCCAGGCTTCCAGTCTGGCACTTTTCAGTGTCCTCTAAAAGTATGTCAAAAAGAGTCAGAAATATATGTGTATGGATGGGTGAGGTGATCTTTGACAGACTGCTGTATTTCACACCTCTAATACAATTCATATAGAAACACCTCTCCATAGCAACTGAAAGACGAGTCACAACAGATGTTCTCAATACAATCTGTTGTTTATGACAGAATGTAAATGGTATATATATATATATATATAAAGAATAATTAGAAAGCTACTGTAAGGACACCACTATAAGGCAGATCTTTTTTACAGGTGCAGAGATGAGGAATTGAACTCTTCTCTCATTCCATCTGAAAACAGATTGAAGGTTGGGATATTAAATAAAGATCTATCAGACTGAAAGAATGGGAGAGACATAATCAGTTCTGGCAGATAAAAGGCAGAAAAACCTGAGCATAGAATGACAGCAGGTCAGACAGCTTTGGAAGACAGATAGGCATGCATGGCTTCAGAAACACACACACACACACACACACACACACACACACACACACACACACACACACACACACACACACACACACACACACACACACACACACACACACACACACACACACACACACAACACACACACACAAAGAGCAGAATCGAAAAGGTATCTATTAAAGTAATAAATAGCCAAGAGTCTCAAGATGAAACCAAAAGTGGTGAATAAGACTAAGAATAAGATTGAAAAGCCAGAATTCATTACATTTACATGTACACATTTGGAAGACACTTACATTGTATAATAGGTGTACATTTGATCAGTTTATGCACTCCCTGGGAATCGAACCCATGACCTTGGTGTTGTTAGTGCCATGCTCTTTTGGAAAACGTCTTGTTGCATGTTTGTTTATCTTTAAAAACTCTATGAGTAATACAAATATTTTAATGATTGTAATTGCAACAACAAAATATAGAAGTATTTGTATAAAATAAAATATTTTTTTTAATAAAAAATTATAGATGTCAAAGCTGTGTTTTCAGCATCATTACTCCAGTCTTCAGTGTCACATGATTTTTCAGAAAACATTCTAATTATAAATCATTGAAAAGAGTTTTGTTGCTTCATATTTTTTCAGGATAATTTGATCAATAGAAAGTTCAAAAGAACAGTATTTGTTTGGAACATAATAATTTAATACGTTTTTTATTTAATGTGTTCTTATGTTATGTGTATAATTCAGCTTTGCCATCACATTATTATAAAATATATTCAAACAGAAAACAGATATTTTAAATTGTAATAATACTTCACAATATTACTGTTTTTACTATATTTTTGACCAAATAAATATAGCCTTGGTAAGCATGAGAAACCTCTTTCAAAAGAAGTCAAAAACATAAAAAAATAAACCTCACAATGATTCCAATCCTTTGACCGAGTGCTTATTTGTGTTGTCATTAATAGTTCAATCGCTTATGTAGTTACACAAATAATCTTTCAGTTCCTAATAAAGTTACTGGCCATGTGGCAAGTTTGATTTGTTTTTCATTTGTATGCCCAAGCCTATTTTTACTTGACTTTGGCAGTAGATGAGGGTTAATTCTGGACTGTAGAGGCTCTCCAAACGTCTCTGCCAATGTGGTAATCTAATAAACCCCAAATGGTGCCTCAAGTACCTTTTAATCGTTTCAATATTCTTTTAACTGCATTTCCACATCAATTTGTGATTCAACACAATGAAGTTGTTTACTACAGATCCTCTCAATTTCTCCACCAGGGAACGTATGCAGCAGTCAGCCATGTACGATCTGTGTGTGGGCATGCGGCAGGTGAGCCAGGAGTTTGTGCGTCTGCAGCTAACTTACGAGGAGTTCCTCGCCATGAAGGTCCTGTTGCTGCTCAGCACAGGTGAGATTGTGTGCCCAGAAAACACCTTCTACATGGGTTTCAAACAGACAAAGAATCAGCCAATGATATGGAAGACAAGCAAATGCATGAATGAATGGATGTCTTCACCTTTAGCACCCGAGCTGAGTATGCGGGTGTGTGAGATCGGATACATTTCCATGAGCTTTGATTGTAAAATATTGAGAGCTGTGGTTTGACCTATTGACTTAGTGAGAAGGGATTTTAATATATTTTGAAAGGTTAAATTCTCATAATAGAAACTTGTGAGTTTTGTCCTTAAACTGGCAAATCAGGATCCTGTGCCTAGAGCCTTATATAGCTGAGGTCAATGAGCTTAAAGTTGGTCCCGATCTCTTTGTCACACCCCTACTTTCCTGTTTGTGCTGCACTTTGCACTAATTATGGCAACAAAAATAGATTCAGAGCTACATTTGATTTATTTACAGGTCTGGACCTTGTAATTCAGTAAGAAAATGAACAAAAAAGTATTTATTTTAAGGGATCATCGGTGAGATGCGAACTAAAAATGTATTCTCAAGTTTGTGCACTTAGTCTAATGCTGAAACACTAAGAATTGCAATTGAATCGGAGTCTGAAGACTACATTTGGCAGTACTGAATGATGTCCATCATTTTAGATATTTGTAACATTTCATGTTGATTGGAAATTCTTAATTATTGCCCTGATGGTGGAAATGGCAATTTTCACTGCTCTAGCTCTTTTCTTAAAGCCACTTCACTAATTTGTGAAGCTCAATTATCTTTCGCTGCACATCAGAAAAATATTCTTTGTTTTTTCTCATTGTGATGGATGATTAATTAGGAATTTGGGCTTTGTTTTCCCTCCTATTTATATTTCTGTGAAACAGGAAGCCATGGCTGGATAACTTAATGTCCATAATCCCCCTGGAGTGCTCAGAATTGTGAATATGAATGGGAATATACTTCAGATATATTTTACTCATAATAATTTCTAGTGGTACCAATAATTGTGTCCAATGTGTATTTGATATTATTTCATAATGATATTTCCCCCCATCTTAAATTGTTTTAGTTCAATGAAAGGTTCGATTTTTGTGATTTTTTTTAAATAAAAGATCAAAAGGATTAATAATGCATTTTTTTTCAGAGCCTTCTTTGATCATATTTACCAAGGGTGCCAATAATTCTGACCACGACTGTATAATGTTATGTAATATAATATAGGGCTATCAATTTAATTAATTGCGATTAATCTCATCTAAAATAAAAGTTTCCATTTACATGATATGTGTATTCACTATATATGAGTTACATTATATATACATATATTTCTTAAATATATACATGTATGTGTGTAATATACACATATGTACAGAGTACTCACAAATATATTATGTAAATACATTTTTTGGGATGCGATTGATCGATTTGACAGCCCTAAATATAATATAATACAATATAATATACTTCTTTCAGATGCTAGATCAATTTAGCTCCCATATATATATATATATATATATATATATATACAAGAGCCGTACATACTCTCAGTCCAGGCAGAGCCAACGCACCCCCGGGCTTACAGCATATGAGACTGAAGTTTGAGTTCTGAATTCTCATACAGGATAGGTTTTGGGATCCACAACCACTTGCTGATCCTCTGGAGCCTTTCCAGAGAGCCCTGCTGTACTTAATAAAATCCAGTCAGGAGATGGGCACAGCTCCAAGAGCTGGTGTTTTTCTCTCCAAAAAAAGAGCGCGTCATGCAAGGAGAAAGAACAGGGGAAGTGTAGGCAGAGTAGTCGAGGATAGTACATTTTTGAAGAGCTGTAGGTTTTGATGGAGCGAATCTTTAAAAAAAAGGTGTCCTGATATAAAAATCAGCATATAAATAAAACAATTATGTATTTCGCTCACTACATCTGTGATGTGGGTTTATGCGCGTCATTGCTGATATGAGATATACTGGGAAGAGCGGTTTTGTTATACAAATAAACCGGTTCTGTTTTTCACGGGTAAACCATCCCATTACACAGATAATAGTGGACTACAAACGCTTTGTTAGGATCTACTTTATATTCAAATTTTGCGTTTCTATGTATTAATGCTGTTGTGTTGGCATGTTATCTTATGGTACAGTTACTGCTTGATGTTTTTATAATGCAGCTTGTTCAGAATGCTTTTTTGATTCATTTTGATGTGTTATCAGCCTTTTCTGCTTTGCTAAAGCTATTGTGTCATGCCCTCTACTGTGGGGCTGCAGGGCCACTGTAGATTTAGCATGAGAGAGAGAGAGAGAGAGAGAGAGAGAGAGAGAGAGAGAGAGAGAGAGAGAGAGAGAGAGAGAGAGAGAGAGAGAGAGAGAGAGGCTGTTACTCCTTTTTGACCTTGGCTAAGGTTTCAGAAGCCCTGCAGGCTCTCACATGACCTTATTTGCGATGGTAGTGTTGACCTGCTAAAGAGTGAGTCACTAAACTAAATCCCCTCTCGGTTTTTTACTTTTTTTTTTATAAATTCCATTATTTAACCCCTTTTTCCTTTTTGCTTGTGGTAGACTCAGACACTACGAAATAAATATTCCCACAGACACTGCTATTGAGCAAAAAGATATGTCTATACAATTCAAGGTGTCGGTTTGACAGTATTTTGTTATTAGTGTTAAATACATGTTGGTGGACAGATATCTTTTGTTGAGTATGCCTTACATTCACTTTCATAAAAGTATTTGGACACCTACTTCTGTTATGCAATGTCTTTGTATTATATAACTAAATATCAAATTAAGTGGCATTAACTTTAAAGCGATGGGACAGGCATTCACATTTCAAATTACAGGCTTCACATTTCTGATTTTAAATCCTCCAAAATGGCCTATTTATTTACATTGTAATTACCTCAGAATAACCTTTCTCTCTCACTCTTTCGAATAGGAGGTATGAGTCAAAAAACATTTTTTTTAATCAACATAATGCCACAATTGCTGTTAATTGAGCTTAATTTGACTAAATAGCTATTTTACTGACTCCTCCTGTCAGATATGTTTACAAAATGACTCTACATGCAAACGCATCTATTTCATATGACAAGGCTCGATAAGCGTGGCATACTCGCCCCACTTTTTATTCACTGGGGCTCTAAATGGCAGCCTGTGGCTAATGAGGCTTGATGTGGGTCAGTGGAGAGAAGAAAACAGGGGGAAGCTACCGCAGGTTTAACAACACCTGCCAATGAACAGAGGTGAAGAACTGCTTTTCATTCATCACACAGAGTAGAGAGCTTTAAACTTCCTGAAGGACTTGTTGTTGTAATTTGGTAATGTTAACAACATAGTTAGCTAGTTTGGTGCTAAGAAGTGGAGTTTATTGAAACGTGTTTGTGTCTGAAGGCTATACTTAGCATTATTAAATGATGTTGGTTCTTGCATCTTAATGAAACTTTTTTTTTTCTATTAAAAGTTTTCCATAATTATCACTACAGCCTTTAAGGTGTGCAGGTAATCCTGTGCAAATGCTGCGTTGTTTGTGAAAATGAACATCAAAATCATATTGAGACAAACAGAAATGAAAAGAATTCAACTAGCCAGTCAGCGGGACGCAACAAAATGACTAATTTAATCAAAATAGATGTTATTTGTATGTTGTCGAGCAATGGATAGAGCAAGCGTGAGAATGAGCGGTCTCTTATTCAGCTGTCCAGAAGCTGATTGTCATTTCACGAGGTTGGCTGTAGGCCATGAGTGCACTTGTCCTACAGGATAGGAGAGAATTACTCCCTTCAACCTGAAGGAGCTTTTATCTCCCGTCTGCCAAAAGTAAAAGTCCTTTTCAGTACTTTGATTGAGTTAGTCCTGAATAACTTCACACAAGAGAACATTAATCACCTGAGAAGATAGACTGCGAGGCAGAACAGATTAGATGGAAGGATGAATAAACAGACATAGATAGATATAGATAGATAGATAGATGCTACTTACAGAAAACAGTGTTGTTTTTCTCACTATAGAGCGAGTAGCTACTGTAACAAAGTGACTTTTTTTTTGACAGTGCCCAAAGATGGTCTGAAGAATCAAGGGGCATTTGAGGAGATGCGGGTGAATTACATCAAGGAGCTCCGCCGCTCCGTTGGGAAAGCCACTAACAATTCCGGCCAGACGTGGCAGCGCTTTTTCCAGCTCACCAAGCTTTTGGACGCAATGCATGAAGTAAGTCGAAACATTCGCCTGTGATTGACCTCAGCTGATAGATCAACGACAGATACAGTTCTGCTCTAATTATCCAGAGTGTTCTCGTTCAGTTCATGGGTCAAACTTTATTTTAAGGTCCAATTCTCACCATTAACTGTGACTTTTGCCTCAATAATCTCCTAATTTGCTGCTTATTAATAGTTAGTAAATAGTTGTTGAGTTTAGGTATTAGTGATGTAGAATATGTGCTTTATAAGTATTAATAAACAGCCAATATGATAATAATAGACATGCTAATAAGCAACTAATAATAGTAAGAATTGTCCCTATAATAAAGTGTTACGAAATACCTAATTTTCATAATATCTGTCAATTATTGTAAGCTTAATTTGAAGTAATGTTCAAGCAAATCGGTTTAAGCTTCTTGAGTTGAACATGATACAGATGACTTAAAGCAGTGGTTTTCCCTTGTTTTAAAGCAGAGGACCTCTACATTTTCTCATGATGTTTATACAGTGTCTGAGAAATATAAATTATAATAAAAATGCCAAAATGAAATTTTATTTTCATTGCAATTGGCTTTATACCTACTACAGGGTTTCTACAGACATGAACAAGTTAAATGTAAGACTTTTTAAAGACCTTTTTAATACCACCTTGTATGAAATATAAGACCTAAACCTGCAATTGAAATACACATTATATTATAAACACATACGTAATATTTAATGTGTTTAACGTAAAAAGAAAACAAAAGATCACCACTGTAATAAATTATATTTATTACTACGATATACAGTGAACTTTTCATATCAGCAGATATTTTTGGTAGTGCAAACAATTTATTCTGATGCAATATTTTCAGTGTTCTATCAGCTTTTAACTACTTAAATCTGCATATTGTTATTTACCTTTACAAAGGCCTATTTGTTTTTACAGATGCATAAATGTTTTGATATATTAAACAAAATGTTGAATACTGACATTTGAAATTATAATAAATAAATTATAATAATAAAAAAGACAATTCAAATTGCCAGTAGGTGGCAGCAAGTCACTGTTAATAAGTGAGTCATTGCGATTGAACCGAATCATTTAAACGGTTGATTCATTCAGGAACGAAACAGTGTCATGTTGCTCAGAGGTGCAAAACAACGCTGTGGCTGTGTTTGGAATTATTTTTGTTGTCGAAATAGAGCAAATACAGGCAATATGGTGTCTAAAATGTAAATATCTTAATTAACTTTGTTTATTGAACTGTTGTTAAAAATCAATATAACATTTTGTAATCATGGTCATTTTTGGAGAAAAAAAACGGCACTCTTGAAAATTGATTAACTATATGAAATGGTATAAATATATGCATGTCTTGAATTTTGTGATCATTCTAAATGTATTTTAATAGACTGAATCATAGTGAAAGCGCGCACTCTTAACTACGCACGTGCACTAGTCTAGATTTCACTCTAGATGTTTTTTTTTCTTTTGTGTCGTGAGAATATTCAGCAAAATAGCTCACTTGTCGTGGTATGTTACCTAACGATATCATCTTATGAATAAACTAAACATTTAGAATGTTTACCTCTTCTGAGTTTCTTTGTGTGCTGTTGGGCTCATTCGTTTTGAAGTCTCTCACAAAGAGACAGGCAGCGAGCCTCAACAGCACGACCTTGATACCAGAAATACACTATCCATTATCAACTGCTGTTTACATTGAATGTACACGAATACAATCAGAAGAATCATTCTCGCGTTTCCATGCTTCGCTGGTTATTTTTTGTCACTATTATGTTTTAATCAGGATATTTGTCCGGTTGGTCAAGTAAAATAAAACAAATAAATAAATTAGTTAAACTAGCTAGAAGGCTGATTAGCTGTAGAGAAAAAAAAAACTTTGGTCTGTCCAATTATTGTAAATCGGTCCGTCAGACTGAATATATTTTAGCGGTAATGTGACCAAAAATATTTAAGGCCCATTGAATCCGAATTTAAGACTATGTAAGGCCTTTTATTAGGAAAAGGAACAGGAGCAATATGAGTTTGTTACATAAAGTAGAAATCCTCTGCTTTATATCTTTAATATCTGTAATAAGTGCGCTTAAATAAGACTAAAACATTAACACCTACATGTATTCTGGTTTAGATCAAGTAGCTCAAATATTTGTGTAGAAACAAATCGGAATGAGCTGATATTTATTTAATAAATATTTAATATTCATTCATTAGAAGTAGTTCACAATTTCTCATGCGGTAAGAAGCTGAAAACCATTAATATTTCAAATCAGCGGATGTTAAAATAATTACAGCTGTAGATTATTAAAGAGTTATAATATCAAGTGTGCATTCAAATGAAAAACTGCCATCCTTCATGTTGCCACTGAGAGATTAGAGCCTCGGCTCATTTCTGAGAGCTGTCCATTACTAATCACTTTTTTGCATTGCTGCCAGCTCAACATTTTGTAATAGCTCACAAAAGTACTGGAAAATATGCTTTTGAATTGCACTTGGGGGTGAAGAACACTTGACAGCAGTGTTGATTTATTAATTTGTACGATGAAGAGAAACACGTTCAAGTTCTGCCTAAAAGCTTTTCTGCTTTGGTCAGTGCACATCCATAAATGAACTCGGCCTCTCTGAAGTCTTTTCTTTGCTAATTCATCAATGCATGTTTACCCAGACTCGTGTTTCACCAGAACGGCTCTTTAATGATAAGCACTGTCAGTTTGAATTAAATCTGACAGTTCCCTTGACAGAAGACGCGTCTCTCTTTCTCTTTACAGCTCGTGGGGAGCCTGTTGGACTTTTGTTTCTACACTTTCCGTGAATCCCAGGCTCTGAAGGTCGAGTTCCCCGAGATGCTGGTGGAAATTATCAGCGACCAAATACCAAAGGTGGAGTCGGGCCTAACACACACCCTCTACTTTCACAAGAAATGACTGAAAGCTCGCAGAAGGAGGGAAAAATGAAGGATCACGTGAGAGGAAAAGCAGAGGACACTCGGCCCTCAGAGAGCGAACAAGAGCAAGCCCGCTATGCACATAGCAAGGCGTAACGAGAGGCTTGGTTTAAAGCCATATATAAGGCTTGCGTAGTGAGGGAAGGCAAAGAGCGATCTCTGTACCCAGCCAACAGAGAAGAACTCATATTTAATGTGACAGTGCGTTCCTTACCCCCAAAGACAATGCTGACGGTGTTCTATATGGATATGAAGCCATATTCTTTGGTAAAGCTATAGTGCACAGTCACATGTGAATATGTCACACACACAGAAATATGGGCCCATATACTAGACATTTCCTTGACTCCCAAACCTGTAAATCTGCCAGTAAATACCATTGCGTTTGTATGTAACTCTCCTACAATCTGCCGCTCAGATAAAAAAAAAGACAGGTAAGATTCAGTAATAAAACTGCTTTTTATTGCTGGTTAAGATGGAAATATTGATTAAACTGGGGTGTTTGCAAAGAGGACATAAGATAATCCAAGGGCTGCAATTTAGCTGAATTCTGAATAATTGGTGCATGGAAGTAATTGTAGAAAGAATCAAATCTAAAATAATCTGCAAAAATGGCATGCATGTGTATTTTGATGACTTGTTTACACAGGCCACCCTGAGTCAGTGCTGCGGGGGCCTGATGATTGATAAGCTGAGAAATGGCAGCTCCGAAAAAAATGCTATTGGATCGGGCAGAGAAAAAAAAAAATGCAACTTTGCAACACAGCAAATATTATGGCTCATCTTGTAAAAAAATGCGCTCACGCAAACACACATGCCACATTTTGTGTGCGCGCTTGGACTGTAGCACATTTAGTAAACCGTACCTAAGCTGTTACTAAACCAGCTCCCTTTTGGCGTTAAGGAAAATACAGTACTAATGTACAGTTCCACACAAGAAAAGCATTTTATATGATTGCAAAGTTTTTGCGTTTCCAAGAAACAATCCAGCTAGAAGCCATTTTCTAACAAGGTGCTTCGGTTTTCTTAACGTTAATAGTAGATGATTTTCAGTAGCAGCACATGTACAGTTAGATACCGTATGGGGAAAATCAGCTTTTCTGAAGCATACAGCTTTCATATTAGTAAACATCAATAACAGCTGTAGTCCACGTAATAGTCTATTGTAAGAAACAGACAGGGTTACGCGGACTAATAACAACAGTAACCTGCTCATAAACACACATTATATGTATATCATATGATTATAATTGTTGCTTGTAGGAATATTTTTCAAACGTTGTACATAGGAAGTTTTGGATTTCAACCACCTTGCAATTAAAACTTGGCTATTTGGGGAAGTACCTGTCGACTTGAGAGTACTTGAGTGAGTTGTATCTTAAAAAGGAACCACTGTTTTGTGTTTCATAACCCCACTGTGCTACTGATGGAATCAAAAGAGGTACCGCTAGTTCTCAAATGCTGTGAGTCTGAGGGTGAAGGTTTGTTTGTGTGTGTATTTGCTTTTCTGTTTTTTTCTCAAATTTCTTAAAGGCACAGGATAGCTGACTTATTTTTGAGAGGGCATTGTTGGTTTTCTCTGATAGGATTTGAATGATCCTATTGGTTGATTTTGATTTGCACAGACACCATAATGTGATAATTGGGATATTAGATGTTCTGCTATTGTGGTGGTTATGTAATGTGCTTTGGGGGGCGGGGTGGGGGTCAGGTTGGGTCGTTTGTGAACAGACACAAAGGTCCAATAACTTTTTGATGTTTGCCTTTTTTGATGTAGCTGGTTGGTGGTAAAATACTGTTGGAGGACAAAAAAATCTAATTTAAATAGAACAATCAAACCAATCTGTGGTACCCAGGCAAAACCCATTTCACCGACCTGTCAATACACTGTACGTCGAAAAATGTTGATGGACCTAAAACTAGGTATTTGCAGTAGTCTCTTTTTTCCAACCTTTCCCTTTTTTAAATACACAGATCTGTAAATGAGAATTAAGGTTCATAGGATGTATGTGAAGTATTTTTGAGAGCTTCTATTTTGCTGGACACAACACATTAGTAATTTGTCTAAAAAGAGTATATGAGATCTTTTGTAAAGTGAAATGTTTATGCATGCTTTTTGAAAAGATGTTTACAGTGTATTTAAGAAGGGAAACTTGTGCCTTTTTTCTCACAAAAGTTACCATTTTACAGTATCTATTGTAAATAAATCAGTGAATTATTATGTTGCGTTGTATGGAACATTTCTATATGAAATATTTGTCAGACGTTGGGATGAAGTTCACACATTTCCCTCTTAACAGTTACTGACTTCCCCCAGAGCAAGAGCCAGAGAGCATGATGGATATACATTTCATTTATATTTACTTTTCACAGCAAGAGAGACTTGTTTACTCCCTGAATGTCACTAACTTAAAACGTATCATTTTGCTGTGTAGTAATGTGAACTAATTGTATGTTTTTGGTGTTTTTCCTCTTCGCTTCACCTACAAATCGAATAAAAACACAACGCAGTGCTCACATCAGAGGTTTGCTATATTAAGCTGAAAGGAAAAGTACTTGTGGTTGCCAAATATTTTTATCCCAGATTGCTTTTTAAATAAAATATCTAAATAAAAATAAAACCAAGCAAAAAAGCTGATTTTTTTCTTCTTCGGTGCTTCACAAGTTATTGTCTTGTGAACCAACAATGCTCTTTATTATTATTATTTATACAGTATATTAAAAATATATTAGATTTTTTTTAATAGTATAAAACAAATTCAACCTTTTATGTAAGACAGGACTAGGACAGGGAGCAAAATTGAACCGGAACTGACTCTGATATGAATTCAGATGTCCATCAGCCGCATGAGAGAATATAGATTGCCATGCTTGTTGCAGCATGTTTGCAATTTGTGTTTCTCCATCACCAAATGATGAAGTTTGAAATATTGAAAGTTGGTGTGAAATCCATACTTTTGAGTTGCTTGATACTTCAGCTTTGACAGTCTGCATATGACTTTTTAGATGTGTTTTTGGGGAGTCTAATAACATGTAAAACTATGCATTTGTACAAATCACATTACCACCAAGCAGCACCTTTGTGCAAAGTAAGGGCAACGCATGGTCAAGGTAACCAGAGTATGTTGAACCAGAATAAAATACAGCTTACTAGTGAAAACCCACTGACCACATGTTGTATTGATTTGTCTTTTTTGGGGATACATCTGAATCGGTGTGCTATACATTGTTTAAAGTGACAAAGCCATATCTCTTTTGTGACAAAAGAGCATTTCCTGTTCATATTTAGATTTTCTTTCTCCCTTAAAATAAAAATCAGTGCTTTGTACAATACTTCTTAGCAAATCTCCTCAGTACAGAAATATTCAACATGAGCAAAAGACAGATGCAACTAGTTCCTCTAAACTGTATATCTTGATACCGTGTTTGCAGAAACATCAAGAGATTCCAATAAACCTGTTAACAATCAATTACTGTGCACTCTTTATTTTGCTATTTAAGACAATTCATACGCATTAAAGGTCAGAAATGGGTGTTACATCTGCTATATATCGCAATTTATACAACAGACATGTTTATTGTTTTTGTCTGGAGAACCTCTACTATTATTTCACCAAAATTACTAGTATTTCAAATACATTTGCAAGTGTATTTGAATCTAGTGATTAAATACGCTGTTGTTGTTTTTTTTTTCATTTAACAGTCGAGTTTGGTGATTTGTTCTGGGTTAACTTAAGGACGGTTCACAAACTGCATGGTCTTGTATTGCTTTTGTGATCATTTTTAATTGCAGCTCCCACTGAAACTTTCAAATACAGTAAATTGATGATTTGTGGGACTATTAACATCGACTTCCTTTTCAAACTACTATGTTAATAAAATATGTCTGAAAAAAAATTCAATAAAATCTAGCGAGTCAACTAATGAGCTTATTGTAAAGTTTTTACACTCAAAGTTCAATTTGTTAACATGAACTAAAAGAATAAACAATAATTTTTACAGCATTCATTATCTGTAGGATCATTTACATTTCTATACTGATAGATTTTTAGTTGCTATATAAATTAAAGGGTTAGTTCACCCAAAAATTCAGTCATTACTCACCCTCAAGTCATTCCAAACCCTTAAGACCTTCGTTCATCTTCGGAACACAAATTAAGATTTTCTTTTGATGAAATCCGAGAGCTTTCTGATACTGATCCGAAGATGAACTGTGGTCTAATGCAGCCATCCTCAAATCTGGCCCACTCCTGCAGAGTTTAGCTCTAACCCTAATCAAACACACCTGAGCATTGCTAATCAGAGTCTTCAAGATCATTGGAAAATCACAGGTAGGTGAGTTTGATCAGGGTTGGAGCTAAACTCTGCAGCAGATTGGCCCTCCAGGGAAAGATTTGAGGAACCCTGGATAATGGGTTTGAAATTAAATGAGGGTGAGCAATTAATAAAAAAATGTAAAGGGGTCATACGACCAGTGTTGGGGGTAATGCATTACAAGTAACGCGAGTTACGTAATAATATTACTTTTTTCAAGTAACGCATTACATTTTAATTTACTAGAAAATATCTGAGTTACTTTTTCAGAAAGTAACGGCAGTTACTTTTTTCCATTTATTGACTGACAGTGCGCTGTGTGAACATGATCTTACTGTAGTTCTAATCTAGACTAAATGTGAATGTGTATTAATTCATCCCACTCGCAAAAAACAGATTCAGCATTCATTGATGTGACACGGTTTTATGTTCAAAACACAGTGTTGCTCATGCCCTGCCTTTCTGAAACACGTCAATTTTACAAAGCTCATCGTTCTGAGAAGTGAGGCGTGCTCTGATTGGCCAGCTATCCAGTGCGTTGTGATTGGCCGAATACCTCAAGCGTGTGCCGGAAATGTTAAGCCACTCACCATATTGTGATGGCGTTTTTCACCAGATGAGACTAAAACAATAAAACACATTATAAACGAGGCATTTGTTGCCTCCAGTGGGAACATAATTACTGATTATAATGACTTATACTGTCTTTTTAAACATTACCATGTCTGCATTTGTGATTGGAGAAACGACACACAAAAAGCACTACTCTACACTGCTCAAAACTCGTGTTTGAATAGTCAAACAGTACTACAGTGAGAATAAAAATCATGCCCCCTTTCTTTGCGTAAACATTTGGGCGGTATTATGAAAATCTTCCCACACCGTGACGTAGACATGTGGGGGCGTGTTTGAATGAGCCGTTTTAGGGGGCGTGGCAGAGTCTTAACTTTGGGTTTGAGAGTTTAATCTTTGCAACTTCAGGGATCTTATCTATGCACAAACAGCTTGTAACACTCCAAAGAGAAAGGAAAACTTGAAATCGCATAATATGACCCCTTTAAATTTTGGGATGAACAATTCCTTTAATATTATTGTATTTTGAATGAATATGAATTAACAATGAAGGGAAGCATATTCATTCAACCAGTTGCAATAAAACTTAAAAAGCAACAAATTTTTTCTTCATATTTTTTCTATTTACTATATGATTGACAGAGAAAAAATGTAGGGCTGGAACTCAGTTCTATCCGTTGGTTGTTGGTTTGATGGAGGCAGATATTAATGTGAGTTTGCAGGGATGCGTGGACTAAAGTTCAATCTGTGTCACCAGATACAAGTAATGAAATATTGAGTTGACATTCTGATGAATAATTATGAGATGAATGAAAAAGGAAATAAAAAACATACGCGTGGATGAATTGTTTACAATACTGTAAGTGTTTAAAAGCAAGTTGATTTTTTATTTCATGTTGTCTTTACTGTAAGTTAATAAATGGCAAAGTATTGTTCATTGTTAGCTAATAACTATAACTTCTACCTACCAATGTTAATAAACTGAACCTTATTTTAAAGCGTTACTGCTCATACTGTAGATGTTTTAGAGATTTAGGGGTCAACAGTAGTGGATAACAGGATGAAGACAGTGAATTGGATCATAGGAAGCTGCAGACATCTGAGTGGGCGCGGAGTGAGTGGAAAGAAACAGCAGCAGTAGGAAGAAAAGGAATGGATAAGGAAAAAAAACTGGATACAGTATGTGGCAAAGCCCAATGGAAAAAAGAAAGAGAGAGAGAATGCACACTACAAGTAAAGAGGAGAGTAGGTTTGAGTGACAAAGTCATAATTCAAACCTCTGGCAGATTTTAGTTTTAACAAAGTATATTTCTCCAGGGGAAATGAGCATGAACGAGGGAGTAAGTGATTATGGTAATATGTGAAAAAACCAGCAAGTCTCGTCTGCATTTACTGGTCTAGCAGTGACGGAAAAATCCTCGGAAAGCAGCGCCAGAGAGCGAGATCTTCTGACAAAGAACATAAGCATTAACAATGTAACACCTCCACGTCCCCAGAGAGAAAATTCGCCATTAACCTCGTTAGAAGGCCTCTAAAAAAATGTGCTTGTTTGCCAGACTGTGAGAGTAGACAGTATTACTTTTGCTCTTTTGCGCAAATCCGCAGCCCACTCCAAATCTCTCCCAGATTGCCAATAGCGCAAGCTGTGTAGTCCTGCCAGATAAACAGAATCTATTGGATCAGGCAGATTTCAGGGCTGTGGCTTCACACATGGCGGCTTCTGTGCCCCAGATTCTCTGCTCACAGACACTCAATCCTTTTCTGTTTAGTTTTTCACTGTCCCACCTCCTCGGTCTCATTCATCCGAGATATAGTATACAGTTTGATTATATTTCATACATAGCTGCATGCAGTGCAGAAAACTCAGCAAGAAGTGAGTATTCTTACAGCAAAAAAATAAAATCAACTAATAGATATTACCATAATTCCCCAGTTGATTGATCACATTTAGATTTGCAATTTTACTTATTTTAATTACACATTTTTGATCTGGTGGTTAAATGTGTAAATGAGGCATTATTTAATTACATATGCACTAATTATATATGTATATATTTCCAGAAAATAAATCGGAAAACTATATAACTTCTAGTTTCATTTTGTTTGACATGCTTGACGAGTCAAAGGATTTAAGAGGTGATTTTGGATATCTCCTTTTCTCCTTTATCACTCATATATATAACTGTAATCCTTGTTTTGTACAGTATATAATGTACTGTACAAAACAAGGAGGGATATGCTGACTGTAAACTGCGTGCGCTGGAGGAAACAAAACAAAAACATTAAGAGTTCGGTGGATAAAACCATTGAGCCTTCTCATTCTTTCAGGCGAAGAGAGATGGCACAAATAGTGATTTGGTCTTAACTCATGACCATGCAAAAAAGAAAAAGGGGGACACAGATGGGAACTTTGTGGTTAAACTGCATCCAAGGAAGCTGAAGTGAAAGGGAGACACAGAGGGAGAGAAAAAGAAAGCCAAAGGGTGAGAAAGTGAGATGAAGCGGACAGGGATGGCGGAGGAGTGAGTTTGCCCATCTCATTAGCTCGGGCTCATTTCATTATGTAAGCACCCGGCTCTTCAACACGTTGCCTATTTTTAGCCCTCTCCCATGTCTCGTCCTATCATCTGCTCTATTAGTTATTGGATGTCATGATAATTATGTAATGCACTCAAACACACGCATTCAGGAACACACATCTCACAGCAGTCTGGAAGACATTTGCACGCTAATGATGTGTAAAGTGCACTGAAGTGTGAGAACACGCACGCCGCACAGTCCGGAGGTGCTTTGTAAGCTAATTAGACGGAGACTGTGACTTACTTCAGTTGTCCAGAAATCAAAATTCAAGAAATTACCCTGGTTATTATTTATGCATTCCTGGTCTTGATTTGGTGCACATTATGTGAAAGACCTAAATTGAACTGGTAATTTTTTTTACAAAAATATAACACTCCACCTGTGTATAATAACTTGCCATTTTGGGTGATGCAAACATTAATTATTTTTCAAACCCCTACCCTCCTACTACCTGTCATTTATTATTATTATTATTTTCAGTATTCAATCAGTTCCTAAAGTAATTTTATCAAAGTTATGGTTAGCCCAAAAACTAAATGTGTGCAACTCATTTTACTTAAGTAATGTCATGTATTTCTCAATAGCTACATTTATATGCACATAAATAAGCAGTTTTATAATCAGACTGATGGCTCAATCGGACTGAAAAAGCTTTATGTAAACACCTTAATCTATCCAAATTTGAGCTCAGTTTGAATTAAATTTGTAAAAGCTTATTCTGACTATTTTCATAATCACATTCAAAAATGATTTGTGCACATGCACAGTACTGTGCTACATATGTTTACACATGAATACTGTATTTGCTAAAAAGCTCTTCTGACACAAATGTCAACTTTCTTTTAAATATGCACATGCAAATGTGAATTATAATTAGGTTATACAAATAGGATGCTTCACAGCTGAAATTAGAGGGTTCATTCCAATTGGTGAAACATACTGCACGTAAACATAGACCCCCCTCCCAAAAACAAACAAAAAACAAAACAAAAAAACTGGATATTTGAAGGGATTGTTTACCAAAAATATGCACAGTATTTTTTTTTATTGTTGATTTGAAATGTTATTTAAACGTTAGCTTAAATAGGCAACCAGACTCTATTTCCCAAGTTCCAAAACGTTCTGACTTTATTATGGGAACACAAAACAATATATATATATATTTTTTTTTAATTACACTTTTTTTTCATACATTCCAAGTCAAATGGGTCCATTGTTGTTTTGGACCCCAATGAGTTTCCTTGCATGGACAAAACCCAGAAACATTCTTTAAAATATCTTCTGCGCTCTGCCAAAGAAAGAAAGTCATACAGATTTGGAACAATATCAGGATGAGTAAATTATGAGTATTTCTTACGGAGAAATATATCACATTACTGAATTACAATGATTTGCGAATGTCATTTTATGTTGACAGGATCAGGAACCACGGAAATCCCTTTAACCTCAGTTGAACACACTGCCGTCATGCTGCAAGAAATGTGCACTTATGTGTGTATGATGGGGTCATGAAAGGAAATGGGAACAGAAAACAGGAAATAACCTAAACCCAGATGCTCCAAACAGTGTGTGCTAACCGCTGCGGTGTGGCTCCAACAATATAGTCTATTTTGATGCAAATGGTTTGTTTTCAAGCACTCCATCCAGTGTACGGTAAAGACCTAGACTGCCATGTGCTCCAGTTCAAGCCTGTCCAAATCTGCTAGGAAATGAGGATTTAATCCACTTAAAGGGGGAGAGGTTCAATGTAAAAGCTGAATAAGCCACTATGCTCTAAATGCAATGTATGCAATAGACAACAGTTCATTTACATACAACAGAAATCCGGTTGTGTTGAAATGACAGGTACCAATAACAAAATGCTGCTTGCATTTGGACAATACAATTACAATAAACAATCAAAATGCTTACTAGGAGTTTGAGCCAATTACAAAGCTCTAATGAATCTAATTTAGCACACAATTTAGCAAGAAATGTCATTAAATGGGACAGAATCTAAAATTATGTGGCAGCGAAACACAACAAACCTTAACTGAAATAAAAGAGCTTGTTTTTTTGGGGGATTTCTAGAAAATGGCATCAGTGAGTTTTTAATGGTATTTTGGCACAGATGTGTCAATGGCAGCAATACGGATAAATAATGAAAAGCCACTGCATGTGTGAACAACAGATGTGGTACATTTTCCAAAAGAGGTAGCCAGCAATTTTACTGTAATTTAACGGGTTTCAGGTGTGAAAGTGGCTGTTGTTTATCACTCATACAGTATGGTCAAGATTGCTATTAAACAAATGCAAACACTTATGGGAGATGTATGGGTTATACTAATCAGGTAATGAAGTTGTGAAATATTAGACAAGCTAAAGTTCTTCAGCAGAAGCCGTAGTGTCTTTTTAACCTCGGTGGGAGCACATCCACATAATAAAGTTAATCGACATTAAGAAAATTACACACAAAGTTATTTTATTCGTCATTAAACAACAGTCATATCACAAATGTTTTAGTTTATTTCCCAGTAAGCACATCAGGGGTCCACAGCGCCCTGCAGCATATTTATAGACACTTAGTTTGGCATATAAATAAAAATGAAAGCAAGATATAAGAATAAAACACTTTATTTATTTAACATTGATTAACATCAAAAAAATGATATCAATGCCAAGACCTTTGCCGAAGTCATAAATCACTGTCTGAAATCACCGCAGATACACTCAGTCACAAACATGAACCCGTGGAACAAGGGCTCTTAGAAAAATGAAAATGGTCTCATCAGTGAAGTCCTGCCATTTTTAAGGTTTCTGCAAAAACTATTGTGGTAAACTTTAAAACTTTAAAGAGGGAAAGTGCTTGGCTTTTAAGTTTCTTTGCACGGAAATAATTCTATGTATACAACACAGATTTAAGACTTGGCAATATTTAATTTGGCGTCATTGTATGGGTTACTTTTTTATTTATCCGTCTCTGTTATTCGAAATAACATTAAAACCTATATACAGAACAGCAAAAAAAGTTGCTCTGCTCGAGTTATTGAACAGCGTCCCACATGCCATGCGTAATACATTTAAGGCACAGCATCACCTTTAGTGAGAATTAGTAATCGCATACAAATTTCAATATCAAAAACCGACAAGCACTAAATGTGCCCTCTAGTGTTCCAATGAACCAAGACACAAACGGACAATGTTCACTGCGCTGTAATAAGATTACACGTTTAACTAAACTTCATCACAAGCCCAATTAAATGCAACTTGATAATATTAAATACAAAGACACTCAAGGTATCTTTGGGTATTGAGTATACTAATGCTAACTCAAACTACTTGGCTAAAATTACGAGACATGCAATTAAAATAAAAGGACAACAGTCACAATGACAGATACATATTTTCCCACGCAAATGTATATTTAAATTTACAAGTGCAGTCTCTTTGTATGTATACAGCACATTTTAGCTTATACTTCTGTGCTAGCAAAATCGGTGTTTTTGGATACAGTATATATAATCTCTCTCAATGTCTTTAGTGTGGAGAAGGATGGAGGAATGACAAGCAGTGCCATTGTGAAAGAGCCGCCGAGACCATGGATACCATGTATATAAAGAGAAGTGTGAGGATAGTTCTTTTCGGAGTTACAGTATCTCCACATAGTTTTCAGGGATGAGTCCTCGCTTTCCCTCCAGCACACCCTCCAGCCATCCGGGCTCCCTGGAGAGTTTCACTGCAGAGCAAAACCACGGACACACAGGTAAAAGTCTTACTGCAGCTCTTCTGTCACACTCATGTCAGACAAGCAAGAAGTCCTCATCGGATGGAAGACATTTTTTATGTGGATAGTTAGCATGGCTGATGAATGTAAATTGCATGGGTACGAGTTTGGAAAGTTTGAAGAACTATATCCAATCCCTGATTTATTTTTCAGCATTTTCTGTGTTCATTTTGGGAACAAAATAAGCAGAATGGGTTCAAAGTGTGTTAAATAGAGCTGAAAGAATTATTAAATTAGCCAAAGTGTTTAATAAGCAAACACAAGAGGTGGGAGATTTGTGAATAATGGGTGAAAAGTCATTTTTAGATGAGAACAGCAATGATTTAATGCAGGAGCAGCACTGAGGAATTATGTATGTTAGGGTTTATGTCTGTGCGGAGGATAAGAAAAACTGTGAATGTGAATTATCACTGCATACTGAGGATGCTGAACATTGTCTTAGACGTAAGGCAAAGTATTCTGAACCATTGATCGGTAACATGTGCAGGTCTGTATGAGCAAACAGCGGTTACTATGATTTTGTTGAATGATAGAGGACAACCTGTCATTTCAATAAATGTCATGCATTAGAACACCCTGATGAATGATGAAAGGTGAATGATGTCCAGGCGAAAGACAGAAAAATGGAGAAAAACACAAACGATGAACAAAGCCATGCAGATGGATATACAAAAATCACATTTACAATTATGCAAATTGACAGAACAATTTACATAATCAAAAATTCCATCTGATTTTCATTCTCATATTATAGCAGCAATATTTTACATTAAAATGTATTATTTAATGCACATACTTTTAAAATTGGCTTTCCAACATTTTTTTTTATTTACTACATTTTTGTAAATTAATATTTTTTCATGTCAGCATTTTATGCTAGTTGATGCTTTTGCTGGTTTAGATAATTTCATAGAATTGAGTATTATATATTATTTATCTGGTAATTCTTGTATATTCATTTTTTTTCAAGCATGTTTTCCATACACAAAGTAAAATGACGTATTATTTGGGGTGCCAATAAACTAAAATTAACATTTTAAGTTGGCTCAAAATCATTTTTATTGTAAATCCAATTCAGCATTTCTGAATGTTTCATCTGAAGTTGATGAGATAATGTTTTCAGAAAACAAGAGCTGTGATAGTGGTTACGGCCCTCATTTCCTTGTGTTATTTTATCGGTCTCGTTCTTTGTGAATTGATTTTAGGGGATGTTACACCTCTGCCCCACTTCCTCCCACCACCTATGCTGATACAAGATCAGATTTTTTTTTTTTGGTGCCCGCTAGGACCCGCTAAATCCAATATGTCTGTGGATTCGGGTGAGTGCCTGTGGCAGTGATAACATTAACACTTACCGTCATGGAAGATTGCGCCAACCTGGAAAGAGAGTTCGGAATCGTGTTCAGCCTCACAGGGGTACACAGCCTTTGCTTTCACGAGGGTGACACTGAAAAATGGAGGCAATCAGTTAGTGGGCCTCTCGCTATTCGGAAGGGCGGGGATTAGGACGCGACTTTTCATCTAGCTGTAAAGTGGACTCAACCAAAGTTATCAATGAAAGCAGTCTGTGTGATTAACGTCTGTCCGTAAAAATCCCAGAGTAGTGTTGAAGTAGAAGAGAAAGAAGATAGCATCAAAGAGTAGATATGATTCAAAACAGAGACATTTTAAAGTAAGCTTTTGCTGCATTCAGGCATATCCTGCTCAAAGTTCCCCTGGAGTGGATTTGGACTACATTTACAAAACCATTTCCACACTTTTTGACCAATGAATTTCAATGGCTTACTCAAACATTCATACTCACTGCATACATATTTTAATAATCGTACAAATTTCAGACTGTATTGGACTAACACAGCACAATTTCAAGTCAATTACAATTTCAAATGACTAAGATTTTACACATTTTCATGATTTATAAATTAGTATTAATTTCCAAGACTAGAAGTTAGTGTACCATCAGAATGATTTTAAAACTGATATTTCCAGGTAAATAATACTAATACTGTTACGTCCCAGGACGTATGTTTTTTTGTTGTTGTTCTCGCGCTCTCTCTCTCGCCCTCTACTCGCAAAGTAGGAGGAAAAGGCCGCCACCTGTCACCAATGATTGGCTGTTTACACTGATTGGAGGATGAGAGGGAGCAGGCGATTTAAGCAGCATTTCCACCACAGAAGTGTGTGTGTGTGTGTGTGTGTGTGTGTGTGTGTGTGTGTGTGTTGTGTGAGTGTGAGTGTGAGAGAGAGAGAGGAGGAGGAGGAGGAGGAGGAGGAGGTTTCCACAGACCTCTGTTTTGAGGTTTCTCTGTTAAGGGTTTCTTTGTTATGAATTATGTTTTGCTGATTGGATTCTCTTATTGATATTGGGTTAATCCACCTGCTGTTGTAACTTCCACCTTTACAACCAGAAAACCTGTTATTTGTAAGTTAATATTTGTTTGTATCTTTAACTTAAGTTTGCATTGTTAATTTTGGACGGGGCTAAGTAGAGAGGGGGATACATTTTCTTGCGAGTGACTTGTTTTCTCCTGTTTATGTTAGAAATGTAGTTAAGAGTATTTTGATGTATTCTTGTTTCCTTTTCTTTTGGTAGGTTAGTTAGTTTCTGTTTATTAGGTAGATGTATTATGTTTGTTGTTTTGGCCTGAGCTCCCTCTTGAAGTCTTCGAAACCCTCCTGTATATTAAAATAAAAATGTTATACTTTTCTTCTTGTGAAGTGGGGTTGTCTTTTTGTAATTTACTCTTGAGGTAGGTTACTGATCCTCACTGCTGAGAGAGAGAGAGAGAGAGAGAGAGAGAGAGAGAGAGAGAGAGACGCACGCATGCACACAATAATAATAATAATTCAATGACTTCAAAATTAATCAAATTAATTCAGAATGTAAAAAATATTGAATCTTTAATCGTCCATTCCAATGACTAGATTTGTATTAATTTGCATGATTTGAACAGAACCAGTGCGTGGTTACTAAGAATATAAGCAGCAATGTACTCTAGACTCTCTTCACTAATGCTTAACACCATTCAACACCTGCAAGTCTGCTGAGTGTTTTATATACTGCCTCATAACAACGTGTCCTAAAGTTAATACACGACCCAGCCAGACACCCAGAAAGTTACTGCAGGAGGTCTAACGAAAATGTGCTCTTTACAACTGCAACATAAGAAAGACGTCATTCCTGAAGGTCAGTCATTTTTTTGCCAGCAGCTTTTTAACAGATTGAATAACTTTAAATTGAAGGAGTTTGATCACCTGCCACTGGGCATCACTCATTTATAGGATGGAAAGTTAATGCATCTTTGTGTCTGGATCAGTGCTATAGATCATTGCAATGGCCCCTGCCTGGAAAGTGTGAGGTGTGAGACTGAGAGGAAATGTGTGTGTGTGTGTGTACAGGTGTAGAGTCGGAAATAGAACTGAGAAAGTAGAGATGACAGAGAGAGAGAGAGAGAGAGAGAGAGAGAGAGAGAGAGAGAGAGAGAGAGAGAGAGAGAGAGAGAGAGAGAGAGAGAGAGAGAGAGAGAGAGAGAGAGAGAGAGAGAGCAGAGTTGTGTCGGCGTGTAGGAGGGAAGGAAAAGTTGGTGAGTGTGCGAGTCGGAGGCTAAACAATGACAGATGAAGACTTTGCGAGTGAGTGAATGCATGTGTGATTGAGTTAATAGCCTGGGGCTGAGAGCTTAAGTGAGACTTGGAGTGCGAGTGAAAGAATCAATGAGACAGAGAGAGTGTGTGCGGGAAAGGTTGAGCCAAAACCGGCCAAACTCACTTAAATTAACAGATTGGAACAAATTAATTACATGTTAAGGAAAGGAGGTGTGGATGAGCGTATAATACATGTTCTTCAGGGATAAGTGTGTTTACATCTTACCTTTCCTCGGGTTTATTCTTCTCAGCTCCTACTGATTCAGGTTTCAGCGGTGTAACTGAGGCAAGGGAGGCAGAATTCATCCATGAAGCTGTGGCAGTACATATCCTGCAGGACAAAAAATGCCACAAATAATTTATACTGTACCATCCTTATAGAATAAAAGATGGCAATTTTGGAAATACTGTCAGTGAGTGGGAAAAAAATGCGGCTCGTGTATGATTGTAGTGATAGATTTTGTTAAATTCCACAAATTGCATAATTTTATGCTTATATGCTACTTTTTGAAGAGGTAAATCATCCATTTATGGATATCAAACACAAATACACAACAGAGACAACAAAGAAGAGTTAAAAACGGACACACTCTGCAGCATCATTATTCCTCTTAGAGAGGCTGTGCTGCTCAGACGGTCTCACAATCTCAGATAGGGAGAGAGAAGTGAAGGTTATGAGGAAAACTGCCCAACGTCCCTAGGAATCTGAAGGATTCAGAAAAGGCTAATAATGCAAATGAGCACTTTAGATCAGATATAGCCCCCAGCAGGATCGGGGAAATGCAGGAGACGAACTGCAGAAGTCTACATTAAATGATAATACTGCCACTCATAAAAAAAAAATCATGCATAAAAGAGTATTCGCATCAATTTGAGTTTCAAATCATATTTTCAAAACATATTTATTCAAATTCCTTAGAATCAGCATAAATCAGTTATTATCAGTAATCATTTAAAAAGTATGAAATGAAGGAACAGTCAAGATTTTGCTAATTAAAATGTATTCGACTGGTTTGCATATAATAAACTGGATTTATTGATGATAAATATATAAACCTGCTTATTGTATATTTAAAACATGATTGCTTTATGAGTGCTATTAAATCTCAATCTTAAAACTGTGTAAGCAAAATAGATGGATATTTGATATATGCAACTATATAAGATTTTTTAAGTCTCTTATACACACAAAGGCTGTATTTATTCCTTGTTTATAATTATAATTTAATTTTTAAATGTATATTTAATTTAAATATCAATGTTGAAAACAGTTAAATATATAAGCTTAATATTTCTGCTGCTAAATATTTCTATATAAACAAATTGTTCATGATTCTTTGATAAAAAGTTCAAAACAACATTTATTTATATAACAAATTCTGCAACATTATAAACACGTTTGATCAATTTAATGCATCCTTGCTTTAAAAAAAGGTAACGCTTTAGTATAGGTACCAATTCTCACTAGTTGCTTATTAGACAGCTTATTATTAACCTATTGGCTGTTTATTTGTACTTAAAGCACACATTCTGAATGACCATATTCTACATAAATGCTCACTAGAACTCAACTTACTCTAAGTGCAAAACTACGGATAACAGTTCAAACAAAGCCATACTCTTAATTAGATCCCGGAAACACTGGTCTGGAAACTCAAGAGAATGAAGACTCGAGAGAAATGTGTGTGTGCTGAAGGTGAGGGGAGTGAAGGACTTACAGGTACAGGAATAGTGGCAGCACAGGGGCAAATGAGGAGCAGTGTAGTCCAGCAGGAGAGACAGAGGAAAAGGGAAAGAGAGAGAAAGATATCTATATGTACAGTATGTATAGAGAGAGAGAGAGAGAGAGATGCAGTGATTTATGACTCTGCAGTGGGTCTGTGAGTCCTCAGCTGCTGCACATCAGCATGAGACACCAGCAGCGCTGCAGTGCAGCAAATCCACTCATTAACCTCACACACACACACACACACACACACACACACACACACACACACACACCAGCCGCGTGAGTCCCAGCTAATACACCACACACGCTGCTCCATACACAACGTTCACGCTCACACATGTTTCAAATCAAGGTTATGCTAATGGTGTTACATCAAACATCATATCTCACCAGGCTAACAAGTCACTACAGAAAAAAAAGTGTTTACACACACTCGTATCTGAATCAAACTCTAAAGAAAAGCTATATAAAGTGGGAAAACAGATAAATTCAATATGGTTGCCCTGGCAACCAGCAGAACCAGAGGAAATTGGTTGGTTTTACCCCCAAAAATGCTTTTACGATTACAACTAAGCCAAACCAAGAAAATCACACTCATTTTGAACTATTAAAAATAGCACTAGGCACAGAATTGCATATTATGTCTTGATATACGTTTTGATCCCCAAATAGGCATCTTATTTGAAAGAGGCAAAAAAAAAAAATAAAAACAACGATTTACTGAACAAAACAAACCCACTGAACTACTGTTTAACAGCTCGATGCAGCTCTTTTAAGTTTTGCTTGTATAGTAAGTACATGCAACATTGGATACAGTGTATATTGACATGCTGCATGAAGTAGCCTATGAGAATGCAGTTATATGCCCCAAAAAATCTAAATATGAGGGCAAAAATGCCCCTGTATGAATGTTTGTCTTATAGTTCTATCATGATATAGTTTTTAGAATATATACACATTTGCAAATGTGATATTGATTTTATACAATAGTTCAATAAACAAGAAGTTAATATTGTGTTACATTTACATCAAATATTGTCAGTATTGTCTGTTTTTCTCAATTTTGCACACAAAAACAGTTCCAAACAACTGCTGTGCGTCTGTGAACAACAGTGCTGTTTTGTTACTGAATGCATCCACATTTTTCACAAGAATTGAGTGAGCCAATGATTCATTGACCCATTAATAAAGACCTGAATGAATCAGATATTTGAATGAATGACTAAATGACTCACTCATCACTTGCCACCACCTACAAGCAATATATATTATATATATTGTCTTGTCTTTATCATTATATTATATCTATATCTTTTTGTGTTTTTACACCACAGAGGTGCTTTAAGAATTTCGTTGTTTGCCCTGCTTGCAATGACAATAAAAGCAATTCTGATTCTGATATAGACAATACAAAAATGGGAATAATTACAATTTGGAATTGTGGAATTTGGAAGCATGTCACAGGACACTGCTGTGTATATGCAAATATTGATTGATCTAGGGATAACAATTTTCCACATTATGCCAGGTATGGATATACTGGATTAGAGAAACATACCTCTTTAAAAGGGCAATAATACAATGAATGTCTCATCAATTACACAGTGATCATCACCCGTCAACATCTAAAACTTCATTAAGTGTGACAAAAGCACAATTCAGCATTTATCTCGACTGGATTTCTACTACAGCATCACTATGATCTGCCCTCTCCTGCTTCAAGGCCAGGGGCTGAGAGATTTATAGATAAACAGGTGACAACCTCGTGACATATGGACAGGAGTAGCTCTGTAAGCGACAGCGCCGGCTAGAAGGGTAAACAAGGCGAACATCTCTCTGTGTCAATAGTGTTTACGGGGTAGGGCCGTGGCCACCTGTCCCTCGAACAAACAGCAGGCAGGATTTACAGGCGCACAGGGAGCCGCTTCCTCTGATGGCAGAGAGTGGGAAACGGCAGGGAGAGAAGCAGAGGGTTACATAAGACCAGCGCCGTCTGCGCACAGGACTGCAGGCCAAAAGAGAGAGCAGCATGTGCTCAAAGAGTAAGAGTAACTCTAACGTATAGGGGAAAGGGGGGTATGTGAGCACATGAATGGGTAATTAAGCAATGAAGGAGGGGCAGGATCAAATGGTGATTGTGGTTAATGGAAATGAGTGAGAACAAAATCTATCCAAATTGGGAGAGGACTTGTGGAAACAGCGAACAGATGTGCGGACACAAAGTTTATTTCCAGGTGACTCTGCAGAATATGGTGGGCCCCTATTAGGATTCAACACAAGAGCCCCTGACAAACACACAGCATCTGAAGGGCTGTGAAAGAGCTGAGAAACCTGAGGCAAAACCTCTGGCACAGGATAAGACTCTCAGCCCAAGAACTAACTCAAGTTGACAAGCACAGGCTCGAGCTTAGAAACAGAACAAAATACCAACACACACGCACGCACGCACACACACACACACACGGAAGTGAGGTTTACACTTTGTAGTAGTTTTCTGGACTAAACGTTACTACCAAGTGTTATGTGTACAATAACTATTTAGCTTTTTTATTTCATTTTAAAGTTCAGTATCTAGTTCCAGTGCTTATTTCAGTTAGCTTTTCACATTTTCACATCCAATATTTGGCAACACTTTAGTTTAGGGACCAATTCTCACTATTAACTAGTGCTTATTAACATGCATATATTACTAGTATATTGGCGGTTTATTAGTATTTACAAATCACAGATTGATGCCTTATTCTGCATGACCATATTTTAGATCCTTTAATCCTACCCAACTTAACAACTTACTATTAATAAGCAGCAAATTCGTAGTTAATAGTTAGTTAATAGTGAGAATTGGTCACCAAAACTAAAGTGGGACCTAATATTTGTTTTAATTTTAGTCAACGATAACATCCCTGTTTCTTACTCGTTCAGCTTACAAGAGACTGTTAAACAGTTTAGAATTAACACATATTGGGCCTCATTTATGAAACGAACGTACGACCGAAAATTGGGCGTACGGTCGTTTTTACGCAAAACTTTATCAATATGGACGTGTGCGGTGGCTACGATCAAATCTCACATCAGGTCTGAGCTCGTGTACGCAAGTTTTTGAGTTAGCCTAGAGAATTTCGGAGAATTGTATAGAATGACAGCATTTTCAACTTTAGCTTTATATGCGCAAATAGCAGCATAAACAATAGACCATGAGGAATCACACATCATTGTATCACGCACCTGCAGCACTTCTGTGAATGGAGAAAAACTGAAATTATAAAATAAATAGGGCTACACTAAATATATTTATCTTAAATAACAGATTAACAACAACAAAAAAACGCTTTCGTTTTTGTGACACTCTTAATGCATTTTATTTGTTTTCTTTATCTTTATTTTTTTAAATGTAACTGATCTGTGATCACGCAGGTGCCTCACACGCACACATACAACATTTCATCGTTACTAACTTGACATTTCAGCCATTAATCAAACTAAAATGCAGTCAACCAAACATACAAGTTACACTGACCTTTACAAGGTCCACTGTAAAATCAGCGTGCAGCGCCGAAACAAACATTTATGTGCATGTGAAGGGTGATATTGTACATGTATTTTTGAACACACGTGAAGTACAAAGCCTTGTTTACATCATAGATAATAGTTTAGCAACCAAATGTTACATGGCAACAATGGAAACATTTGGATGTCGAATGAGAGGCTTGTGAGCCCAATGCTGTTTAGTTTCGCTTTAATACATTCATTTTATCTTGATGTTGTATTATGTTTATAATGAATGCCACTATAGCCTAATTTGTGTTTTACTTCATAGTGTATTTACTAAATAGATTTCTTAAATTGCACCACACAAAATTGCTTATTCGAGGACTGGGGCATTATTAGATGCCAGTGTCTCTTGTCATACTGTGTGAACCCTGCCTGTAGTAAATAATGTGTGTGGGGTCTGGCCTCATAACAGATGCATACTCTGCACAATAATGAGCAAGTAAGTAACAGATTATTGTACAATGGTATTGCAAAACATTTTTACTGCTAGTGAGGTGGGATACGGGTAAGGTTAGGGACAGGTTTGGTGGTATGGGTAGGTTTAAGGGTGGGTTAAGGTGTAAGGGAGTAGTAATCACAGAAATTCATTACAGATGTAACTACTATAGGTATTTAAAAAAATATAAGTACAATGTAAAAACATGTAATAAGTGCATTGTATCAAATTATTGATTTAAATGCAAGTACATAGTAGTTAAGGCTGCCTAAAATAAAGTGGGACTGAAAAATTTAGTAAGTAATCAAAAAGTAAACACATTTAATCAGTTATATGACATTAATAAAGTAATTGAAATGGTTACATTACTTACTATATTTAAAATAGGGTAACTTGTTATCTGTAACCTATTACATTTCCAAATTAACCTTCCCAACACTGTACAACACATGAGCATGTTATGACATAAGTTTCGGAGAGAGGCGAGTGTTTGCTACATACCCAGTGCTATCTGACAGGGATGTGCTATTGGTGGCGTGATGATTCTTAGATTTCTCGGGGGGCGTTCCAGAGGCGTTCGAAGACTGGGAGGATACCGACTCATTACTGCCCACTGATGTCTCATCATTAACCAGGGCTGGACTCTCAGAGGATGGAGACACTGTCAGAGCAAGGGAACAAGCAGCAAGAGACAGAACGAATGGTAAGGAAAACAAATCATGTACAAAAGACAAAAAAACTAAAACAACAACATTAGAATGAAAAAAGACAGATATATTGAGAGAGAGAGAGAGAGAGAGAGAGAGAGAGAGAGAGAGAGAGAGAGAGAGAGAGAGTGAGTGAGAGAGAGAGAGAGAGAGAGAGAGAGAGAGAGAGAGAGAGAGAGAGAGAGAGAGAGAGAGAGAGAGAGAGAGAGAGAGAGAGAGAGAGAGTTCAGAACCATTCTTGACATCAATTCAGACTAATGAATATGTTACGTGAATACTCATAGATATTGAGCTTGGTAAGTCTTGTGCATGTGTTTGGTTGTATGTATGTGGTCTGGTAAAAAAAAAAAGGGACAAAAATTTTACGTTTTAAATTAAATGGTAGTTTAATCAAAATATTTAGAGAAGTATATGAACATTTTCTAAGAAATGTATTGTTATGATCCAACTAGTAAAATGTTTAAAGTTGTGTGTTTTTTTTTACTGTCCTCATATTAGTTTTCACATTTAAGTGTTTTAAACAGATATTTTCAAGGAAAAAAATATTGAGAGTAAGGATTTATATTGCACCTTCTTTAAAAAGAAATCTTGAGGTGATATTTTGATCCTTTTCTCATCCGTTCTCATTCTTCCTGCCTTTGTAGAAATAAATTGACATGTTTTATTTCTGAAACTGACAGATCGTTATTGGTTTTAACACTCTTGTGTAGCCAACCAATGTGACTGCTGCCATTTACATTTAAAAGCAAAAATGTTTGCACTAAGTATAAGAGGTAATATAAAATGATTGTGTTCTAACAACAAACAAATACTTGCATAAAAGTGACTGTTCTATCCTGTTCCTGTCCTATATCCTAATATTTTACCAATAGAAATTGTATAAAGTATAGTATTTGGCTGGTAACACGATCACATAAAGGTGGTCACACTTTTCACCTTAAGTTTTACATATCCCACACAAAACTAAAACCTGAAAATGCTGATGGTTTTGCTTTTTCATGAATCCGTAATTAATGCACAGTTTTCCACTGTGTGTTTATGTTGGCAGTGGCCACATCCCCTTTCTATAGTAACATCCCACAGCCTACTAAACAAATAACCAGTGTTTACGATCTTGTGTGGAAAAGTGTGGTTAGTCTGACCCTGAGAACTGCAGTGTTTTCGAAACCCAACACTTCTTGGAAAGCTTTGCGATGTGCTAATTCACTTTGTGAAAAAGCCAATACTAGTTAGAGTACACCTGCACAGCTGTAGTGCAGAAGAAATAAAAACCTCATAACTGAAAAGCGAAACTAGAGATACGGTCTGCTTTGTTCTGTACTAAAAATAAAAACCCATTGTTCAAAACTAAAGGATAATCCTGCATTGATCACAGTCTGAAATCATTCCTGTTGGGTGGCGTATCAAACCCAAATAAAGAATTTAACACTGCGAGACACATTTCTAAGCAGTCATGGGCCAGCAAGGCATCAGTTATCCACCTAAATATGGACTGGCAAACTACATCCTGTATCCCCGAGTGACAATGGGTAATCAGCATGTTTCAGCAGAGCATCACATCTGATTGCACAGTGTGCAGTAGTCTTACATAGTCAGGAACCCTCACTGAGAGAAACGGTCAAACTCCATGGGGAAATAAACTGCATAAGCACTGGAAAACATGGTGATTTTACCACCAGGCAAGGCAAGGCAATGCAAGTTTATTTGTATATCACATTTCATACACATTGGTAATTCAAAGTGCTTTACATAAAAGAAAGTGAAATAATCATTCACAGCAATAAAAACAAGAGTTAAAAATATAAAACAAGGAGTTTTAAAATGATATAGAAATTGATTTAAAATGAGATTTAAAACAGTTAAATAGAAAATGATTATAATAAAATACAATGCAGTCAGTTCGGACGTAGCACAGCGCTCATTCAACAAATGCACAGCTAAATAGATGAGTTTTGAGACTGGATTTAAATGTGGCTAATGTTTTAGCACATCTGATCTCTTCTGGAAGCTGGTTCCAGCTGCGGGCTGCATAATAGCTAAAAGCGGACTCCCCTTGTTTTGTGTGAACCCTTGGTATTTCTAACTGACTCGATCCTAATGATCTGAGTGGTCTGTTAGGTTTATATTCAGTGAGCATATCTGACATATATTTAGGTCCTAGGCCATTGAGCGACTTATAAACGAGTAGAAGTACTTTGAAATCAATCCTAAATGTAACTGGAAGCCAGTGTAAGGACCTGAGGACTGGTGTGATATGCTCAGATTTTCTGGTTCTAGTCAGAATCCTGGCAGCAGCGTTCTGGATGAGCTGCAGCTGTCTAATGGTCTTCTTTGGAAGGCCGGTGAGGAGACCATTACAATAATCCACCCTGCTGGTGATAAAGGCATGAACAAGTTTCTCCAAGTCATGACTGGAAACAAAACATCTAATTCTTGCAATGTTTTTGAGATGATAGTAGCTGATTTAGTTACTGCTTTGACATGACTACTAAAACTAAGGTCTGTCTCCAGAATCACCCCAAGATTTCTGACTTGATTTTTAGTTGTTTGACCCCTAGAGTCAAGGTATGCATTCACCTTGAGAACTTCATCTTTGTTTCCAAATGCAATGACTTCAGTTTTCTCCTTGTTTAACTGAAGAAAGTTTTGGCACATCCAACTGTTAATTTCATCAATGCATTGGCAGAGGGAGTCAATGGGGCTATAATCATTTGGAGATAAGGCTAGGTAGATCTGGGTATCATCAGCATAGCTGTGATAGGCAATTTGGTTCTTCCTCATTATCTGACTTAGTGGGAGCATATACAGGCTAAACAACAGCGGTGCAAGAATTGAGCCCTGTGGGACTCCACATGTCATGGACGTCCACTTAGACTTATGCTCTCCTATACTCACATAATAACCTCTCCCTTCTAAGTATGACCTGAACCATTTGAGTGCCATCCCAGAAAGCCCGACCCAGTTTTCCAGTCTCTCTAGAAGTATGTTATGATCGACAGTGTCAAACGCAGCACTAAGATCTAGTAGTACCAGCACTGATATTTTGCCAGAATCAGAATTAAAGCGAATATCATTTATTATCTTAATGAGTGCTGTCTCTGTGCTGTGATGCACGCGGAAACCAGATTGAAAATTATCCAGGAATCCATTTGAGTTTAAGTAGTTGTTCAGTGATTAAAAACTACCTTTTCAATAATCTTACCTATGAAGGGAAGATTTGATATTGGTCTATAGTTGCTCAACATGGTGTTATCAAGATTGCTCTTTTTCAGAAGGGGCTTAACAACTGCAGTTTTCAGGGAGTTTGGAAAAGTCCCAGAAAGAAGTGAGGTGTTCACCACTTCTAAGAGATCTGCTTCTAAACAGTTAAGCACACTTTTGAAAAAAGATGTGGGAAGTGTGTCAAGATAGCAGGTTGACGATTTGAGATGCTGTACTATTTCTTCCAAAATTTTGCTATCAATTGTTTTAAAAAACAGACATAGTCACTTCTTTTTGAGATTGCTGTCGAATCTGTGTGACCCCTGTATTACAGGAAGATGTGCCAATCTCCTTCCTGATGTTACTGATCTTCTCTGAAAAGAAGGAAGCAAACTCATTGCATTTGCTGTCAAGGCATTTCACTGGGAATCTGACTTGGGGGGTTTGTCAGTCTCTCAACAGTAGCAAAAAGAGTGCGAGTGTTGTTTTAAATTACTGTTTATAAGGTTTGAGAAGAAGGTCTGTCTAGCTGTGGCTAGTTCCAAATTGAAAGCATGAAGGCTGTCTTTATAGATGCTATAGTGTATTTCTAGTTTCGTCTTCGCCACATCCGCTCAGCTTTTCTGCATTGTCTTTTCATATTCTGAACTGCTGTTGATTTTCTCAAAATGATTTTTGTCTGCCATTCTTCTTGCTGACCTTTATCGGTGCAATATCATCAATAACATTCTTAACTTTTGAGTCAAATGAATCCAGGAGAAGATCAACAGAGTCTGCAGAAATGCTTGGTGTTAAAGATATTGCCTTCATAAATAGCACACTAGTGTTCTCATTATGCATCTCTTTCTGACAGAGACAGATCTAGATTCAGTGGTGACAGAGATCAATATATCAAAGAAAATACAGAAGTGATCAGACAGAGCTACATCCTTAATGACAATGGATGAAATGTTTAGACCTCTACTGATGAGTAAATCTAGAGTGTGTCCACGATTGTGTGTCGGTCCGTGCACATGCTGAATCAGGTCAAAAGTGTTTAAAACAGTTATAATTTCTTTTGTAGTTTTGATTTCAGCATTATCTATGTGAAATTAAAATCCCCTGCAATAGCAAAATAGTCAAACTCTGTGGAAATCATTGATAACAGTTCTGTGAACTCTTCAACAAAGGCTGGAGAGTATTTTGGCGGCCTGTAGATTATGATAAACAGAATGCGTGGGGCACCTTTCAGCACAATACCTAGATATTCAAAAGACAAGTACTGACCAAATGACACTTGCTTGCATTGATAAACATCTTTAAACAGAGCAGCTACACCTCCACCTCTCCTAACAGTCCTGCAGACACTTATAAAATTAAAGTTAGGAGGGGCTGTTTCAGTGAGGACTGTTTGCACTGCAGTTGTCTTCTAGCCATGTTTCAATTAGAAACATAAAATCCAGGTTGTTTGTGGTTATTAAATCATTGATCACAAATGATTTATTTTTTAGTGAGCGAGTGTTTAAAAATGCTAACTTGATGGAATTAAATTTTGTCTCTACAGCAATCTTAGACTGATGCATAACAGGCCTTAGATTAGATGGGTCAGCCGTACGCCTTTTGAAGGCCTTAGACCTTCTATCACGTGATAAAACAGAAATAGAGAAGGCTACAGGCACACTGGGTTCCCGCTTGTATTGTAAACGTTCGTGAATGTTGTTGCTAAAATAGCGGGGACCCGACACATATCACTGAGAGCTGTTATCAGTTGTTTTTGGTTCACCTACAGCAGATGGAGGAGGGTTTGGGCCCTTGCGTTGTGGCAGCGGTCGGAGAGCTCTCACAGGAGGAGGCGGGAGAGCTGAGCCTGCCGTCTTTGGTGGTTGGGGGGCCCGCCGTTTTTTAGTTGATATCTGCGGGCTTGCAGAGAGTTTGGTCCCAGCATACACCAATTCCTCCATTTTCTGTGAAAAGCTTAGAAGTGGAGATGCTGGAGAGAGGGATAGAGTGTCTGGTGAGCGGGGCTCTAGCTCTGATGTTTCCGGTGACTGTAATGTGTTGTCATGGCATCCCAGGCTGTTTTCCAGAAAGTTGTCCTTGGGTGCTGAGTCTTGGAGCTGTTGTGATACGTCACAGTCTGCATGTGATGAGCTCTGTGGGCAGGGCTCAGCCGGGATGTCCATGAGCAGTGTTTGTTTTGGCTGTGTGGCGTTATCAGTATCCTTGTGGGATTCTTCAACCACATAATGACTCGGAAGCTGATATGAAGTCCTGTGGTCACTCATATTCTGTCCAGGTGACTGTGTGAGTGGATTGACACACACCACTGAAGGATGACGGAGGGAGAAATAGAAATTGTCCTTTAGCACTCTTGCACCAAGTTTGTTTGGGTGGAGGCCATCCAGTTTATACAGTTGTCTGTGTCCCCAGAAAATATTGAAGTTGTCGATGAAGTTGACTCCTTTTGTACTGCAGGTTCTTTGTAGCCATGTATTCAGCCCAAGCAACCGTGAAAACATGTTAGTTCCCCTCGCTGGGAGTGGTCCACTGATGAACGACTGAACTTCAAGTCTTTGAAGTGTTTCAAAGAGTTCACTGAAATCTTGCTTTAGCATTTCTGACTGCCTTTTCCGAATATCATTCTTCCCCACATGGATGATGACTCGATTTGCAGTCTTGTGCTTCATCACAATGCTCCGAAGTTCCTTGTTCACATCAGAAACGGTTGCTTGAGGAAAGCAGCAGGTAGTAGCAGTCCTGCTACTGACGTTTCTAATAATAGAGTCGCCCACTATCAGAGTCCTGGGCTCGGCTGCGCTTTGAGCTGAATGCCGCTGTCTGCTCGACCTTGAGCGCCTGTTAGTAGCAATGTTAGCTGCTGGCTGATTCGATCCGAGTTTTGTCATATTTTGGGATTCCTCATCCACATTCATCAGTGCTTCAAATCTGTTCTCAAGATGTATAGGGGGTTGTAGAATACCAGTGCTTACAAGTCTTGTCATAACCGTATCTGGGGTAGAGGATGCTACAGCAGCAATACGAGATACTCGTGACAATCTGGTGTCTCGAGAGCCTTTGGGTCTCGCTCCCTGTTTGTGCCATCGATTAGTCCGTCGATCAGTTTCGGCTTGTTCCTCTACACTTGGTATAAACTGTTGAGATTCACTAGATTCACAGGACTCACCGGCTGTATGCTGAGGGGGTCCGTGGTGACCGTCTGCTGTATGTTCCGTCTGTTTTGGAAGTCCAGCAAATAACTTTGTTTCAAGAACCACAATCCTTTGTAGAAGTTTGTGGCAGTTCGTGCAGCAAGTAGGCATTTCTCTCATCTGTTTGAATGTAGACAGCTGTATTTATCGGTCTCCGAATGTAAACTGCTGGCAGTGGGAGGCAAAGAGTCCTTTTTTCCAAAAAATGTGTTGTTTGAGCACTGTGCTGATCAGCTGAAGTAAAAATCTTAGAAGATCTGAGAAAAGAACAAAAATAGGGAGCAAAGGCAGAGCAATAGCAAGAGCGTCCGAACGGTAGCAAAGCCGGAAATAGAAGCCAGGATTATCCATCTGAACATTTCTATCTATGAATTGTTGCATTTCTTCAATATTAAAGAAAAAGTAATAGCTTAATAATTTAGATATTATATATTGTGTCTCTAGGCTCTGCAGACTGTGATTTAGGTATGAATGAGCGTCTGTGTGGGTCTGCTTATCTTTATTTTTTCCTATAATATGCAAATACAGACTCTATATTATGCATTTGATAGCAAACACGTGACAACTATAATTCCTTGTGGTGTTTCCCTGACCTTACAGCTCTTAAAGCTGATTAGTCTCTCGTACCTGTTTGAATATCCAGCACCTGCGGGTTGTATACAGCCAGCGGGCGATTCTGCCGGCTGAGACTCTTGGACTGTCTGGTTGGCGCAGAGAGGGGTGTAGCAGCTAAGGATGGAGAGCTGCTCGGAGCATCCCCGAATATCTAAAAGATAAAAAAGTTAGTGGGATTTGCTGGCTAGACTGCGTTGTGTGTGTGTAAAAATCAAAGTAAACAGTCTGTTTAGAGCCACTGCCTGCAGAGAAATGATGATTATGCATGCGAGTGCGAATGTGTGGTGGTAAAAACAAATAAAGATTCAGGATTCTCTCAAGACCTGTATCTTAAAGGAACAGTCAATCCACGCTCATGTACTTCAATGTACTTGAAACACAAAATAAGATATTTATAGTAATGTTCAAGCTGCTCTTTTCTATATAGTACATGGTGATTATAACCGTTAAGCAATACTTTCAATACTAGATTTCCAGGGAATAAAGATTTAATTTCATGCTGTATCTCAATCAAAAGTAGTAATGCACCAAACTGATTCAAAAATTAAAAATAAGATAAAATAATTAACATTTTCAAAATAAATAAACAAATAAAACAAGTTTTATATATAAAAATGTATATATATTGGTACTACAGAATTGTTCTTGGTCACAGTGAAGTTGGTCACTTTTACCTAACAAAAAAAGATACTGACACAATGCAAATTCATTATTGGAGAAGTTCTAATTAAAAGTTTTTTTTTTGCCATTTTGGGCCAAATATTTTTAGTCGCCAAAAGTTTGGTGCATCACTATTCAAAAGATATAATTTCAGAACACTTAAAATATAGCACACAATATATGTGTGGAATATGTGCACATTTACACCCTTTCATTATACATTTTGCACTTTTTATAGCTTGAAGGCCATGATGCAACAAGGCAGAGATCGGTCATTGTAAAGCCAGTGTCTGTTGGCCTGCTTTTTGCAGTGTTTTCTACACCACTGGAACTAATTGGACCACAGTCAGCAGCATTTTAGAAGATTGAGCATGCTGAATCACCGATGGAGCCTGACGTTGAGTGAAATCATTAGTATTTGCTGCTAAGAATCGCGAACCAAAAAAACGAATGAGAAAAAAAAGTGTCAACAGCCAGCAAACAATAAAGATGCTGCTTTGTTAACAATTTGTGTATCTGCAGTCCTAACTCTTCCAGTTTCCCTTTTTTTAATGACACATACAGACTACTGCCACCTGCTGGTATGGGGAGATCTTTCCTCTCATGCAAGCTCAGAGCATATGCTAGTTGGCTGTATTCTTTGTGGTGTGTTCAAGCACAACTTTTTTGGCCTAGGCATTGCAAGGCAATAACAGACGGCTTTCAGTGTGCTAGTTCTTTGATGTCACTTTGATGTCAGGGCCTTAATAACCCCTGATCCCCATTTACTGGCACTGTTTGAAAGAGAGCAATGTAAAAGTTCTTCAAAACTTCTCCTTTAGTGTTCCATGTGAATGAAAATGAGTGAATAAAATGTACATATTCTGGTTGAATTATCCCTAAATAAGAGTGTCTGCAAACTCATTAACAGAATGGTGATAAAACTGAGCTCTCATGAGAGTTGAGCTTAAATAAGAGACCCCCAGGCCTGTTGCCCATTAAGAGACACTCAAACTGATGTGCATCTGAACGAGTGGTAGCTATTCAGTGACAACACAGGAAACATGCTTTCATAATAGCTTCGGCTTCATTATAGTCACACAGCGTTTACAGGTACATCTCAAAAAATTTGAATATGGTGAAAAAGTAGATTTTTTTCTTGTAACTTATTTCAAAAAGTGAAACTTTCATATATTTTAGATTCATTACATGTCAATTAAAACACTTCAAAAGTCTTATTGTTTTCATTTTGATGATTAGAGCTTACAGCTAATGAAAGTAAAAAATCAGTATCTCAAAATATTAGAATATTTACATTTGAGTTTCAATAAATGACCATCCATACAGTATACATTCTGGGTATCTCTTGTTCTTTGAATCCACAATAATGGGGAACATTGCTGACTTGGCAATGGTCCAGAAGACGATAATTGACACCACAAAGAGGGTAAGTTACAGATAGTCATTACTGAAAGGGGTGGCTGTTCAATGAGTGCTGTATCAAAGCATATTAAATGCAAAGTTGACTGGAAGTAATAAATTGGGAAGGAAAATGTGCACAAGCAACAGGGATGACCGCAAGCTTGAGATTACGGTCAAGCAAAGCCAATTCAAACACTTGTGAGAGCTTCACAACTGAACTAAACTGAAGCTGGAGTCAGTGCATCAAGAATCACCACGCTCAGATGTCTTCAGGAAAAGGGCTACCAAGCCACTTCTGAAACAGAAACATCGTCAGAAGAATCTTACCTGGGCTAAGGAGAAAAAGAACTGGACTGTTGCTCAGTGGTCCAAAGTCCTCTTTTCAGATGAAAGTAAATTTTGCATTTCATTTGGAAATCAAGGTCCCAGAGTCTGGAGGAAGAGTGGAGAGGCACAGAATCCATGTTGCTTGAAGTCCAGTGTGAAGTTTCCACAGTCAGTGATGATTTGGGCTGCCATGTCATCTGCTGGTGTTGGTCCACTGTGTTTTCTGAAGTCCACAGTCAACGCAGCCATCTACCAGGAAATATTAGAGCACTTCATGCTTCCTTCTGCTGACAAGCTTTATGGAGATGCTGATTTCATTTTCCAGCAGGACTTGGCACCTGCTCACACTGCCAAAGGTACTAAAAGCTGGTTCAGTGGCCATGGTGTCACTGTGACTGATTGGCCAGCAAACGTGCCTGACCTGAACCCCATAGAGAATCTGTATCCTCTACTGTCAAGAGGAAGATGAGTCTCTCACCAGACCCAACAATGCAGATGACCTGAAGGCTGCTATCAAAGCAACCTGGGCTTCCATTACCCCTTTGCAGTGCCACAGGCTGATTGCCTCCATGCCACGCCGCATTGATGCAGTAATTAATGCAAAAGGAGGCCCAGCCAAGTATTGAGTGCATAGAAATGAACATAATTTTCAGAAGTCGGGTTTAAAATATCCTGTTTTTATGATCTTATGTAATATTCTAATTTTCTGAGACACTGAATTTGGGGTTTTCATTATCTGTAAGCCATAATTATACAAATTTAAAGAAATAAAGGCTTGAAATGTTTCACTCCGTGTAATGAATCTATATGGGTTTCACGTTCTGAAATAAGTGACAAAAAATATTGACATTTTTCATGATATTCCAATTTTTTTTAGATGTATCTGTATATTTGAACCCCGGACGGCCGTTGTGAGTGACGGAGGTTAACAGAAGTGTGGAAGTCTCGACATGGATGAACAAAGGAATGAGAGAGCTGGTAGAAGGGATAGAAATCGGATACTGCTGTGAAATTCTTCAGACGACAGCAAAGCCTGCTCTCTCTCTTTTTCCATATCAGCCTTTGCCCATTCCTCTCTCCCTCTCTCAGACTTTCTCCATCCAGCCCTGCCTCTCTCTTGTTAACTTCTCACCTCTCTCTCTCTCTTTGCCCTCGGTCTGCACACTTTTCCTCCCTCATTTCTTCTTTGTCTCGAAACTTTTCCAACTTCTCTCTCTCTCTCTATCTCTCTCTACAGATGGACCTGAATGCAAAACACTGTCTGTTGAGTGCATCTGGGGGTATCAGCAGTCTGGAGAGGAGCTAATCAGTCTGCTGCTCTGCAGAGTCATTCCTTCTCCTGAATCTCAACGCTTCGCTCACTTATTTCAACTTACATCAAAACAACATCAAGGTCATACGCAATATCATTTTGTCTAGGAATGCTGTATATTAAACAATCTGCACATCTACATAATTTTGGATGCTGCTTCAGAAGTGCTTTTCATCGGCAAAATATATTGAGAAATATTTGCATAATTACATATACTAAATACACATACTGTAGTGAGCACTTATGCTGTAATGTGTAATAAATCTTATACCTTGCAATATTGTGTATGATACTGTATCAAATAGCAGTTTGTACGGTTGTTCAAATGAAATCTCTGTTTTTAACTTAATACTAATAATAATTATTATTATTATTTTAGAAACATTTCTATTTTGTAAACACCTTTCCTATAGCCTAAGGTCATTTTGCAAAAGAGAATATCAAATAGTAAAAATCAAATCAGCCAAAGTGATTAATGGATTCAAGTGTTTATTTGTAACTACTGAACTGAAATATGATCATCGGGGCACAACATTGCGCATAGTATGAAAGCAATTCATCAGCCTCTTTCAAATGTAGGCAAAATAATTTAGAGATTATGAAATAATCTCACTCTTTCTCCCTTTGTCCCTCAGAATGAACCCATTTTAGGATTAACCAGATTACTGTCATCTAAAGCTGATTAAATCAGCATTTTAACCTGTATTTTAGCCAAATGAGTATGGCGGTCCAACTGTATTGAGACGGGGGTAGCTGCAGCCTGGAGCAATGGGTGTGCTGAAAGGAGGCGTTCCGAAAGGCGAATCAGTACAACAAAAACCCCCACACCCTTTGTCGATAAAGACCTTTCTCCAAGCCCCTACCTTTCGGCACGCATTGATCCAGCCTGCAGTTATCCCTACTTGACTGTATTTAAGCCATCGGAAAGAACAGCTAACTGAGTAGTGGCCAGTTAAAACACACGTGGCTCCCCCTCCTGGCTGTAGAGAGAAGTACACCAACCTCAGCTTGGCAAGACCTTGTAGATAAGTTCAAAATCAAATAAACAGATTTCACTCACTATCGACTTTCTATAATGTGATTGATACTCTCTGAGGTGCAAGTAGTGTCTTTAAACCGTGTGAGCTGCCAACCTAGACAGCATTTTTGGCAGCTCTCTAGGTTGAGACGTGGCCACTTATCTACAGTGAGAAGTCTCACCTTTTCATGCTGTTCTATGAGAATCTCCACCACAATGTTCTGGAACTTAAGGTCCATAATGGCTGCCACCGTTTCTTCCTGCGGCCTCATGAGCGTGGGGCCAAACACTACGCCGAGGTTCGCCACTGTCATCAGGTTCTGTTTGCTGTTGTCAGCAACACTACACACAGAAAAAATAAGTTATGATTAGATTACTTGAAAGATTGACAATTCTGCACATTATGTATTTTGATGAAAGACAGCAAGAACATTTTATTGCATTTGCATTTGATCGTGAAACTAGATGCAGTTAACCTTCCACTACAAAGTTTCTTCAGAGATAAAGTCCTCAGTCTCATTGCAATATATCTCTGCTGAATTTACTCTGGTTGTTAATTACAGAAACAAAAAAACACTTTCATTAGGAGGAGAGGGTTGGCAGCATATCAAAATCTTGAACACAAGATATTTTTTAAGTTTTAATTTAGTAATTAAAAGATCACAGGGGTGAAAATTAAAACCTGCATGCTGAATGACTCAGATTTACTTTTTTTTCAACCTTTTGGCTATCAGCCTCACAAATGGAGAATTTTTAGCAAGACTTCATTACGTATCATACTGTCCATGCAAGTCAATTTGTAAAATATCTAAGGGCCTGTTTACACCTGGTTACTTCATGCATTTTCTCTGATCAGATATCTATCTGATTTGTTAAAACGTTTCCATTTACACTTGGCCACATAAATGTGTCTTCACAAAACGGATATACATCCGTTCTTCAATTCCCGCGCTATATGCAAATTTAGTTCACGTCAATGAAAGCAATAGATATGCACTGCATTTTATTCAGTCAGTTAATTTCAATATCAGAGATTGCAACAGGAGAGAGTGTGGCATCAGCACTGGAAAGATAGGTTAGTCTCACTACTTTTAATGAAGATGATTGAGTGTTAAGCGTCTGAGACTTTCTTTCAGTTTCATTCGCGGCAGTTTGCAGGTCGGCTTGCTGAAGAGATACTCAGTTACTCATCCGCGGTGACGCTTGTTGCATTAGCGCTGTCGTATCTGACTGTAACATGCCATATAGCCTATAAAACGCTCTCACACGTTTATTATTTTAATATTTTGGGAGGAGTAAAATTATATGTAGTTTCAACAACCAGATGCATTTACACTTGCCCAGTTTTGTCTGGAATGCGGTCCAGACCACCTCCTGAAGTGGTTTGAGCGATCGGATTTAAATGAGTCACAAATGTGTTTCGGAGGGCATTTACACCTGGTCTTTTCAGGATTGGATAGCTATCCGATCAGAAAAAATGCAGAAAGTGACCAGGTGTAAACAGCCCTTAAAATAGTAATGAATAGTAAAAAAAAAAAAATAAAAATAAAAACATTTATTCTTAGGTCATGATGAAATCAGTTTAGACTCTAGATGTTTTTATGCTTTGCTCATTTGGATAATTTGTCATGGAACCTGCTGCACTTTTCTTTTGGTCAAACAAATGCAGGCTTGGTGAACGCAAAAGACTTCTTTCAAAAACATTACAAAATCTTTCCGACCTCAAACTTTTCAAATTTCAACTGTACTATAAACCTAACAGAGCTTTGGTGTTACTATAATTCCTAATCAAAATGCAATTCTTCCTCTGCAAATGGCTTTTAATGCCTATTTTGAGAAACAGGTAACACTTGTTTGAAAATTCAGAAATGGGGAAAAAAGGCCAGGATATTAACATTTTAGAGAGCTTGCTATTATGTAACTATAATAAAACAATTTTTGGTCCGAACACTTTTGTCCCTCTTTCAGAACAACGCAAACAAACTACAGATCTCAAAAAGTCAGATTACCATTTTTAAAGGGTGCACATTGAAATAAATACACCACATACAGATAAAAATCAATCACCTCTCTAATTACAATTCAGAAAACATGGCAACATTAGGCTTTTTCCTCTCCATCTCTGATGGGTCTGCAACTGCGCCAAGTCCGAAAGCATTTTGTGAGGGCTGCAGTGGATGGAAGAGGAATTTAGTGGCGGATAACCTGAATTTAATTTCCAATTGCACATCCTTGGATGCCAGCAAATCCCACTCTATATTTTGAGGATACGCGTCTGCCCAGTCACTGATTGCCAGAGGTTAGAGAGATTATGCGCTTATCTTCAATTTGCTTACATTCACATTATATAAAAAGTGAGGCCTGAGGTAAAGCCTTGTAATGATAGCTAAAATTATTTAGAAATGTCTAACCCGATCTAATCTCTTACAGAAAGCTGTTGCATAACTATCTTCTCTAAGTGGGCAGTTGCTGGATGGAGAGGAGAGGGGCAGGGCTTGTTTTCACTAGAAAAAAGTTTTGATCTAGATAACAGGGTATCAAAGTCCACATGAGTTTTCTCTCTTCTCTCCAGAGTGTTGTCTGTCTGTTTGCTCTGTTGCTCAGCAACTGAGGTAGTCTACAGACGTTTCTAAGGGTGCTGCCTGTAGGAAGGTGTGTGTTTGTGTACTGACGGTAAGAATGGAATGAGGGAGAAAGTTGGAAATAATGATAGAAAATAGTGGCTGAAGGCAGAGAGAAGTAAAAAGGTTGGAGAAAGAAAACAGAGAATGTACACACAAAAAAGTGTGTATATAGATAGAAAGATAGAGAAAAAACAGCTTCCACTCACTTGGCAAGATGCTTGGTAACCAGACTGAGCACTAATCTGTTCCTCTCTGGCAGTTTATGAACCAGGCAGTGAATGGCCTGAACTCTAGATTCTGGAGTAGCACTCTCTGTGTAAAAAAAAAGAAAAGAAAAATAAGAACAATTAAAACAAAAAAGCAACGGTATAATGAAAATAATGAAATATGCAATGGCATAGATATGCAATATTATTACCTATTAAACCTTCATGTAGATGTTTATGCTTAAGTACTTACAATTAGATTTATAGACAAATATAATTAGCTAAATTGTAAATTTAAAAGACATTTTAAATCCATTTATAATAATAATAGTAATGTATGCATGTATGTATGTATGTATGTATATATATTAAAAGGCAAATAGTAACTGGCTGGTGTAATATTTATAAATATTTTGAATTAGCTTTTATTTGTATTTGCAGTTATCATTTTAATGCTAGTTTTGTTTTTAATTTCATGTTTGCTTTTGTCATTTAAAGAACGACATATATATATATATATTAGGGGTGTAAATCGGATGGTTCGTCACGATTCAATACAATATCGATTCTCATACCCAGCGATACGATATTTGCCGATACCTCAAAAAATTATACGATACGATTCGATACAGGAGTATATCGATCGATATATCGATATTATCATATTATATACCTATTTTAAACAACCATCTACATTTTTATTAACTCACAAATGCAACCAAAATATATAACATGAACATAAATCTATATAACATGAACATAAATCTAAAAATGCTACTATGGGCTCAGTGCTAAACATCTTTTCTACAGATAACCAAATTACAAGCAATAGCAGAAAATAAATACAATAGAAGAAAGACACAAGTTCAATAAACAGTGCTTTTCAGGTTTTTCAGCTCAGTCTAAAATTATTTATCTAAAAGAATGTAGGTACGCTACAGAAATGTAATAATCAAATGTAAAATAACTGCATAGTCTTCACTGTATAAATTAAATAGCCTGTAAATTAATACTTTTTGATGTTACAAAGGTTATTTAGTCAGGAGCAGTGAGCACTTGTATTTTTCTTTGACAGCATTATATTTATTATTAGTTTTCTTTCACTTTAAGAATGAAAGCACAGATTTAATCTACTGATACACATGCCTTTTTTCTCCACTGTTTACATTAAGACATATGCTTTTCTTAGCCTACTGTTTACAAGGGTATTAGCCAAAACATGCATGTTGATGTAGTTTTGTCTGAATTTATTCATCCATGCTCAAAAAAGCGGAGGAGAGCTCAATTTAGTATTCGCGCAGAGTTGGCGCGGCTGTCTGTGTGCGTGCGCTTCAGATGTGTGTGCGTGCGTGCGCTTCAGTGCGCGGAAAACTTCTCACACAGCGCGCGACTGTTCCACCAACAATCCCGAGCGTCTAATATGCTCGCCTTGTGCCTTCGGGCAGTCCTTATATCGAGTCCTGACACGTGAGATTCAACGAGAATGCACACGTTGGTGGTAATGCATAGACGGAGATTATATGAAAATGTGGACAGTGCCAAAATATAGTTGCCTTTTTATACTACAGATATCGATATTTTACGCGTGGCATCGATGCATCGTATCGTCATACATTGTATCGATCCATATCGATGAATCAAAATTGGCGTGTTAACGCAGGAGATAATTTTTTTCACATTAACACGTTAAAAATATTTAATGCAATTAACGCAGGGGCGGGGCTAGGGTTGGCCACCCTATTCACAACTGCTGCCTCAGTCTCTTTTTTCTTGAAAAGGATTGCGTTTATTTAGATGCAGAACGTCTTTATGACCACATCAAACGGGAGACGTTTCAGACGCGTGCTCTAACGTCGCCTCTGTGTGGGTCAAACGAGCACGTAAAAGATACTGTGCTCGTAGCGTGCGCTCTTCAGCACAAAGGTGCCGGCGCGCGCTGTAGCCTGTATCGTTTCATATAAGACAGTGAAAGAAACTACGTGCATGCAATGTCCTAGTTATGCCGTAAGTTAAGGCATGACGTTATCAAAAAGACAATTAAAGCTGCCATAAAACTGTGTGCATGCATGCAATATGTTATATATGCGTCACATTTAAGAATGTATCTTTGAAATGGTTTTAAAAACGGTCCTGAGGCACCCGAGCACTGTCTCCCTCATCTAAAACACCCGATTCAACTCGTCCGCTCATTAGTAGAGACTTTAAGACCTGAAGTGGGTCAGAAAAGGTGATGAAAGTTGTGAGAAAATAAGATGCGTGTCAGATCCGCGTCAGGCAAATAGCAGGCAAATAAGCTAATAACCAGCTGCTGTGATGTCTATTAATCCAAGAACAAAAAAAAGAGGAAATCAATAACTTTTATAGCTTTATAGGGTTCGTCTATATTTAATTTATAATTTAGTGTTTGAAAACTATTAATTTTCTGTATATTTCTGATGAAGGGCACAGGTAGCTAAATGTGTCATTTATTATCGTATGAAGTTCGTATGAAGATTGTTTTAAGTTCACTTAAATTAGAAGTTAAGTCTAATAAATGTTCAAATTGATAGCTCTCAATTATACTGTAATGCTGAATGGCTATAGTCAATGGTTAATATTAAGGGGAAAAAACTATTTTATAGAGATATCAGTAGCATTGTTATCAGCATTGATATCCGTGATGCTGGCCTTCAATCATAAAAAATATCTCTTTTGTTGTTTGTACATTGTACATTTGAAGATTGAATGTGAAATTATTGCAATATAAAAGTATATTTAAAAAATGTAATGTTAGGTGGGATTAATTGTGATTAATTTGAGAAAAATATACACTATATTATTAAAATAAATAATGAATGAATTAAATATTAATAATGAAGTACAGTATAAATAATATTTTTATTTAATACTTCATATTAAATTTAGTTGCCATGGCAACATTTCTAATTTCATTTTTTAACCTTTTGATCTCATATTTATAATTTATTTAATTTCAGATTTATTTCAGACATTTTTTAATAGATTTAGTTGACAATAACACAAGGTGTAATAGTATAGGCCGGTGAGGTGTAGCGGTTAAAGTCCAGGACTGGTCAACCCCAGGATGCTCCAGGAGAACTTGAATATAAAACGTTTCTCTACATGTGGCCCTCATAAAAACTAAAGAACTAATTAGTAAATCTTCTGCCTTCTTATATGTAGCATTAATAGGCTTGCCACTATTGACTTACAGCACCTTCCAGACCTATGACAACCTCCTCAAACACATCTCTGCTCATGTAATTTTTATAATTTGAACGTCCTGAATTTAATTCAGTGATACTTTCAGCAAGCATTAAAACCCTCCTTAGAGTTTCACAAATCATAAGCAGTTCTCTCACCGACATGCACATATTCAAAGTTTATGGCATTTGTCAAGTAATTGATTGGGTATTGCTTGATTATCCTCTAAGCAAGGACAAAGACCTTACTTGCAGGGACGATGAACTCCTTAAACAGCTTGTATGTCATTAGTGGCTCTGGAAGGCTCCTTGAGAGAGAGGGAGAGATTTATCAGCTTTATTGGGCATTATTATATACACAACACTATGATTAATGTGGCTGGTCACTGCAAGAAATTAGATGAGCACACAAACACACACATACACTGTGATAACCAAGTTCATCTGAAGGTACTTTCGCTTAGTTTTTGGCACATGTCCAAGCACTGTTAGCCCAAAATGAGCCCAGCACACCAGTATCATTCATATTTGTAGAGGAGTACAAGATCAAAACACACATACACTCTGCTGCTGCAGCATCACAAAAGTGGCCTTGTGCTGTTCTATTGTGACACATCAATTACAGAAATTAATTAAAAGCAATATTAATTAAATGTTGAATAAAACGACATACAATTATATTTTGTCCCACTGTGAATCTGACAAATCATTAAAAAACTGACATATTTCACATTAACTGATTTATTCTTGATACTTTTATTTGAGATTCAATTCCATTCATAAATGAAGAGGCCCATGCATTTCTTTCTAAGGGTTCACTCATGAATTTAGCTTTACACTGAAGTCTCTTTTAAAACAAGCAAATGGGTTAAGGATGAATGGGCATGATGTAATTCTGTAAAATTACAATTAGTGCAAGGAACATTTACACAAACACTCACGCTCGCTCGCACGCGCACGCACACAAACAAACTATGCTGTTTATTATCTGCAAGCAGAAACAATTCAGAAAGTTTAAACTCACCTCAGGTAAAGTTTTAAAGCACTGGTGATGGTTTTGACATCCCAGTCTTCACTGGCTGCTAAATCTATTTCACTGCTCTTCTCATCTACCGATCACAAAACAATAAAGAATTCAAGTTCAAATGGTCTTTAAAAACTATAGCAAAAACTATAATGGTGGTATAAATAATGCCACATTTGTATGTCGGTAACCATTTTTTTGCAATAATATTAGAAATGATTTAAGTCTTAAATTGTAATAAACACTGCTGTTCAAAAGTTTTGGGCTAGTATTTTTTTTTCAAAAGACGCCTCTTATGCTCAATAAGGCTGAATTAGTTTAATCAAAATACAGTAAAAACATTATGAAATATTGTCCAAATTGAAATTAACTGATTTCCATTTAAATATGGATTTACATGTAATCTTACTGATCCCAAACTTTTCAATGGTAGTGTACTTTGAAATGGCTGGGACAACAGAAAAATGGTATAATCAAAAAAACAAAAAGGCACAAACCGCATTTGAAAGGTGCATAAATAAATTATAAACTCATGGTGAAACTGTTCTTAGATGGTTATAATGGTGCCTTATTAGGGACCTGATTAGGACTTGAACAGTATAGATCCAAGACTAATGCGAAAGACAAAGAAAGCAAGATGGATAAAAAAGTTTGAGGTCAGGGAGTGGACGATATGAAGAGCAGACATCATTTAGTTTTATCACTGCTCACGTTCATCTGGATCTGTAAATACTTCCCTGATGGACAAAGAGTACGCAAATATATAATGCATAAAACAATCTGCTTTGAGTTTGTAACTCCACTTTTGAAGAATTCAACCGAAGCACTGACAATCGCCTCTCTGTCTGGCTAGGTGTTACCATGGTAATATCTGAGTGAGTTTTTATAGAACACAGTAGACAATCAGAAAAGTCTAAGGTCACATATGTACAACCCGAATTCGGGAAATGTTGGGACATTTTTTTTTAAATTTGAATAAAATTAAAACTAAAAGACTTTCAAATGACATGAGCCAATATTTTATTCACAATATAACACAGATAACATAACAAATGTTTAAACGGATACATTGTACACTTTTATCCACTAAATGAGCTCATTTCAAATTCGATGTCTGCTACAGGTCTCAAAAAGGTTAAAGAGGAGGGAGACCTTCTAGAGTGTTATCAGTGTTCAGTTCAAAAGCCAGCATCTCTGATGGTATGGGGGTGCATACGTGCATACGGTATGGGCAGCCTGCAAGTTTTGGAAGGCACTATGAATGCTGAAAGGTATATATAGGTTTTAGAGCAACATATGCTCCCCTCCAGATGACGTGTATTTCAGCAGGACAATGCAAAACCACATACTGCAGCTATTACAACAGCATGGCTTCGTAGTGGAGGAGCCCGGCTACTGAATTTGCCTGCCAGCAGTCCAGATCTTTCACTTATAGAGAACATTTGGCGCATCATTAAACGGAAAATACGTCAAAGACGACCACAAACTCTTCAGCAGTTGGAAACCTATATCAGGCAAGAATGGGACCAAATTCCAACACCAAAACTCCAGAAACTCATAACCTCGATGCCCAGACGTCTTCAAACTGTTTTGAAAAGAAGAGGAGATGCTACACCATGGTAAACATGCCCCGTCCAAACTATTTTGAGAACTGTAGCAGGCATCAAATTTGAAATGAGCTCATTTTGTGCGGTCAGTTTAAACATTTGTCATGTTATCTATGTTCTATTATGAAAAAAATATTGGCTCATGTGATTGTGCTAATTGATCGTCACTTTATTTAAATGTAAAAAAGTCCCAACATTTCCGGAATTCGGGTTGTACAAAATTTTTGCCATTTAAGTCAATTCAAAGTCAAAATGAAAACCAAAGGCAGTTTGACTGATTTTGTGCTTTTTTCATGCAAAGGCATTAAATTATTCCCTGTCTTAAACCTGAAGTCCAATGGTATTCAGCCACGTTGCTGAATTCAGCCTGCTCTGGCCCGTTTCAAACTAGCTGACAAACATGCCTATAATGAAGATGGGACTCCATTATGTAATACTCCACTGAGAAATTGAAGTGTGTTTACATATTATAATAGAGTCCAATGTTGATGGCATAAATAGCAGATAGGAAATTACCAGATAAACTAACATTTCATCTTTCACTTTTCTGCTTTCTTTTAAAGAACTGATGTTCATTACTCTCACCTCAACCCCCAGACAGCTGGGAATACATATTTAAAAAATGGTTGGAGTCTGTACATTTTTATGTTAAGAAATCTTTCAGAAGTCTGCCTTTATTTGATAAAATAATACAGTAAAAACAGCAATGCAGTGAAATACTACAATTTAAAATAAATGTTACCTGTCTGAATATGTGACCCTCTCTGTGAAAACCCAGCTAAAGTAATTTTTTAGTGATTTGCTGTTTTCTACAAAAAATCATCCTTCATATGGTAAAGAACATTCTGTGAAAATGTAACCTTTATATATTTAATATTTACAGAGTAAGGATGTCAACGATTGAAATTATAGTGAAATTAATGGTAGAAATCAAACGTTGATGCTTGTTATCTCATAATTAGATTTTGAGACTTTAGCCTGGATTTCACAGAGAGGGTCACATTTTAAAATGTAATTTATTCCTGTGATGGCAAAGCTGAATTTTCATCAGCCCTTACTCCAGTCTTCAGTGTCACAGGGTCCTTCAGAAATCATTCTAATATGCCGATTTGATGCATAAGAAACATTTCCTCTTATTAATGTAATTAATATTTTTTGGAAACTTTCTTTTATGAATTGGGGGTTAAAAAAACAGCAATTATTTCTATATAATGTTCATCATTAATATAGTTTGTTAAACATGTTAAAAATGAAAACAAATATAGCATATAGCATAATTTTTTCCCCTCATCAAGTTCCTGAGGCTAAGCAAATACTTTTTACTTAACTTCCTCTCTCTAAAGTTCTATTCTACATTCATGCTAATGGCAAGCAATAGAGTGGTTAGACCACTCTAAATAAAGGCAAAATGAAATGTGACACTTATTATATAATGACTGTGTGATTGTTCTTGTTTGATTGTGATCATTTTATCTAAATTAGAAATTATTATAAGCCTGATCATGTTCTGCAAATGTTGTTAATAAATAAAAAAATGCCAACAACTGCATGGCCTCTCATGACTTGTTGCTTAATTAAAATTACATGCTAACTACCTGAGTCCTCAGCCTGTGTCCCTGTGAGCACAATAGGTCCTCAAGAGTTGTGAGCACATCACAGCTCCAATACAAACATCTTATTAGCACTCTGTGGTTTCATCTTAACACTCAATTTGCATTCTACTGACATCTCAATACAACATAATGCTTGCTCATCCTCCGGAGTCACTTTGGTGAGAAAAAGTCTGTCAAGAAAACAAACACAGCTTTTAATTTAGTACTATGATTACATCGCTGTGGTACGGACTTGTCTGGAAATGAACGTATGGAATTTTCTTTGTTCATTCCACTCTGATCTGATCTGTTCTTACAATTATTTACGTAATTAACTTTATAGACTTTAAATAAAGAGAATGCCTGGATATAATCCAACAATGGCAGAGCCTGTGAATGAGTGCTCTGAATTTGAAAATGAGATAAATAGTCGGTTGTGCTCTGGATATTTGGCAGGTTTTAAGTTCTTGAGCCAACTACAAGGGCTCAGGCTGTTCTCAGATGAGGACAGTGGATCCGTATAGAGTGTTAATGGCTATTAGACTTCTAGAGTGGCTGAGTTCATGTAGCAGCAGGGGCTCAGGCAGCCTGCCGACTCGACACAGCGTTTAGCATTCAGAGCAGAGTGATACCAGCTCATGCTACGACTGCGAAAAGCGAAATCGAGAAAGAAAGAAAGATAAAGAAAACTGAGTATGGGACAGGATAACAACAGAGCATGAGATGGTGATCAGTGTGTGTGTTGGGTTTTTGGGAGAGGCGAAACAGGATCAAGGAAAAGTGTGAGAGAGAGGGAGAGAGAAAGTGTCCGGAAATCTGATTGCCTGCCTGCAGTAATGGAGTCAGGTGTCACCTAAAGGACAGGAAAAAAGGGACGTACAGACAGACACCAGACAAGATGAATGTCTGAATGACAATAAGACTCAACAGGACACCAGCTCTAGATTCAATTATAGGGCTTCAAAGTAAATCACCTAAAACTGAGGAACATTTACAGAGCAATCAAATAAGGCTGAACTTACCAATCATTAAACAGAGAAGCTTCTGTACTTTTGAACTGACCCCGACAACTCTGTACAGACCTTGATCATTAATACCTGTGAAAATAAAAACATGTTTTGTAATAGCAGTTAGGTACTCTATTCACATCCCAGCTGATCTGGGAAACTAAACACGAGCACTAAGCTTCTCCTGTATTATCCTGAACAAAGCACAACAGGTTGTTGGTGTGGGCTGAGAAAAACTGCTAGATCATTCTGCCCTCTAGTGTTCAGAAGGTGTTACTGCACTGTGTGAACTAATGAAGGTTGTGCAGATGGTTGACATTTCTTTCCTGACAGAAAATATTAACCCTGCCTGAAAGATTTTGCACTCCTTTATTTTGTATATGACGTTTTCTTATATTAAAACGTGTAGAGGTACCTCTGGTTTCAACGGCATTTATTGAACTTTTCACAAAGCTTATTCCCACGTCATCCAGCTGGGCATCAACTATGGAAATACACAAATATTATCACAATTTATGTACCAGCAATAAATGCAAACATACAAGTAATAACATTTTTTATGAATAGGCACTACAACTGAAAGCAAACTTGAAGCTCTGATATTAATTTAAGTTTACTCACTTCCTCTTTCTCGTGAATGTGTCCGGTTGAGATACTGCATCTGTGTGTGAGAGATAAACATCAGAAAACACAAACCAGACCAGCATAAAACACACTACACCAAACAGAACAGAATTTATATACCAAACAAGACACCATAAATGATCATTAAAACACTTTGAAGTATACACTACTGTTCAAAAGTTTGAAGTCGTAAGTGTTTTGCTCATCAAAAGGATATTGATATTGTGAAAAGTATTTTTTTTTCTATTTGAATATATTTTAAAGTGTAATTTATTCCTGTCAAGGCAAAGCTGAATTTAGCAGCATTATTCCAGTATTCATTGTCACATGATCCTTCAGAAATTATTCTAATTAACTGCTTTGGTGCTCAGTAATAGTAATAACTACAATAATAATAATAGTTTAAATGTTTGATAAATAAAAAAAGTTCAAAAGAACAGAATTTATTTTAAATAAAAGTCTTTTGAAACTATGTAAAAGTTTTTACTGTCACTTTTGATAATTTGTAATGCTTGCTGAATAAAAGGATACATTTCTTCTAAATGACTTAATTAAGTGCTGACCGCAAACTTTTGAACAATAGTAGAGCTCCAATATGTAATTAAAGCTATCTTTGCAAAAGTTAATCAGGTTGTGTCAACTGAGAATCAGAGAACTGTTTTCATTGAGCGGTTGGAAGCTGAAGTGAAGGACTGACGCACCGGTTCCTTTCCTCCCATCGCATGCATCCAGAATCTGTGGTCGTCATCTGAGAGTGCCTGGACTGTCAGTACTGTGATCGGTCTAGAAAACAAACAACCACACAACATGCAATTCTACTCAACTCATTTACTTTTTTATTGTAGATTGTTGGTCTTATTGTGTATGTTTTGTGTTTGAACATCCCCGTAATTGTTTTATCAATATGCAATGTAGGGCTGTCGCGATTTGTTGATTTTAGTCGACTAGTCGATTTAAAAAAATCGTGACTTAATTTTGCTCGCGTCGACTAACCGGCAAAATACCTGAAGTGGCGCATTTCACGGAAGAGAATCCCTAAAACACATTATTAGAGTATTTTCCAAGGCTACATGATATATTAAACCATTTAATAACTAAGCATAATTGTGAATTCACAAATGCTATGATTTAATTAAATAATTATATGCGATGCAGTTCTAATACAGTATATGCGCTTTAATTATTTACATGCGTGTAGGTTATGTACGTGCGTCACACAGCGGCTTTGTTCACAGCATTCCCACAGAAACTTATCGTTTACATGTGTGGAGCTTCTCAAACTCCATCTCTGCATGATGTTGTGAGTTTGTGTTTATCATAACGTTCATCTGGGAATGCAACATACGACATTTCATCAGATTTGTAAGGTAAATCATTTATAAATCTACACAAACACGGGAGAATACTTTGCGGTTTCAAAATAAAAGCTCAAACCCTAACTCTAAGTTTACATGTTTTGATGTCCACATATTAATTTAATTACAGTGGCTATAGCATTTCTGTCCAAAAGAAACGGACAAATATTAAAGATTAAGTGGCTTTTTGAAATAAATGGTGCTTGGACAATATTAAACAAGGATTAGATCTCGCAGTAATGTGTAAAATCAATTGTCAGGCCGTTGGCGCCCCCTGCAGGCCTTTGTTGTAATGCGTATTCTACATTATATTGTTTATAATACATTATGTATTTTAACAGTTTTGTTCAATAAAACCATATGATTTCTTGTTTTTGATACTTTATTTGAACTAATTATTAATGCATCATTGCTATTATAGATGTATTATATATGTATTTTAAGTAATTTTAAAAGTTATTGTTCACTTACATCTATTTTTATTACCACAAAAAAAATATTATCATTATAGGGCCCTATAAAAATCGGTTTTATTTCCAAACTCAGTTTTTCCATTTAAATTTTTTGTTTAGTTTAAGTTTTAATGGTTACATAAAATTCTATTGAATCAAAAACCTGTCTAATTAATGTAATTTTTACAGTTTTATCCGTACCAAATTCTGTTTTACATTATTTTCTGGATTCCATTTTAATGGTTCGATTAAATATTAATAATCAAAAGCATCTCCAATTAATTGATGTTATATATATTTTTTAAATAATTGTATTATTAGACTAGAACACGTGAATATGTTGTCATTCTTGCACTATAATACTGAACTTTGATGTCAGTGATTTGGACACTTGCTTCTTGCACTCTATGTTTGCACTTTAATTTTGATTTAAAAAGATTTCATAGAAATGTGGATTAATAAAATATGTGGGTTAATAAATATTCTTAAGTAAAATTGGTGTGGGAAAATTGTGGGAAATTAATCGTTTAGATTAATCGTAAAATTAGTCGATAGATTAATCAATATAAAATAGTTAATAAAAAAATAAAAGTCGTTAGTGGCAGCCCTAATGCAATGACAGCCAAGCATCTTTCCATTTCCTGTTTCTATTATTTTAAGGTTATGCCTCTGCATCAGACAGAGTTGTTTTGTGGGCACATGATTTGAGGTGTATGAGTTAATAAAGGGAATAAGAGAGTCCCCAACAGGAGTAATGTACACATGCATCCGTGCAGATGCATAATGTACCTCTAGGGTGCCTATTAACGGTTTAATCAATTCCAAACAGCTAAAATCACATCCCAGCCTCATTTTCACTTGGAAAAACATTAGATTTTAGAAGTCAAATTCATATTCACATTGAGATTGAGTCATCTCCTAATTTGGAAACATTCTGATGTGCTGATGTGCCATTGAAATGATTCCACTATACAGCCTGAAGATAAACATGATTAACGTTCATCATAACACTCTGCCCAGATCAGCTTTGGCTTTGATTAACGAGGGTCCTTAGTGTTTCCTGGATGATCAAAATATTTAGATTTTCCTTACCCTCTGACGTATGAGATTCAGCGCCAATTAATATAATGTCTCACACTCTAATGTTAAACCCAGTAGTTTCAGAGAGATTTACAGCTCTAGTGTTTTTCCATCATCTAAAGTTAGATTATTAATAACAATCAAAAATTATTAATTATGTTTGATTAGCAAAAATCCACTTGAAGAATATCAGTTGAGTTCCCCATTTTGACCCTTTTGACATACTTTTTTGGAAAATACTACTAGTTGGACTAAATATTACTGACTTTACCCCAAAAATGTTTAATTATTGTTTTTGGGGATTATTTTCCCACCCTGTTACACCTATGAAGTTTGTATGATGACGGGGGAAAAAAAGAAGCTTATAAATTTCTCACCATGCTTTATTATTACCAAATATTGGATTCAGTCAACTTGATTTCTTTTAATAACCACAGGTTTTGTATTTATTTTTGGCTGACTGATTGTAGGCCTCATTCATCGGAGCTTATGTCTCTCAGACAAAAAGATTAAATCCAATACTTGGTGATAATATAGCATAATGAGTGATTCACAAGACATTTTTGAAAGGTTGGAGATTTTTGACTGGGAACACCAAATTAGGAAAAGGATTGTCAGCACAGAAGGGTACTTTTGTGCGCTAACAACCTTTAATTAAATGACCTGATTTCTTGTGAATCAGAAATGCATCAATACATTCATTCACAGTTACCATCCCAACTGGCGGTGCAGGTCCAACATACCGATCTGTGAGCTCTATGTCTAGGCAGAACCTCCTGTCAAGAGTGTCTGTGGTTTTGCGGACACAAGACTTGATTGTAACAGACTCGGTCTCACCCTGAATGGATACAGAACATTCTGTGAAGAGCAGATCAGCTACACATTTATATCTTATGAACCATGCCATTATCATGACTAATGTGTCAAGTGTGATGATGATTTACAAGCTTCCCGCCCGATCTCTGGTCAAATGTCTTCATGTGTAGAATTTTCTGTTCTTTGACTAACGTGCAATAGCGTTTCACCCAGCTGGATCCGAAAGGAGGAGGTCCTGTGAAAACAGCAATAACTATCAGCAATGTCGCCAGCGGAGCACAGGACATATGACATGACAGTCAGTAAAAGATCATAAAATGTATCTTGCGTACGTTTCTCCTGTACGTAAAGATAGCCCTCACTGCTGATGGGGCTGGTCTGTCTGTATTCCTGTGGCGACTCTTTGATTCTCTTCATTAACTCGTACACCTCAGAGCGTGTGCCCTCAAAACGATTCCGTGTCTGAAAGCAGAATAACAAAATCAACAATGACGTTCTACAGATTCTGTGAGGGCCTGGAAACTGGGAATGAGCAACTTTCTAGTGTATTCTAAAGACCCCATCTTCGTGCTAATCTAAGACCCATGTTTTCAAGCTATACATCCTCACAACTCTGACCCTGACCATCAGAACTGATTTATAACTGATTAAAATCAAAACACCAATGGGAAAGTGACGTGGTCCAATCAAATTGGACAGGGGAGGGAAGTCGGCTCTCAAACTTCCGACTTAGAAGTTAAACAATGGAAGGTCAATGCAAACAAAGGCCTTTAAGTTTCCCTCGGAAGCCTTGGTCCTCTCAAAAAGCTGCTGTATCCTGTTCTCAGTAACTCTCTTTCCATGTCGCTCTGCAAGCTAATAGTGTTAACCAGAAGAAGACCGATAAATCATGGAGAATCACTTTAAAAATATGTCTATAGCTGTTTAATGTACAAACAAGTATTTGATAGATGTTGGATGTATGTAATGAAACAAAATTGAATATATATTACATCAATAATTTAAAATAGATGATTTAAAGTCGGAAACATTATTAAATTTGTACTTACATTTTGAATATTGATTTGAAGGGCCTTTTTATAATGGTCAAAGTCAATGGCCAACTCATATCCCTGATGATAGAAAGTAAATACAGTCTGAAAGAACGCCAGCATCTGTACGAGAGAGGGGGGAAGAAGGGAATTAGAGAAATGAAAAAAAATTCAACTCATTATATCCTCCAGGACAAACATTCTCGAGTTTATATAAGACGTTTAATGTCTAAATCCCTATGCGATTTCCAATTCCAAGCAAAAGACAGAGTTTCAAGTAGAAAGTCATACAGGTGTACATAAACTGGAAAAGTGAATGTAAATATCAGGTAAAACCTTGCTTACGATTTTATATAAAGGATACTAATTTGCTTATGCACTCTATCAAATTGTGTGCGCACTAAGTGAGTGAGTTAGTAAGAATACTCGCTCAACTTGTCAATGGCCGGACACACCTATATTTATATGAGGCTTTTATATGTGCTAACTGTACCATATGTAACTATGCTGCACCTACATCTCTGACTTAATAGGTTACTTCATTTAATAATTTGATATAAGGTAGGCTGCACTGCAGTTCAAAAGATTGGGGTCAATGTTTTGTTTTTGTTTCTTAAGAAATTAATACTATTATTCAGCAAGGACACGTTAAACTGATTAAAAGTGACAGTAACGACTTTCACATTTAAACATTTTAGGTAACACTTTACTTAAAGCCTTTATGTATAATGCATTATAAAGGTATTCATAATGTACATTGTAATACATACTATATTTTTTCTAAATTATTGTAAATAAATTTAAAATGCATTATAATATTTGTAGGTTTGTTTTTATATGTTTTAAGTTAACACATTATATTTTTTAAAAAGTGGAACAACGAATATTAGAATGTATTAGAATTGCAGTTACAATTATTCACAAGATCATACAATGCATTACAAGGCATAATTAATGCATTACAGCATTTTTTTTACAATGCATTATATATAAAGGCTTTAAATAAAGTGTTACCAAAGTTTCTATTTCATACAAATGTTGTTCTAATATTTATCAAATAATCCTAAAAAAAAGTGTCATGGTTTAATCAAAAATAATTAGCAACACAACTGTTTTCAACATTGATAATGATAAGAAATGTTTCTTGGGCAGCAAATCCGCTTATTAAAATGACTTCTGAAGAATCATGTGACACTGAAGACTGGAGAAATGGCTGCTGAAAATTCAGTTTTGCTCTCACAATAATATTACTGTAAATTTATAGTAATTTAATTATGATAATATTTCACAGTATTATGGTCAAATAAATGCAGCCTTTGTGAGCATAAAAGACTTTCACAGACTTAAAATATAATCTTACAACCCTAAACTTTTAAATGGTACTGTATACGTGGTTACGGTTGACAATATTAATATGATTTAACTTATCTGTATGTACATAGTGTCCAGTTGTCATTTTATAATTAAAGAAATTCTTTTTTAAATCAGTTTTGCATAATATTTGCTTAACAAAATGCCAAAGAGATAGTATTTTTTCATTCCAAACAAAGCCCTTATTTTTGCTATAATGTTTGGTGCTGCCAGTGGTGCAGAAATTGCACACAACAGCTTGAAGTGTTATGGCAATACTTATGAAACGGTGTATATGTATACACAGAAATGTATATTAGTAACAATTTCATTTTATTAAATTATTGTAATTTTATTCATTTTATTCTGTTGATGCTGCATTGAGAGTGAATTTCAGTAAATGTGTTTCCTTTCTTTTTTTGTGAAAAGTGAGAGCATATCAGATGCTGTCGACTAGCAAACAAGACAGCAAACAATGTTGAAATGAATCGAGTTGAATGACAATCTGGCCAAAAGGTCATGCACTCACAGGCTCGACACACTCAAACTTCTTCCTCTCCTGTATCTCCTGCAGCTTGCAAACATACTCCAGAGACGACTCCTGAAAGTTCTGCCTCATCACTTCCACCGACATGTCTGCCTGAAGACAGACAGCATGAACAAAGTACTGTAACACTTGAGATGAAAAGGTCCAAGAAAACGGAGAGAGAAATCATCACATCAAAATTAAAAAGTGACTGGGTGGTGAAATGGGTATGTCTGTATTTTCCCTGCATTTACCTGACCGCGTGTTGCCTGCCTTTACAACACAGAGGGCCTTATTCTGTAAATAGAACATTTGAAAACCAAGAAACTACTTGGATGATGTAATTGTGTTAAGGTTTGTCTGAATGTAAACAGTACTAAACATGAACTATTGTAAAATAGTTATTAGGAGTGCAAATACAGTATCTCACACTGACATCTCTTAGCAACATTCCTTGGCGATCTCCATCATAAAATCTCAAAGCTTTATAAAAAAGACTTGAATTTAAATTAAACATTTCAATGCGAGAATGAATTCCTTAATCTGTTGTTCTGTGTGTGCTAAGCATTCTGGTGCATATGGAAGTGAGAAATAACTCTCAAAAATATATGCAGCTGACATCTTGATAACCACAGTTTCTTGTAAACAAGAGAAATGGATGCCAACGGTTTAACCCAAAGGGCTTGAAAACAAACAAAAACAAATCAAATCAATCGCTTCACTCGGAGAAGAATCGATTAATTGAACATTTCTGCTCCTGCATTCCTTTATTACCGTTCTAAAACCGGTTTGAGTAGAAAAAATACATTTGTTTCCGGTTTTCATTTTCATTCCTTGAACCAGTTCAGAGCCCTGATTAACAGTACAATTAAAATGTAATTAAAAATACAAATAAATAAATAGTAATAATAAAAATAAACATCCCTAAAGGTATCTGGCTGCAGTGACATGTGAACATGGCCCATGATAACTTAAGAGTCTTATGAATTGGCGAGTATCTGAGCAGTCCCTGGTGTTCTTCATTGTTTCTAGGAATCATACACACCAGTCTGACTCAAAATAGCCCAATGCTAAAAACCCTGCCCTTGACCCAAACACATACGTCATATGGTCCGCAGTAACATAATGGCCCACCATAAAAATATCAACAGACGCTAGTGCTTATAGGCATGTTCATGCCATAAAAGGTTATGTCACCGTCCCCCCGTCCCAATCACTAAATCAAGATTTATGCAGGATAATGCACTGCACTCTTTCACTTTTGAAGGCTTAGAGAGACTTGTCTGGCTTCAATAAATATGGTAGAACTAACAACATATTTTAATTACCGAAAGCAAAAAAAAAGCACTGCAACAAAAGTTCCTACACTAAATAACTGCAATAAACAGTACTGTAAAGAATACAGCAAACCATTGACCTTAACATATGCATTTGTATTATTTGTTTCTCTGAGATACAGAAGGAAATGACCATTTCTTGTGTGTGGGAAGAATGAAATGTGAAGTACCTCCTGTAATTGTGGCTCTTTCTTCTTTGCAGACATGTTCAAAAGTTTCTCTAATGAGCTGTAGTACTTCTCGGTTTCCTTCTCGTACCTCTTTCTCTCTGCCTAAAGATAGCACAAGAGCACATGAAATGGAGGAACTTACTATTTGTAATACGTAGAACGAGAAGCAAGTTTGGTTTCAATAAATGCACAGTTTTACTTCTGTTAAATGCAAAGATCCTAAATGTGAGAGATGACGGGAAGAGCTATGCTTTTACCTTTGCTGCCCCGAGATGCTCTTTCCGAAACTTTTCTAAAGGCTTCATCAGTGTCTCTGTGATGTTTCTCATCTGTGAAAAGGATATTTGATATAGGATATTTTTTTATTTTTAGCAAACATTAGCAGTAACAGGATGATTTTCTTTAAGCAAAACTCGCACAAACGCATTCTGGGTTTAAATGTATATGCCAATAAAGGTGTCACCATTTCATCATCACCTGAGGCAAAACGGTTCATTTAGCCATCTGACATTTTGAAACAAGTATTCCCTAGAAATAAATAAACCAACACAGAAATGCAGAAAAAAAAAATATTGAATTGCCACAAAAAAGGTTTGTATACCCCGAGACACTGACAAAATAATTTATTATACAACAGTCTGACTCAAACCAACCCACTGCTTAAACCACTGCCCTTGACCCAAACACACACAAATGATTTATAATATATTATTTATATCCCAAGTTTTGCGTTTGCCTACAAAAGTTTTCTTGTGTTAACAAAACATTTGTGAGAGATTGCAAAACACAAGTTTTGTGAGCGAATGCAAAGTTTCTCAGGCAAATGCAACATTTTTATGAGCAAATGCAAACGCATTGAAATCCTTGCAGGGGCTTTGTTAAACGGTATGAATGCAGCTCTGCACAGTTCGGTTATGCTGTTTTCGAAGTAAATGATTTTACTTTCGAAGTAAATGAACAAGCCTCTTGAAGATCAGGAACATGTTTCCAAACATTCTTTGAGAATTCAAAAAAAGCTATCATTTTCTAAAGCCCATATTTTAACAAGGCGGCTTTCACGATGTTTATTATTATATAAAACATATCTTTATAAATGAGGTGACGAAATAACAAAAGAAAGCCATTGCACGAGTGTTAGTACTCAGAATGAGCACCACTGCTCTATGATTACTCGTCTTTCTGACCCTGTCAGGGCCTGTAGGCTCCACCTCTTCCATGCATGCCTCCAGTGTGCCAAGGGGCTGCAACACCATTGGTCTGCTGCAGTGTTATGAACGGGTGGGGCTCAAATCTGAGCTCAAAACAACTGTCAGCTGTTGCACTTTGAGTCATGGGCAGGCCCTTCGGCTCTCTAATGCGGAATACTAAATAAATACTAACATGACCTACATGCAACATGAGCCCTTCCTACCTTGATGGCAAACCATGCATTAGACTAAACAGTCCTCTTATACCTTAAAAAATGCAAAAATCAGGTGAAGGGATCTGTTATAGGTGAATAGGTAAACGGATATTTTGTATGCCTTTAAGGAATCAAACTATTTTTTTTGTACACATTTTACACTGTGAAAGCGATTTTTAAATGAACTACAGATAAAAATGCCAATTAGTCTTTGAAATATAAAGAACTTAAATCAGGTGCTATTGGTTGTTCAACCAGAGGGCTTGAAAGTACAGTTCCTAAACAACTAATTTAAGGTGACACGACTCAACATAAGCAGCCGTCTTGTGTAATCACAGAGTCATTGAGACAGAGGACACAAATAACTGATGGCAATGTAACTCACTTCCTGTGGCTGTGACTCAAACAGTGCTGAAGCATGCAGGGACAAACAGACGACTGATGTCACTTTATAAAGTATGTGTTGAACTCAATGTTATTTATTTATTATTTAAAAAAATGCTTATTTTACTTTTTTTTGTCTTGTTTCCAGCCAAAATATTAAAAAAAATCTTAAATCGAGAAGGATTTTCTAGACAAGTACAAATTATTTTCTTGTTTAAAAAAAAATCTAGTCAAAATTAAGTGAGTTTTTGATTAAGAAAAAGCTAAATAATCTGCCAATGGGGTAAGCAGAATAATCTTATTTCAAACAGAAAACAACAGTGAATTTAAAATGTATAACAGAGTGTGTTTTTAATGCAAGTCTCAATTGGTTGTGCTCACCATCAGATCTCTTTGGTCTTCCAAGTTTCTAAGAAAGGAGGAGAATTCTTGCAATGATTCATCTGAAATGGTAAACATGCAGACAATGAACAAAGTTTATCTATGCATGACTATTTACATATTTCTCAGCATGTGAGCACCCGTCTGAAACAAAAAGATGAATCACAAAGAGTTCATACATACAAATCTCACCCACATCACACTAGCAGCCAAGTTTTAAAATAAAGGCAAATGTATGCATGTGCGTCAATGAAAATATGCAAAAAAACAACTCACCAATGCACTTCTCATCGTCAGTTTTGGCATCGCCGATGTACTCAAATTTGAATTCACCCAGGCACTGAGCAAACTTCTTCTGGGCCAATGAAAGCTCTGCAAATCAGAGACAAATCAGAGAATTAAAGCTTTTAAATCCAAAAGGCAAATGAGGAATTGCTTTATTTGTGGATGTTTCAGTGTTTCCATTATTTTCATTCGGAAACGTGTGCCACAGTCACACATTAACCTAAACAGCCATTCAAAGGTTTGGGGGTCAGTTTTTTTTGTTTGTTTGATCATTTATTTATTAAATTAATAATTTTATTCAGCAAGGGCACAATCAAAAGTGAAAGCAAGAACACTCAAAATATATTTTTTTTATATAAATGCTTTTCTTTAAAAACAAAAACTAAATTATATAAATTAATGGATACTAATATTTTCACTAAAATATTAAGCAGCACAACTGTTTTCAACATTGATAATAAGAATAAATATATCCTATTAGCAGCAAAACAGCATATAAAATGATTTCTGAAGGATCAGTAAAGATTGGATTGATGAAAATTCAGCCATTACAAGAATAACAACCTTTTAAAATATTTAAAAACAATTATTCAAAATTGTAAAAATATTTTCTGTTTATACTATAGTTGTCATCAAATAAATGCAGCCTTAGTGAACCTAAGAGACTTCTTTCAAAAACACACAACAAAGTATCAACCATAAACTTCTGAATAGTAATGTATGTAAACCAAGCCATGACATGACCTTAAACATTGAAGACAAAAACAATCCTTTTATTGTATCATACTGGAAATATTTGGATTGCACAGGAGCAAAGAAAAGCATTCCTGAAGAAAAGCTTAACAATACCACCCATTCATAGATAATGAGCTGGTCATAATGAAAGTTATGCTCTGTAAATATCCTGCCGGACTCTTATGTTGCCAAAATCATCCTGAAGGAGCAGGTGTTGCAAGTAGATAACAAGAATTTCCCCTCAATCTGGAAAACCCTATTAAAAAAAAGAGATGGGATTTGCCTGGAACATGAGGCTGGGAGAGGACTTTTTATTCAGAGGGAACAAATTTCAGTCTGTGGATTCCCAAAGGATGATCCCAAATTCCCGATATAACTGAACTCTCACTGGGGTCCGTGGGACAGAGTGCTGGGATATTTTAGGACAAACTCTATGTGCGGTATCCAGCACGGCAGTGTCGTCAACATAGACAGCTGGGCCTGTCCGTGTGAAATGAGCTGGCACCAAATGACCCATCGCATCTTCTCCTGCTTACTATGTCAGTTTCTAAATTTGTTTGCCATATTTGTCATAGATTTACAATCTTTTATTCTTGTAATCCAGTTGTAAAGTCATTCCAATTGATTCCATTCAATCACTCAGGCTTGCAACAGTCTGGGACAAGAATAAAATGACCTGAATAAAATAAAATAAAAACTACTAAAACTGACAGAATGATCAAATGTTGTGGTTTACGCAAAATTAGTATTCAAGATGTGTGGTTTAGTATAATACTGGTTGTGTATGACCTATATTTCATTTATGTCCAAAAAGCTACCTATTAAGTTGCTTACTCCACCCTCTTGCTCCAGTCCAAACTAAAAACGCCTGGTCAACTCATCTGTGCAGGTTGGAGTGGATGTGGATTACTATACAACAAAGCTCAATCATGCGAGTCTGGTGGATTGGACCTGCTGACTTCATGACCCCCGGACAGAGTGGACTAAGAATGACAAGAGATAAATGTGAACGATAAACACTGTGGCTCTAGGGCAGGGCAGGACAGGACTAAGTCTCTAAATGTTTTACTCTAAACATGCATCTCTGTGTAAAATTCAGTGTGTCTTGTATGTAAGATACATTTATGGTTTAGTTTATTTGCTATATATAACTTTGGGCCTGGATCTTGATTGTGGTCTGATAATTGGTGTCATCTGCTCGATGGATGATTGGATATGATCCTACACAGCAGCCATTCACCCATCTGTAAAAATAACATCTGTCATACGATATCTCTGATATCAGATTTACTGTGCGCAGAGGAGGTTGAACAGCTAATTCTAGTGGGCGTTAGGAAGGGCAAATGGCAGCCAGTGGGCACTGAATTAAATCAACGCGTTGTTTGTTGAGCTTCTGTTATTTCAGCAAGACTCAAAATAGAAGTGACAGGAAACTGTATTCTTTCCTTTCTTCCTCATGTGTGTGAGGTAGGCATCGCTCTGTAAACATGAAGACGTGGCTGTAAGTTGCCACATGCTACAACATGCAATACGTGGTGAAATCCAAAACTAAATGTACCATGAAGAATGTAAGCAGATTAGACTGTGGCTCAATGGAAATCAAAAATCTAAAAGTTACATTACATTATAAATATCTACGTCAATATACGTTACATTTTTTTTTATACAATCATACATATCAGGGCTTGTAAAATAAAAATAAAAAATCCCTGGTAGCCCTTAGAGCTGGCACTTGTCAGATTTTGGTAAGTTCAGATACAGGTTTTCATAAAAACAAAAAAAGCTTATAAAATGATAAACATCACATTTCAACAATTTTAAGAAAAGCGATGAGGCAAACTTATACATTATCAATAATAATAATTTAAAACATACCATACTTGTCTTAAAGGGATAGTTCACCCAACAAAAATAATATAGAATTCTTGTTATTAATTTCTCACCCTCATGTGGTTTCAAACCCGTAAAACCTTTGTTCATCTTCGGGACACAAATGAGGCTTTCTGACCCTGCACAGACAGCAACGCAATGGAAACGTTCAAGGCCCAGAAAGGTAGTAAGGACTAGGGGTCGACCGATTATCGGCGCCGATATTAAGCATTTTAACCGATTATCGATATCGGCCATTTTAAAAACAGATTGCCGATGGAATATTATTATTTTTTTTTTTATGCAAACAAACATACTACTTACAGGTGACATTATTTATGGTGAATAAATAAATAATCAGGTGAAACTATTTAATGTTTAAATGCACTATTTGGCTCGATGCAGCCTGTCTGAGCTCAACACTCTGTGAGAGTGAGGCGATCTCTCAATCTCTGAGAGCAATCTCCGCCCACTGCTCATCTGATATGTAGAGAGTCACGAGTCCGACCAATCAACGCAAAACTGAAGGCAGGTCTCACACCGAAAGCACTTGCTGCAGAGCTGCGTGCCAGTGCAGGCTCACGCATCAGTTGTCTCTCAAAGGTAAAGCAGCAGCAGACGTTGCAAAACAAAACACCTCAATATAACCTATGATGTCCGCGATGCTATAATGATTCCATATAATGGAATTTACCGTATAACGCGAATGTGTCGAAGTTGGAATGAGTATAAATTCAAAAGTGGTCACGGAATTAAGATGAATTAATCTAGGTATAGTACACTTAAATTGACTGTATCTACTAGTATCTATAAATATTAAGCAAAAACATTATTTAATATGCAAAAACACTATTTAAATATGAATCTGCATCTTCAGACAGACGTGCTTTCATTTACTGCACACATACTGAAGCGCGTGCTGCTCGCGGTGTTTTCAGTATCTGCCGCTCACTAACTGAGGACATAAATACATGAACAACATCCCAGAACTGCTCGGAGAGTCACTTCATGAGCATTTGACCGTTTCATTTGAGTAAAACGATCGTCATATCCTATACATAGGCTACAGTTAAAAGGTCCTCATGGCAACCTTCAAAATTATAAGTTCGAGCCGAATATATTACTGTATACGTAATACAACAATTATTACAACTTTTGTTGAGAATAATCACACAATACGCTAAATACGTTTACTTTAAGTTCTACAAAATGTTTACAGAATGTTCTGGGTGATTACTTATGTTATTATTAATATACTGTTTCTTTAATGTTGTTGTTATTAACAGTTTTCAGAATTAAAGACATGTTTAAAAGCATTTAAAGAACGTTTTTTTGTCAGAGCTCTTGTTATTATTAATTTTGGCATTTTAAATTTTTACACCAGACACGTATATCGGTTCAAAATATCGTTATCGGTCTACTTGAAAAATCGTATATCGGCCCTGAAAAACACATATCGGTCGGTAAGGACCTTTAAAATGTGACATCAGTGTTTCAACCTTAATGTTACGAAGCTATGATAATACTGAATAAATGTCTGACCAGTTTGGAACGACATGAGGGTGAGTAATACATGACAGAATTTAAAATGTTTGGGTAATAGGTGCATCATGAAAATTGAGCAAATTTTGACCATGGCCCTTAAAAAACTGGCATCCAAATGGCAAACTCTTGCGGTCTTCCTCAGAGTCTGCATGTTCATGATAAAATGCTGCTTTGACCGTCAGGTAGAAGTCTGCTGCAGAGCTCGTGCCAGTGCAGGCTCGGAAGAACTAAGTGTGGCAAAACTGGCCCGGGATCATCCAAAAAATAAAAGAAAGAGATGCAACAACAATCTACGGAGACCGCAACATCAATAGACGCAACGTTGACAAGCGTTTATGAGATATCCACAACTCTCATTTAACAGAGTATAAATTCATAACTTCTGGTGAGAAATAGCACAAATGATTGTCATGATTATCAAATGAAGTATAGTTTGAAAGCCTGCGCGTTCGGCTGTAAACATAACAGTTACGCTGAGACGCTTCAGACAGACTTCCAGTAGCGCTTCAACTGACAAAAACACACAATTATGTCAAAAAGATGTGCGGTTTTGGTGAATTACCTCATAAACATAGTCTTAACTGAGATATAAAGTCTTAAATGACCGTAAAGAGTTTGGAGAAAATCAGTGTCAGATCCGTGCAGGCACAAAAGTGAAACTTGCTGAAGTCTGTCATTGATGTAAATCAAAGAACAAAAGAAAAAGAGAAATAACTCGACTGCTCTAGTTGCATGATTAACTTTTGTAGCTTGAATAAAAATCAACCAATATAGTTGATTTTATATGCATATATACGCATATACAATTTATAGTTTGTGAAAATTGTTTTAAAATCACTTAAATTAAAAGTTGTTATATATTTCAGAGCCTATTAAATGTTTAAATAATGGCTTTCAATTATAATGTTGAATGGCTATAATTAATAGGTACATTTGAGGGAAAATGCATTTAATAGAGACACCAGTAGCAGTATTGGTATCAATATACTTCATTAATATTAGGCTAGTTATTAAAAAGATGCCATTAAACACATATTTAAAATACACTATTTTATGTTGTTTCTACATTAATTTGGAGGGAATGTTTGATTAATTTATTTTGTTAATTGATTAACAGAAAACACTCTGTTAACCTTTTATATATCTTGGTGTTGGTAATATTAGTTCATTTTACAGCTGAATATGCATTTCAATTTAATTTAGAATTGTATAGCCCCCTGCAGACAGAGATCGGTACGCCCCCATCCCCTTGGCCCTCTTCAAAATTTCTGTCCAATAATCCGGCCCTCATCTAGTTAGTGTTACGGTGGGACTTAACAGAAAAATCAAGAACCTCCTCACATGTGTTAACACGGAGAACACTGTTCAGAGATTAACCCACTGACAATCCCTAAAAATACCCTGGTTGATCCGAGGGAATTCCTTCAACAGGGAGAGCATCCCGTCACTCTAAACAACAACGAAGCAAGAGTGCAGGCAAAACCAAAAACAACACGGGGATGCAAGAACCTGGAGGAACTGACTGATTCTTCAACAGAAAGGTCAATTCTGACAAACTCTCAGTACAGCCAAACCCTGGTGCTGACCCAAGCAAAATATTTTGGCAAATGTATGCCAGAGACTGACAAACCATTACAATTTTCTGTACCAAACATACACCATAGCTTTGATAACAAATTTATTACGTAGACCTTAAAATGTTCACAAAAAGCCACTCGTTCCAGGAAATTAACATTTCCGTCGTGTCAACCTATATATTACGGAAAGGTTTGGTGCCTTATTGTCAAAACAGAGGCCCTGGCAGAGACGCATATTTTAGTTTTAAACACAAAGGCCTGTTTTTAAAGTGACATTATGTTTTGAAATGAGAGTAAAGACACACTTTGCTGATAAATGAAACTAGAAAGCTTGCTGCACCAGTGAATTTAAAACCAAAGACACCCTTTCAAGGAATAATTCTTAAAAAAGAAAACGGTCATTACTTACATCTTTTTTATAGTCTTACTGTATACATCAGCAAGGGCGTAGATTTGCTTTTGACACTGGTGGGGACATAAACCCAAGTACCTCCATTTGCGCATTTTTGATAGACCTTTGACCCCAGTTTCATGTCACCTAAAATCTTCATTTATAGCTTATGTTTGCCAACATATTCATAACTTTTTTTTTTATTTTTTTTTATGTTTAACAGACAATAATTAACCAATTTCTATTTTGAGAACCAACAACATCAGCGTCAGCGTGCTGGGTGTTTTTATCACGCATCACTTTATTTTTAATATTAATCCAATTGGACCCAAGATGATTATGAAATAATACTCTGCTGTTGCTGTAGTAACGAACACATCTTTCACAATTTAAGTGCACAACCGCACAATTTAAGTGCATTAAGTACAAAATTAGTTGTTCCAATATAACATACTTTAAGTATACTGTTTAGTGTACTATAGGGCTGCCACTAACGACTATTTTTATTTGTATTAATCTATCGACTAATTTGTCGATTAATCTAAACGATTAATTTCCCACAAAAAATCAACAATTTTACTTATGAAAATTGTATTAAACCACACGTTTTATTAATCCACATTTCTATAAAATCCTTTTTTAAAGCAAAAGTAAAGTGCAACAAAGTGCAAGTGTCCAAATCACTGACATAAAAGTTCAGTATTATAGTGCAAGAATGACAACATATCCATGTGTTCTAGTCTACAAATAATACAATTATAATCAAAAACACTTTTTAAAGGAGAATTTACCAGAAATATTATTTACCAGAGTTTATTTAGGTGAAAATTGTAAATGTGCATTATTTCTGAAAAAAAAAAACAACTTTTTTTTTTTTAATGGAACCATTGAAATTGAATCCAAAAAATAATGGAAAACAGAATTTGCTTACAGATAAAACGGTAAAACTCAATGAATTAGACGTCTTTTTGATTTAATAAAATGTTATGTAACCATTAAAACAGAGTATAGAAAAATGTAAGTGGAAAAACTGAGTTTGGAAATAAAACTGATTTCATAGGGCCCTATAATTATAATTTTTTGTGGTAATAAAAATAGATTTAAGTGAACAATAGCTTTTAAAATTACTTAAAATACATATAAAATAATAATGATGCATTAATAATTAGTTCAAATAAAGTATCAAAAACAAGAAATCATATGGTTTTATTGAACAAAACTGTTAAAATACATAATGTATTATAAACAATAGAACTAATGTAGAATACGCATTACAAAAAAGGCCTGCAGGGGGCGCCAACGGCCTGACGATTGATTTTACACATTACTGCGAGATCTAATCCTTGTTTAATATTGTCCAAGCACCAAGCACAAAGGTCCACTTAATCTTTAATATTTGGCCATTTCTTTAGGACAGAAATGCAATAGCCACTGTAATTAAATTAATATGTGGACATCAAAACATGTAAACTTAAGAGTTAGGGTTTGAGCTTTTATTTTGAAATAAACGGAAGTAAACACGGAAGTATTCTCCCGTGTTTGTGTAGATTTATAAATGATTTACCTTACAAATCTGATGAAATGTTGTATTTTGCATTCCCAGATGAACGTTATGATAAACACAAACTCACAACAACATGCAGAGATGAAGTCTGAGAAGCTCCACACATGTAAACGATAAGTTTCTGTGGGAATGCTGTGAACAAAGCCGCTGTGTGACGCACGTACATAACCTACACGCATGTAAATAATTAAAGCGCATATACTGTATTAGAACTGCATCGCATATAATTATTTAATTAAATCATAGTGGTTGTGAATTCAAAATTATGCTTAATTATGATTTTAAATGGGTTTAATACATCATGCAGCCTTGGAAAATAGTCTAATAATGTGTTTTATGGATTCTCCTCCGTGAAATACGAGCAAAATGAAGTCGACGTTTTTTTTTTATCAACTAGTTGACTAAAATAGACGAATCCCGACAGCCCTAGTGTACTAAAAGTACAACTGCAGGTAATTTTACTGAGTAGATAAATATAAACATTTATTTGTAGCATACTTAGCATGAAATAAATGTATTTCAAATACATTTATTTTTCACTAGGGTACTTTCCATTTGCTCTGTTTTGTCAAACACTGTAGGCTACTTCAAACTCATCGATGCCACTTTGTTAATTCCTGAAGTGAACTTCTATATTAACTGTTTTGGACTGCTGTCTTGAATTGGGTACAATACCTGTGAGTTGTTCTAAATGCGGTGCTGTGCTTCTCCAATGTGAAACTACATTCCTCCTATGTATTAAATGCGCATACTTGAAAGTGCACTGTTTTCTAACGTAACGTTACTTTAACTTCTTAGGTAATTTCAATGGCATGATGTTTCAGAATTACAAAAATATATACATATATATAATTGTTTGATCAAAATTATTGCTAGGGACAGTTTGGTAGTCGCTGGATATTGGTAGGGACACGTCCCTGGCGACCCCCCCCCTCCTCCAATTCTACACCCCTGGACATCAGAATGTTGATGCTGCTCTGTAAGCATATCACACACACAAAAAAATTCTAACCACAAAAACTGACCATTTCACAAGACGTCACCAGTGTGTCTCAAAGTTCCTGGTAAAACAGACTAACATCTCGACAAACAACTGCATTTAAGGAACCAAAGCTTTCTCAAAGTTAGACTTACTGAAGCAAAACAGGACACACACACACACACACACACACACCAGTCTTAGGCTAAATTGTGTAATACTCTTGTCTGATTACACATAAATGTCTTTGCAAGACACACCCCTCACTCCTTTGTAATTTGTGTACTGTTTGATCTGTCTTGCATGATTCCACACAGCATGGGATGAGCAACACATAATGTGTGGGTTTATCAAGTTTGAGTAATTCAACATGAAGCATCAGTTGTGTCACACCAACGGTGCAAAAAAAAACATACAAAGACAATTAAAACAAAGACATATTTGCTAATCGTACTATGACAGCTCCACATTACTAAACGTTGATGATGATTTTGTGGTTTATCTTGGTTCATCTTTACATCACTGAGCCCAGTAAACAAGAAAAAAGCAGGAAAATGCCCCTCCTATTGCTTATCACAGGAAACCACGTTTTTAAAACATCTGTACAGTCAATGTGACGAAACAGTTAGGTACGACTCCTCTGAGACACTTATCTATGAAGGCATTACAGGAGTTTAAAGGATGACCAAAAGACAGTGCCCAAGAAATAAAGACGACGTACACTTCAGCAGCCAAACTGCCTTTGGACTGAAGGAACACCCAGTCTGAGTCTTAATCACTGCAATCATTCATATGCACTGTGAACCAATGAGTAATGCATGCTTAGAAAACACTTGCTAACTTGTCATTTAACAAATGCTTATTATCTCAAGCAATTTACAGTAATGGCATGGGCAGTCTTTCTGAAATACCTTTGTGTCTTTAGTGCCTGAGAAGAGATTTTTAGCAATTCAGTCCACGCACAGCCCTTACATGGGAACAGAACTAGAACAACTCCAATGAAGAGAGACACTGTGATTTAAACAACTATCTGACTTATTTTCAAATTGAAATCACAATATTTCAGATTCCAAAACAGTCTAGAAGGGTTCCTTTTTTGGATTAAGATTTTCTGAGCAGTATGGTTTGAATTTACTCAGAAATTCCCCACTGAGTCACATACTGAATATAAAACAGAAACTTAATTTGGGAAAGTGATGTCACTCACAATGACGTCCTAATTAGACCCACATGTGTGCTTTAGTTCAGGGTGTGTCAATCAATTTTTAGGTCAAAAGTGTGTTAATTATATGCAGTGCGGGTCATACCGTCAATATATTTTGCCATGTTGAAATTATGTTACAACCATGGGGTTTCACCAAATGTCAAATAGATTAATTGGCTGCCACTAGGGTTGGGTATCGTTTGAATTTTATCGATTCCGATTCTTTTCGATTCCCAGTTTCGATTCCAATGTTATTAAATAATGATATCAAACATTTATCCTGTGTCTTTATTTAGCAAACCATGTATTTGAGCTGAATACCATGAAAAATAAAATCAACAAGCTACATAAAAACCGGACTCTTTAAGAGCTGTTTGTGTGCAAAATAGAGCTGCTTGATTCTGGATAAATTTGTATTATTTTTTCCCAATGGAAGTTGTGGTTCTCTCATGATTTTGAAGAAAAAAATATTAGACAACAAAAAAAAGAATTCACATGTCATTTATGATTTACTCACTCAAGATGTACTTGTTTCATTACTGGATGAATCAGCATCCTTGAACGAATCTCTTGTATGATTCAAAGACAAATACATTTGAACAGACACTTTTCGCCACCCACTGGTGTAGATGTAATCGATAAATCTTCATTTGAAGTATCAAATTACTTTCAAAAGGAGATTTACTCTATTTTAATCGCTACCATACATATCAGAGTTTATATCTGAACTATAAACTTTTATAACAGTGCTTCTGTAATTTGAATGTTTGTAACACAAAAATAATGATACTGTGTGGTTGAAAAGACTGTGAAGCTGCTCTCTTTAGGTCAGCGGCAGCGAGAATGCAGGTTTAAATGTTTAAATCACACTGACTGATGTGATCGTTCGCTGCATGGCAGTGGCGGAGCCAGGATGTTTTCATAGGGGTGGCCAGGGAGGGTCCAGCAATCAGCCTGGGGTGGCACAGAAATCTACATTATTTCTATATAAAAATGTGGTTGACTATAAAGTACTAGACTATTTTAGTGCCTAAAATACAGCTGAATACAATTAATTTATACTTATTGTAATTGAGATATTTGTAAATTATTATATCAAGTAATACTGAGTGAACATGACATTTTTTTTATTATTCCTCACCTCCAGGTATTTTAATAAAGGGGCTCACTATAGCTTAATTGCTCTGTCAGTTTGGTTTTGCTCTCAAAACCCCAAAAACTTGTTTTCTAACATTACATACTACTCATGGATGAGACATGTTAGTGATAAAAATGTGAAAAAGGACGGAAGACAACAGCACATAAATGCCAGATAGTAAAATTAGTTGTTTTATGCATTTAAATGGTTTCATTTTCTTTTGTACTTTTAAAATGAATGAAATAATAGCACGTGTTTTCTAGTATAAAATGCATTGTGCTCACATTTACTTGTGCATTAAATTACAAATGAAAATACATATCAGCTTGCGCCGTATTGTGATCTGGAATTGCATGAGCCTATATTTTAGTATGCATTTGAGAGACGTTCTGAAATGTAATGCATACATACATGCACAGTTTGCAGCTTTAATCGCCTTTTTGGTAATTCCATGACTTAACTGACGACAGAACTATGTTGCATAGTTTCTTGTGTGCTTAATTATGATGACACGATCAGAGCATGAGCACGGTGACGGCTGACAGGACAGGAAAGTTTGTTTTACTGACATACAGCCTAACAGCATCTCATTGTTCTACTGAAGCTCATTTGGCTGGTGTACCTTTTGCGCACTCATTTGACTCGCGCCTGGTGCTGAGGCAAAGCTGCAGTGCGCGTCTGAAAAGTCTCCCGTTTGAATTGAATGCAAAAAAAATACACTGGTTAATAAAGTAACTGCAGTTATTATTAACTTAATAAAAAACTGCAGTTTTGGGCAGGGTGGCCAAAGGGGTGGCCAAGCTTAGATCAGGCCACCCCTGGCCACCACTGCTGCACGGATGAACCAAGTGATCACAACATTGTGATCGCACACCTCAAAGGTTGAGCAATGAAAAAGACAAATCATTTTAATTTAGGGATAGAGTCACGTTGGTGTTTGAATCATGTTTGCGATCTATTAAATTAATGTCATGTTGGTGGTGACACCTCTCTTGCAACATGTTTAGCGATCACAGATATTATACTTAGCATTTTTGGCTTCTGATCGCAAATGCAGCCAAACTTTGAAGTGCTTAGATTAGCGAGCAAGGTCCTGGCAGATCGGTAGGTCACACCTGTCCTCACAAATGAAAAAAAAAAAAAAAAAAAACGCATAGGAATCGATAGGCGGAATCGAAATTTGAATTTGACAACAAGTATCCGATTCCTGACCTTAAGTATCCGATTCTGGAATCGGAATCGATTTTCGATACCCAACCCTAGCTGCCACCTATATAGATATGCTAGTAGTATGGTGATGTAAAAATTACAAAATGGAACACACTTATTACCAGCAGAGGCAACAGGAGAATCAGTACCTGTATAGCTGAGGCAGATAAAGTCTGAAGCCAGAAGAAGGGGGAAAGATTTGACACCCAATATGATCTCTTTTTATTGAACACGCAAGGGAATGAATTGTGTAGACCGCTCTCTAAAAGTATCAGTGTAGTTCACATCAAACTCAGAGACGATCATGCTGATCCTTGTCAATAAAAGGCAGTGCAGTGTCTAACCACCTAATGTAGCCTTAGTGTATCCTGAAGTACTTTTGGGGAGGGGGATCACAGAGTCTTCGCATGTAAATCATTAGCTTCATCCTTGAGGCTAAAAAGCCAAGCTTGATAAAGCCAACCCATTCCATACCATGACATTCCTAAAAATCAGCACACAAAAAGCACATTTAATCTGTATGATCTGTAGTGTGGTGTTGACTTCTCTGTGAATTTAGCATATTTATGAACATAAATACTCCACACTTAATATCCTAATAAATAAATAGATCACAGTAGTTTTGCTTTGACTGCTTAAAGCAATCAGACGAATGTACATCATTAGCACCTGCACAAAACAGATAAGAGTCGGCAGTTGGCCATGAGAATGAAACTCCAATAAGATTAATATCAATATTAGGACTGAATAAATACCAGTGCAATCTCAGTGTTGCGCACAGACATTCCCCAGTGCTCTCAACCAAATCCTTTTAAGGCATGCTGGGAGAAATCCTGCAAATGGTCAAGAGGCCCATCTCTGCAGTTTTACAGACACAGTCATCTATAACTATAATAATTGAGTTTCGGTTTTCTCTCTCTTCCTTCTGCAAAAAAAGGACACAAAGCAACTGAAACCTTTATTAAACTAAATTGTGAGTGCAAGTTAAACAGAGCGCCAAAGTCTCGAAAGGGGAAGGCCTTATGTAACGAAAATATGCAATGGGATGTGGGGTATGATGGTAAAAATGAACAGCCGGAGATGGCTTTGTGGTAATAGTGATGGGTTTATGGGAAGGTCCAGGTCAAGTTCTTTTTTCTTCCATAAATTCTTATGCGTTTTGTTTTTTCTGATAATCAAATGAAGGCGTGAAACATTTATTTATTTTTAATCAAATTAAAATGAAACCCTTTTATTTGTTTGGCAAACAAACAGAGGTTTACTGTTAAAATTAATACATGGTAGAAAAATTGTGTGAATATTCCTTTAAAAAACTTTTAATTATAATTGTATTTTTTCTACATTTAAGTGGTTAATGTGGTTGTAATAATAATTTGTATAATTTAATTGATTTCTTTAAATTTGACAGTAAATGGAATATATAAAGACGTACATTATACTGTACAAAAGTAATACAAGGGTAATATATTTCTGTTACATGTTCAACCCTCTAAAATGAGAGTAAATCACTCGCATATGCGATGAAATTTCAATCTGGGCGACTAAATTAGGTTTAATATTAGCCAATGGCTAATACATTCTCAGATTTTATTCGCCAGTGTGTGAATTGGAGGCTAAGTATAAGTTTAGCAAGTATATTCACTCGCGGAACACTGACGGAGCGCTTCAGAGTTTCTCTCTCCGTCAAGCGATCTGTGCTGTTTTTCAGTTCATCTCAATGGTTGCGCAGCGCACCTGTATTTGACATATCCGTGAATTCTAGGCGCACGACTCGCCGTCGCTTTGGTGAGAACAGAGAGAGCAAGAGAGAGTCTTACATGCATGCAGAATTAACGCGCTAAATGCAAACGATATTCTTTGTTGTCCTGTCAAAATAACAGAGTTCCTTTGGATTTTTTCAGCTTTTAAGAACTGCCGGGTTTTACGGTAGTGGGCGGAACTATTGCGCAAACGGCAATCTCATTGGCTGGTGCTCACCTATTATCGTCCCTGTTTTGATTTCAGCAAATCAGTTCGAGTGAACGCAAACAACCCGATTAAATATTCATGAATCCAGCAGCTGGTTAATCCTTAGTGCATTTTATACTGTTCTTTTTAGCAGAATTATTATTATTACTATTATTATCTTCTTATCAGTATTATTGTTAGTTTTTTTCCCCTTTTTTAACAGAAACACTGAATAACCACAAAAAAGCACCACCACCAGTCCTAAATTCAGTTAAAATGTCTATGCATTCATACATGGTTACTAAGTTTTAATTCTAATTACTTTAATTCTAATTATCATAATATAATGCTTGACTGACTGATGTTAAGAGTGTACTTTCAGATATTTAAAAAGTTGTACCAATTTGCAAACATATACAGTATATTACAGAGCATATATATATATATATATATATATATATATATAAACAGTGGGTACGGAAGTATTCAGACCCCCTTAAATTTTTCACTCTTTGTTAATTGCAGCCTTTGCTAAAATCATTTAAGTTCATTTTTTTTTCCTCATTAATGTACACACAGCACCCCATTTGACAGAAAAACACAGAATTTTTACATTTTTGCAGATTTATCTAAAAAAGAAAAACTGAAATATCACATGGTCCTAGTATTCAGACCCTTTGCTGTGACACTCATATATTTAACTCAGGTGCTGTCCATTTCTTCTGATCATCCTTGAGATGGTTCTACACCTTCATTTGATCCAGCTGTGTTTGATTATACTGATTGGACTTATTAGGAAAGCCACACACCTGTCTATATAAGACCTACAGCTCACATGCATGTCAAGCAAATGAGAATCATGAGGTAAAGGAACTACCTGAAGAGCTCAGAGACAGAATTGTGGCAAGCACAGATCTGGCCAAGATACAAAAAAAATTCTGCTGCATAAGGTTCCTAAGAGCACAGTGGCCTCCATAATCCTTAAATGAAGACGTTTGGGAGACCAGAACCCTTCCTAGAGCTGGCCGTCCGGCCAAACTGAGCTATCGGGGAAAGAGCCTTGTGAGAGAGGTAAAGAAGACCCAAAGATCACTTGGCTGAGCTCCAGAGATGCATTCGGGAGATGGAGAAAGTTGTAGAAAGTCAACCATCACTGAGCCCTCCACCATTGGGTTGTTTTTAAGACCCCAGTGTTTTTTTAGAGTGAAGCTTTTCAAAAAAATCGGGTGCAGGTGCACCTTTGCAGGTGTTTGAGTTGATTAGCCTCAGAGTGTCCCATATTCTAACAAGACAATCCCTTATTGACAACAACCCTGAGTGAATTGGTGGGAGACCTTTTTATCCAACCTAAAACTGTGCAGCCAAAATCATCTTTCCCACAATTAAAAGGGTGCTTCTACTAAATACCAAAGAATACAAACTAATAAATCTTGTCAGTCTGTGTGCATTAATGAGGAAAAAAAATGAACAAATTTATTTATATAAAAATTAAGGGGTCAAACGAGTTTCACAAGGTTTTTCAAAAAAATCGAGTTGAATTACTGAATATAATTTTTTGATGTGAACCAAAATTTTAAAAGAACCACGTCTGTGTGCATTGCATTTATTTAATACACGAGTTTCACATTTGAGTTGAATTACTGAAATAAATGAACTTTTCCACGACATTCTAATTTATTGAGATGCACCTGTATTATTTATATATATATATATATATATATCCAGCATACCGAGATAATTGATCCACTCAACATTACCGCAAGGGAAATTCCTACACCGCACGACAGCCCTACCCATCCCTTATAGGTGAAGTATGCAGCAAAGTCACCAGCCCACTAGGTTTAGAACAGTCCAATACGTTTTTCAATTCCGTATTTTTATTTTTTATTTACTACACTCAACAAAATATCCTATGTTTAAAATGTCTTCTTCATATTACAGCGGTTACACTGAGGGCACAATTAACCATCAAACTAAAGTACAAGCAGGACTGTGTTTACAATCTTTCCTGTTCCTCTCACTGATCTTTTCCAGAGCTCTCTTCTTTCCCTCTCTCCCTCACTCACCCTTTCTTTCTTTTTTTCCTCTCCTAAGGCCTTTTTTGGCTCAAACCTCTCCAAGTTTATTAAGCACAATATTTTTTGTCAGAACATGACATCACCCTCAAACCTCTGGGCTCAGTTTCAGCATTTATTCCACGAATGCATTAGACATATGATCATTCCTGTGGAATACCACTGCAGCCGTTCCAGGGCTGAAACACATCCACATGCTGAACTGAGATAGAAGTCTTTGGTCTTGAATACTCACTTGAGAGCGATAAGGCCATGACAAATCTAGTCTTTGTTAAGCTAGTGGAAGAACATATGTTAATTCATCAGAACAAACTGATATAAGAGTTCAGGCAAGAGTTCTATGTGAATAGAAAAGGCATAACTCAAAATAAACAGTTTTTGGCCTCACAAACCAACCTTCAATATTAGTTGAAGAAAACACCAATTTTAAAATGTTAATTACACTCATGTTGTTCTAAACCTATTAAACTTTTTGTTCATTTTTGAAACACAACCCAGTTGGACCACAAAACCAGTCATACTCATAAGGGTCAATTTTTTTGAAATTGAGATTTATACATCATCTGAAAGCTTCCAATTGATGTATCATTTGTTATTATGACAGGACATTATTTGGCCAAGATACAAATATTTGAATATCTGAGGGTGCAAAAAGTCTACATATTGAGAAAATCGCTTTTAAAGCTGTCCAAATGAAGGTCTAGGGCCCTATGATTTCCGCGATGCAGAAAACGCGGACGGAATCGCGGAATCCAGTCATAAAAACAGAATTTACAGTTTAACACGGAATGTGTCAAAGTTTGGATGAATTAATCTAAAGTAGGTTATTACACTTAAATCAAATCGAAATATGGACTAGTATTTGTAAATATTATGCCGCAAAAGTAAAATTTAAATATGAATCCTGCCTGTTCTGCGCGTCTCTGTATGAATGGAGCAAAAGCACGGTTTTGTTTACTAATGTTACATAAACAGCGCGCGTGGCGCTCGTCTGCAGTCTCAATGAGGGCATAAATATATGAACAATAGCTCCAGAACTGTTCTGAGAGTCACTTCACGAGCATTTTACCATTTCATTTGAGTAAAATTAGCGTCATATCATATACACCCAGAACTGTAAAGGTATTCACGGTAACCCATCAAAATAAAAGTTCGGTTTAACTTATTAAAGATATTGTGCCAGAAATAGGCTATATTACTATTATTTAGTACAATGTACGTACTACTACAACTACTACTACTGTTGAAAAATAATAAAACTTAATTTCTTAAAGAAATAATCACAAAATATAAAAATTTGAATCCCCTTTATTTGCCAAAAATGTTAATGTTTAATTTTCATTAATTAAAATATAAATTAAATCAATGTGTTATGCTTTCATCTGATAAACAGTAAAATGTATATATGCAACACAAAATTTCTGAGGGGAAAAAAAACATTTCATAAGGCTACTGTAAGAATATTTTTTTTTTGTATGCATTAAAATAATTAAACATGCTAAAACACAGAATTTGGTAACAATAAAACATAAGGTGAGAAAAAAAGAAAACATTTCATACTGTCCTAAACATGTAATTTTTGTTATACTTTTAATAAGTTAATGTTAAATTGTATAAGTTTCATGATTTTAATTAATTAAACATGCTTTTTGATTAATACAATTTAATTTTATCATTAAAAAGGAGTAAAATTTTAAATGGGAAAAAAACTGAAAAATAAACTGAATTTGGGGAAAAATTAAACGGATTACATAGGGCACTAAAGGTCTTAGCAATGCATATTATTACTAATAAAAAAATAAGAATACAGTAGAAAATGTACCTATCTTCATGGAATATGATCTTTACGTACTAGTTTAATGATTTTTGGCATAAAATAAAAAAATAAAATTGTGACCCAAACATTGTATTTTTGGCTATTGCTTCCTGAGACATGATCACTTTTTATGATGAACTGATTTAATTTAAGGTTTTTATTCGCCTATAAACCACATAAGACAGAAATATCTCAGGTTTCATTAAAAATATCTTAATTTGTGTTTTGAAGCTGAAGAAAAGTCTGAATCAACAAGAGGATAATGGAATTTTTATTTTTAGATGGAAATACAGTCTGTTCAGTAGGTTACTGTTGTGTCTGTTGGTCATTCCGCCAACAGAACATTTAAGCGACACCTTTCAAAAACGTTTCCAATAAACAATATTCTGGAAAACATGGAAAAAGAAAATGAAATGTAACTTACAACTTTGAGACAGAACAGCACATTGATTGGACTGTATATCGCTCACATCATGTTTTTTTTTTAATTGCATACAATGAAATATAGTGTCTACCTGACTAAGGCCTGTGGTGATGATGTTGCATAAACACCAACAATAAAAAAGTGTTCTCTGCCAGGCAAAGAAGCATCTGCACAACACATGAAGCTCATTTATGACTTTCATTTCTTCTCCTGAAAAAGTAAACCTTCCCTTTCCATGATCTCATATCCACTTTAATTCCATTTTAATGAAATATTATGATGGATGTTTGGCAGACAATGCATTCAGATTATTGGGAGACTGCTTGCCAATCTCAATCCTTGGCAAGAGTTGAGAACATCTCACAGACACTTATAAAATGTAAAACGTGACATGCAGAGAACAAAGACTAAATTGTCTATTTGCTTTGAAGACATCAGTGTACGGCTTTTTGCCTCCAGTGTCCTGAAATGTGGAAATAAATGTAACGTTTCAGCAGAGCAAAAACAAACCCCGCAAAAGCTGATGTATGCATTTTCCCCCCCGTTATGGTAAAGGCGTCCATTGGCTGTGGAATACAAAACCTGCTATTTGTTTCCTATGGACATAGATGAACAAGGATCACATCTCCTCTGGGGAGAGGGGAGGATACGAGGACAAGTCAAAAGGTTGTGTGACAAAGACTGGCTGCTCTGCAGAGGAAACGGACAAAAACAGGAGCGTATCCTCCGAGTCCTTCTTGTCCACTGAGGGATTCCTGTTCCACAGCAGCTGACAGCCTGGTTGTCACATGTCCCTCTGAATCAAAGATTCCATGGCCAAATACATCCTCCCATACTTCCAAAAGGTGGAAAAATTAAGCATTAAGGCTTCAGTTACACTAAACTGCAGACTATTAATCTGTGGATACTTGCTACATAACAAAACTCTTGAGAATATGCCAACACTAAAGTTTGAAAGTCTTCTGAAGAGACACAATCACTTTATATGATGAACAGATTTAAATCACATGTAAACATTGATCAACACACAGATCGAGCACATCAAATATGATAAAGCTCAACTGTGCTTGCATGATGCACAAGAACCTATGAGGTTTATTTTCCCATGTCACGCAATGAGTTTCAGCAAGAACCTGTGAGGTTTTTCTTGTGCATCAAGCAAGTGGTTGAGCTGCCTACCACCGACTATATTTAATGTGCTCTATGTTCAAAAAAATAAAATCAAACTCATTATGTAGAGTGATTGTGTCTCTTCAGATGTCTTGGATATAAACTGCGTGATTCATTCTGAGAGTACTATTTTTTACAATGTCTTGATTAGTTAAAGTATGTATTGTATTAATTTGTGTTTTAAAGATAAGGGTAAGTGATTACAGATTTGTTTTCTCTATTTTATTAACTATTCCTTTATAAACAAGCTCTGCTTCTTTTGCTGCCAATCAGTATTGCACTAAAGAAGAGACAAAGATTAAAAGCTTTGTTAGTGGTCATTATCAATACCATTTATCAATCAAGTATGAATTTCAGCAAAAAAAAGACAATAAATGATTTGGTTGATTTCAAAACCACAAGAAAAACAAGCACAGGCGGAAGACCTAGACTCTTTCGTGGTTATTTGCCTCGGGGACATTCTGCACAAGATGCAACTTGAAAGTCACTTGAAAGAATGATAGGCTCCTGCCTATTGTAAAATTCTTTATGAAAGGGAATTTGCTTCTCTTAAGTTTAATGTTTTAAAGGGGACCTATTATGCAAAAATCACTTTTATAAGGTGTTTGAACACAGTTGTGTGAAAACAACCAGCCTATTGGTAAAAATCCACAATTTTTTTATAATCTCAAAAATCATAAACAGTCTCTAAGAATGACCTGTTTCAGATTCTCCCTCTGTTCACGTCACCGAGGGGAAAAAGTCCTGCCCATTTGTGACGCTGCCCTATTAACATAAACACGGCCTGAGTGAGAATCTGTGGTCTGCCTCCGCCATTACTGATAACTTGCTGTAGCTGCTGGAGATATACAATGTCAGCGCCAAAGAGGCTTTTCAAGTGTTGTGTTTTGGGATGCACTAACGAACATAGGAGTCTCCATAGACTCCCTCCATCATCTGAGCCGAGGACACTGTGGTTAAGTTTCTTTATCTAAGGAAATGTCCCGGAAAAAAAACGGTAAGTCCCCAATACAAGTAGGAATCGATACCAACGCTTTGTGCACGATCGTCAGCTCCAGACTAAATAAAGTATCATGCGTTTGTTTTCCAAATTGCCTTTCTGAAAGAGCTTCTTGGCACTCTGTAAGCAGGGGCATCGCTGTGGGGGAAAAGGGTGACAGAGTGCATAGGGCCCAGAGGTCTGGGGGGCCCGCGATCGCCTAATGGCCATCAGGAGCACCAGGACATCCCTTCGAGTAGTGGGCCGATCGCCGAAACGACGGAGACCTCCCCGATATTAGGCACTGTTTTTAAATTACAGCACATGCGAAACCGCATAAAGCAAATACTCCAAAAGCACGAAGCAGCGCTACCCGGTGCAACCGCCAGCCGCGCGTCAAAGCAGAGCGGGATCAGTCCACTGATCAGTCACCTGCACAGCGCTGACGAACGTGCGCCACACTTCTGCCACGATTTGTAAGAGAAAAACAGCGCAAGTTGCTTGATCCATTCAGATATGACACAGAATTGTTATACAGTCGTGTGATATGAGAACATTAAATGTTCTGTAGTGATGCTGGCTGAAAACAGCCATGACAATGAAGTATATTGGAAAACGCCCATATGGCTTGTCAATTCAACACCATAATTTAACTAAGTTATTAACACGAATAGCCTATGTGTTCGCAGAATGTATTTATTATATAAATGTTACTGTTATTACATTTTGGGGAATATTTTAATTTTATAGAAGGTATTTTGTAGTTTCTTCACATTTAGTTTAGTTTTTTTTTACTACAAATTGTATAGTTTATTATTAGGTTACTTTTTATTTTAAAAACCATATGACCATGGTAATGAGGACCATGGTTTTACTTCTTGTGACCACCATCTAATAGGCTTACTAGTCAGCTAAACTCTGGATTCTAAGCAAAAACTAATTTATTTTTAGATGTTTAGTTCTAATTAATTTTAATTGAAGCAAAATGTTAATTCAATAAGGGCCTGATTAAAGATAAATATAAATGAGGAGCTTATTATTTACAAATAATAAAGTTCTTAAAGGGAGATTCACCCAAAAATGAAAATTGACATAATTTACTCAACATCATGTCATTCCAAACCTGTATGAATGTATTTCTTCTGTGGAATACAATTTGATAAAGTCAAGAGATTTTGATCCATAGAAATCAACTCAAAACAGAAGAAAGTCGTTTGGAATGAAATTATGACAGAATTTATTAGCAGTAACTTTCCAGCAGTCTAGCTCAAAATCAATGCTTTACTTTCAAGTGTTTTTCTATCTGACAAATGCATTATTAAGTTTGTTGCATTTGTCATGAATTCAGTCATTTCTATCAGTATTCATTTCTGTCCTGTTTTATTTATTCATTTATTTACTCCGATTTAAAGTTGTCCTATTATGCTCTTTTACAAAATCTTGATTTTGTTTTGGGGGTGTACTAGAACATGCTCTCATGCTTGGTGGTTTGAAAATGGCATTATTTTTCACATAATTTACATTATTACAATACTTTTCTCCCCAGCCTGACACAAACGACTTGGTTTGATGAAGGCCCGCCTTCCGAAAAACGAAATTGTTGTGATTGGTTAGCTGTCCCAGTGCGTTGTGATTGGCAAACCGCTTAGACAGCGTTACTGCCCCGCCACTTGCCAAAAAAACAGCATGTTCGTCAATATTGTCATATCAACAGCTTTAAAATAAATCCATTGACTATGTACAGATAAGTGCTACGGTAATATGTATTATATTTATTGCGCTTTAATTATAACATGAATTGCAATGAAACTGTTATACAGTTGAAATTATTTATACCATAGACCCACAGACTTACACTATTTGTGGCCGCATATATCTGCAAATGAATTATCTGCCAGCAGGAGGCGCTGTTGGAGCGGGAGAGCTCAAGGTGTCCCCGGTAACACTGTACACAAATCAGAGCTCAGCTCACAAACGCTGATTTATCAGACATTATATGCAAGTTGAAATGAAAATAACATCCAAAATGTTCTGAAAACAGATTTCCATTAGAAACACAGTAATATAAGAACACCCGCTCTGGGTTTCGATTTTGAAACGTGCAGTGCTCAACGAAGCGTTCTCCCCACCAGCCAACCTTTCAAATTTTCGTAGTCGGGCTTTATATTTTATAATTATGCATTTAGCAGACGCTTTTATCCAAAGCGACTTACAGTACATTCAGGCTATACATTTGTATTGTCAGTATGTGTGTTCCCTGGGAATCGAACCCACAACCTTTGCGCTGCTAACGCAATGCTCTACCGCTGAGCCACAGGAACATATGTCAGTGGAGTGGACTTTGAGATGTTTAACTTTGTAGATTGTTAAAAAAAAAAACGTGATAAAGCATAATAAGACCACTTTAAGGCCCTATATGACCCATCAAAACATTCAAGGGGGAATTCTTTGGGCTGGATGGGCTCAATTTGTCTGATTGGTCAACACCCCTGAACGTTTTTTTACATTTTACAATTGCAACTCATACCCCCCACCCCACCAAAAAAAATCCCGTGATTTTGAGGGAGCCCCATAGCAAATTATGTGCACAGGGCCCAGCATTCATAGCGACGGCCCTGTCTGTAAAGCTAATGATGCTAAAGATACCATTGTCTGTTTTCACTGGAGCTGCCTTCATGAATGATCGTGAATAGGAATGTGGTAGTTAAAAGTTGCATATGAAAGCAATGCGAGTCGATCGCTTGAGTTTGTTGAGCTCATAATCACGTGTGAGATAATCACTTTGTGATAGCATGCCATGCACCATGAGACCAGCTATGTTGTTATTTTTATCCCGCCGTACTCCCTGTCAGTGTAATTCATAAACGCAAATGTATTATGCACAGTACAATCAGATTACTGACTTTTAAACATCTAGTTTTTCTGTAAAGACAAGAGGCGTGGACTAATCGTGGAATGTTTATTTGCAAAGGCTAACATTGAGCTTGAGCTCTTGAAGCTCCGCCCTCTTCTCCGGGAACAACAGCTCATTTGCATTAAAGCAACATACTCAAAATCAGAGCGTTTGGGCTCATACCCTAAAAGTGGCAATTTAAACAAGCTATAAAAAATATCTGTCGGGTATTTTGAGCTAAAACTTCACATACACACTCTGGGGATATCAGAGACTTATTTTACATATTGTAAAAACTAAGGAGCATAATAGGTCCCCTTTAATGCCCATCAGTGTCCCAATTTTTCAGTAAACTGTTCATAAGTCACTGCACTGAGTCAAGTGAGCAGTAACCACTGGGGCAGAGCCAATCACTACGACATTAAGGAATGCTCCGGACACTGCCTGCTTTAGAAAGTCAAATGTCAGTGAATAGTCAATTGAAGCATGTATGCATGCCAAGCAAAACTCCGCTAACATGGTGACCAACTGTGTGTGTATTTTCTGTTTTGCCAAAATTCTTGTCATGTTATTTTGTTGCCAACAAACATAAGAAAACAATAAAATGACATTTGTTACTAAGGCCAATAAGGTGACCAACACTAATACTGAAATGCCTAATTCCATAGTATGTAATAATTATGAATTATGGCCATAGCAGTTGTCTGTTTGAAAGATGCTCGCTCCACTGCTAATAACACTGTTGTGTTGAGATCATCTAAGTAGAAGCGTGTCTAATTTGCAGTGCTCGCTGGTGTGGCTAACCAAAGGTGTTAACTAAATGTGCTTTCACACAAGATGTGTTTGTGGTCCATATGCGGCCCACCCTAAATAATACACCTCTATCAACAACATATATTATGCATTTTTGCATACTCCCGGTCATATTTATGATGAAATAATGTTTTGTTTTTTTCTTTTAATTTAAGTATTCTTTTGATATCCTTTCATTCTGATTTATTGCAGTTAATTTGTTACACAAGTAGTCATGGTGGTATTTATGGATGATATAAAACCAATGGGTTTTAAATTTACATACATAAATAAATATTTCTGCCAGCATTATACGTCACTAAAGTGTGGACTCTGAAGAGGACATGGAGTCATTTTGGGACAGGGCCTAAAGCTTTAATTGTTTCCACTTACTAGTGATCCCAACAGTGTAATTCATATTTAAAAAATGAAACCACGAATAGAGATGTTCAGTGCTCAAACTGGCATCTATACATACAAATTACTGGCTCTTACAGTACTGACAAATACAGATCAGACATATACACCTCCATTCAAACTCCAAATATTTGATTGTACTCCAAATATTCCATTCCATCGTCCATCTTCAAAAGGTGGCTTCGTTGACAAGTCAAAAATATTATTAATTTATTTTTTGTTAAACAACAATTCCATGATTTCCAATAATAATAAATGCAGCATTACCTGCAAAAATTACCATGAACAAAAATATTGCAAAATGGCAAGAGGAAGTCATTTATCTGTCTGTAGTATACAGTGTGCATTCCAAACTGATTGAACAGACTGACTGAATTCAAAACTAGGTACACAATTACCAATATTTTAAGCACTGTATATAAACACCAATTGAACACAATACCTGCTGCATGACAGCACTAAAAAAAAAAAAATTATGTGAAAAAAAATGTGGACACAAAGAATAAAGTTTTTGCTTGTTTTTCTTATTCCTGCAGGAAACCCATGAGTAAACTAAAATCAACCTAAGGGCCCGTCAATGGTCAGTTCACCAATTATGCATGTTATTATTGGTTATTGCTTTGTTTCCTGTTTTAAGCCAAGTAAAACTAAGCTAAGCAAGCCGTGAATGTTATGTGGCCAGCGGCTGTCCTGCACATCTTAATTTAGCCATATTTAGCATTATCTAGAAGCTGTGACACTATTAGTGCATCACGCACAAGACTGAAAAAAAGAAAGAGGAACCAACCACAAAATCTAAAAGAAACATTTAGCCAAAATGTTATTTTGCATAAAACTCAACAGCACCTAAAAACGTTTGGTCCTCCATTTTTATTAGCACAAAATGTCCTGCTATCAGAACAAACACTCACATTACAGATAACTCTACCCAGACACTGCAGATCCCAATAATTCAAACATATCCAAAAAAGGTCTGAACATCCAAGGCGTAATACGCAAGCTTTATTTTTAGCCAATTTGTTCTGCCCTGTCCTAAATGCTAGAAAAAAGGCAGAACATAATAAAAGAATAAAGGGGAGAGATATGAAATGTTTACAATAAAACTTTACACGTGAATGTGAAAGGGTGGGTCACATGACAGAGGTGATAAGCCACAAAAGAAGATGCATAACTGCAAGTGTCTGAACTGAGAAAAGTGTGGTCTTTCAAAATAACTTGCATAAGTGCTGCAAAAATCCTTAACATAAACAGAACAAAAAGCAGACTTGTAGGACGGCTGGTGATTTGCACACAGATCATGTACAGTAAATCATAACCCCAGAACTGGATGAGGTCAGCAAATGTTATGCCACGCAAGCTGATTTTCTCTGCGCTACACTAAATGAACCAACCATGTTACTCTCGAGACCAGCAAAACTACTCCAGCAAGCTCTCGGCTAAACGTGTAAATAGGAATGACATAGTGACCTTGACAAAAGTAACAAGACCTGTTTGACCGATTTGAGTTGTTGAAATTAACGTTATCTGACATTTGCATAGTTTGGATCCCATGTTGACTGAATGGCAAGCTTTATTTTCATTTGAAGCACAATTACTTACACATTTCGTTTAAAAGCAGAGCTAAAATGACTTGTCACTTACGTTTTGTGGCATTGATGAGATTCTTTCCATCTTTGTACAGCTCTTTGATAAACCTGCCGGTTTTGTCCAGCTCTGCTTCATGAGCTTTGATTTTCTCTCTGAAAGCAGGACTGTCCAGGTAACTCTCGCTGAACTCTAACGGGTGTAACCCCATTTTTACTGGACTCAGCTAACGTTAGTTTACAGACTTGCTAACGTTTCAATCCCGTTAGAAAGCGACCAGCGAATGAATAAAAACGTGTCGAATGACGAAATAATATTAAAAAGGGAACGGAAAGCTGTAGTAAAAAGTATTTACTAACGCGTCCTCCTATATTTAGGAAGACCAAACGCGTCGGGAGTTCTCTTGGGAATAAAACTCTTTCCAAGTCGCATAAGTAAACTTGGCCCTGGGTAACGTTATATTACGTATGTTCCAGGTTTAAACTCTCGCAAGATATGATAAAACAGCTCTACGCTACACGGATATCTATTGAAATAAAGGTAATAATGTCCAGTCGGGGTTTTGGTCGGCGAATGACAGTCGACTCGCGCGAGTCTCCTCCCGCGTGCAGGACTCAGCTTTTTTAGCTCTTCACGTCATCACGCTTGACTCTCGGGAAACCCGGGATATTTGAGGGAATAACCGGCCGCGGAAGTGTCGTGATGGAAATTTACGTCTTTTTACATCTGAATAAATCCTTTGGCAAAAGTATCAATTTTTGTGTCTCGATAAATGTGTAAAATACGTACTCCGTAAATGTGATAATACTATATTACTAAGGGGTGAACTTGTCAGTAGTGTAATGGAACTCTAAAGAGCGGATGTTGTTTCCGTCCGCCTGATTCTGCAGAGCGGACCTGCAGTACCGAAGCAGAGCTGCTCTGAAGTAGCTCATAAATAGAGAGATAAAACTACATGAAACATTTTTAATTCGTAGTTTGTGGTTTAATGTCAACGGCAGGCTGGAGTCTTCAGGGAAATTGATAAAAAAAATACAGTCCAGGGATCGCAAACCTGAGAAGGTAACGTTAAAGAACCATAAATCCAAAAAACAAATGATGCTGAAATTGTTAAATTAATTAATACATTATGCATATTAAATAGCAGCATATAATTGTTCTGGTTTCTTATTTCTGTTGAGGAAAACTATGCAATGTTCAGATATGCTATTATGATATATGGAAATTTATGAAAACGTTGTTTTTGTTATTACCACATCACGTTTGCTATATACTGCACGTACATTTTAACAGCTTTGGTGGATTCAATATTACTCATTAATGCTTCATAATTAGGCATTTTATACTTGATTATCATTACACGAATAAATATATCTACTAGTTCCAAACATCCAGTATACATAAATCAGTTGAAATAAATTTAAACGTGTTGTATTTCACACTAAATCATTTGTATGCTTGTATTTGACAATGATGGAAATATTTTCTATTGATTTTTTTTTCCAGAAGCATTCCTTGTCTGTCGTTCAATTCATTCAATTTTAGGTAATGATCCAGTATATGATCAGTTCTGTCATTCACAGAAAACATGCCTAATGCCACTACAAGACCAAAGAGGACGAGGCGTCACAGACGAGCTCAGAGAGAAGATGCTGTGAGAAATGAGCTGGTGTCGAGATCCTGGAAAGCGCTCAGCAGTGTCTGTTCAGTCAGGACTACGGCACTGCTTTTGTTCACTACCTGTTGACTCTAAACCTTGCTCCAGCTCTAAAAGACTTTGCAAATGTAAGCTGCCCCCCTCCCCATGTTGTAATCTGTCTGCCTGATCAGTCTGTTTACTGTAACAGTGTGTTGGTGGTGAAATCATGTATCTATAGTTGATAAAGCTTCAGAACCGTATTGCAAGGCTGGTAAATGTGTGTTTTTGTATTTGCAGGAATCCTTTAGATTTACTCTGTTTAAATGGGCTGAAGAGCTGGACTCTCTTGGACGTATCCAGGACCTCTTTAATTGCTATGAACAAGCTATGGAGTTGTTTCCAGTGGATGAGGTTATAGTGAACAGCATGGGAGAGCAGCTCTTCAGGTTTTTATTTGTTTATTATTATTGTTGTTGTTGTTAATAATTATATTATTGTGGTGGTTTAGTATTTGTAAAGTACCAATATTTTTTTAGGAGTATTTTAGTGAATAGGCAAAAATAACAAATATGTATTTAATGGGAAAAAACAACAACACATACTGACCCCAAATTTTGTTCACTCTGTGTTGCTCATTTATAAACATAACCCCAGTCAATTGTTAGGTTGTTTTTTCTTTATTTTGTTCCAGAATGGGGTTTCGGGATGAAGCTGCTGGGCATTTTTACAAAGCCCTTAAACTCCGACCAGACTTCCCAGAGGCAAAGGAAAACTTTTACCGTGTTGCCAACTGGTTGGTGGAGCGCTGGCACTTCTTAATGCTCAACGACCATGGGCGGAACCACAAGTACCAGCTGGCTATTAAGAAAGCTGTTGAGGGAGGATGTAGCTCTGTTCTGGATATTGGAACGGGCACAGGCATCCTCGGGTGAGATTTTTCAGAAACTTGTTGCATAACATTGTTATTTAACAAATGCCTGTTTAGACTGATATACAGTTGAGTTTGCTTTAATGCTTTTTGTTGGCATGTTAGTATGTGTGCAAAGATGGCAGGTGCTGCTGAGGTTTATGCCTGTGAGCTGTCAAAGACAATGTATGAGCTGGCGTGCGAGGTGCTCTCAGCCAATGGGATGGCAGATAGCATCAAGATTGTTCACCTGAAGTCTCTAGATATGAACATTCCAAAAGACATTCCAAAGAGGTAAGCATTTCTTTATATAGTAGCCAGATTTAAATTGACATAGTTTTATTTCTTTCTTTCAAGCATAAATATTATGATATAATCTTATACATAATTTACACTACCATTTAAAATATTTGGGATGCCAGTACGATTTTTTTAATGTCTCATGAAGCTTGCATTTGTTTGATCAAAATATACAGTAAAAACAGCGATATTGTGAAATATTATTAGAAATTTAAAGTTACTGTTTTCTATTTTAATAAATGTTAAAATGTAATTTATTATAGTGGGTTTTCAGCAGCCATTACTCCAGTCTTCACATGATCCACATGATCCCTCAAAAATCATTCCAATATGCTGATTTGCTGAGCATTAAGAAAAATTTCTTATTATTATCAGTGTTGAAATCAGTTGTGTTTCTTATCATTTTTGTAGAAACTGTGCTACATTTGTTTTATTCTTTCATCAATAGAAAGAACTACAATAATATATATTTTCCCCTAATTTCATTTGTCTTTGTTAAATAAAAGTATTAATTGCTTATTTTTTTTAATCACACTGACCCAAACCTTAAAATATAAAATTATTTGTAAAAAAAAATATTGATTTCGAAAATGTCTTAAGTGAGTTTAAATTGCAGATGTTTTCCTAAATTTGTGTTGATTTCTGTTCCGGTCTTCAGAGTGTCACTGGTTGTAACAGAGACGGTAGATGCAGGGCTGTTTGGTGAGGGCATCATTGAGACGCTGATCCATGCATGGAAGCACCTACTTTTACCTCCACCTGTAAGTCACTTTCTGAATGATTTCAGTATGTGTGTACGGCATTGACTGCTCTGATCAGCAAACCTACAGTGAAGTCACGTGATGCCACACATTCAACTCTGATTATAGTGTAATCCTTTTATACAAATGGTTTTATCCTGTCTGATCCGATGTTTATCCGGCCGTGGTCAGTGACTAAGAGATTTTCGTCTCTGAAAATGTCTTGCACCAACGTTAATAGCATGCTTGGCATAAGATTACATACTTTGCCGTACTACAACCAGATCCTTTCTACTAAATCCTTACTTAAAACATTGTAAGCTTTTTCCCAAATCAGTGTCAGAGTAGCCTCAAGTTATTGGACAACAGGGACGCCTAGTGGCTGAGATACATATAAATGCTGGTGAATGAGTTCTAAAGTCATTTTTAGAAAATATGTTAGTAGCAGTAGATGGCTAGAAAGTATACAGTTGTATAAAGCTGTTATAAATTATTATATTTCAGTCCATTCTAACTAATGCTTCCAAGTCTTTCACAACAATTGATTATTAAATAATTTCAACAGAACACTCAACAACCCTTGTCCAGTCCCTCACAAACGGGCCGGGTAATACCTGCTGGTGCAACTGTGTTTGGAGTCGCTGTTCAGTGCCGTGAGATCCGTAGACATCACAGGTGAGAGACCAAAGCTGCTTATGTGTGAGTGACACATTGATAAAGTTTGCATTACACTGAAGAGTTAACACAATACCAAAGAAGCAGGCTCTGGAGTATGATCTTAGAAAGATTAGAGTGAACATTTAGTGATTGAATTACTAATCAACCTTCTGCAGGCTGTGCGCGTCTTCAGTTGGAGGCTTGGATCTGTCTGCACTAGGACAGATCTATAGTCCTGTCAGCTGTCTGGCTGATACTGAGGACAGCACTGAGCCCTACACCACTGAAAGACTGAGCCGTCTGCGTGGAGGATACAGTCAGCTCACACAACCTTTCACAGCTCTGGACATAGACTTCAACAATGTGCAGGTATAGAACTCAGTATAATATAGAGCTGAGTGTTGAAATAAAAGTGTCTTTTGATAATGCAACAAGTCAATTGATCAAAGTCAAAAGTGACTATATTAAAATTGAAAACAGTCATTTTAAATTGTAATAATATATCATTCACAATATTACTTATTTTACTTCATTTTTGATCCTGTAAATGCACCCTAGGTAAGTGTAAGAGACACAAACATTTAAAAATCTGACCCCAAACTTTGGATTGTGTATAGTCTAATAGAGACATACAGTGAACATGGGGTAGATGGGAGAGAAACAACACAGCTGAAATACCTAAAGTGGCTTGGTTGCTGTAAGTGGTATTAAGCATTCTTTGTGTTGCAGGAGCTGGAGGGTCTTTGCTCCAGAGAGGTGATGCATCTACGGCTGTGTGTGACTCAGGAGGGTGTTCTTGATGCTCTGGCAGTATGGTTTCAACTACACCTCGACCAGGACAACCACTTGTCCACTGGCCCACAGGAAGACACATGCTGGGAGCAGGCCATCTATCCAATACAGAGTCCATTCAGTAAGAGCTACTTTATATTCATGTAAAAAATATAGAGAATAAGAAGTATAAAGATGACCATGACTCTAGAACAATGGTCAAACGGGGACCTCTGCAAATTTCCAAGATGACTTGAAGTAGGCATGAAATGGGATTGTGGTCTTTTCTTCTTTATTGTGACGTATAACCGAGTTAAATTACTTTTTGAATGAGAAAAAATGTATAGTGGGACCTAATTTTGTCCATCAGAGCATGTGTTGTTGTCGGAAGGTGGGGAAAATGTTTTTGATTAAAGATTATGAGGAAACGTGAATTTTACACAGATAAATATAATATTCATTAATCATATCATCAGTATCAACTAAAAACGTAATGAAAATTAATTAGTTAAACCTTGAAAGGAATGTTGAACATTCAGCTCTTAAAACATCTGGAATACAGAATATTAATTATTACAATTTGAATTATACTTATATATTTTATCATACTGACACTCCAAATTTATATGGGGCTTCTAAATATTGTTGTGGACAATGGCGGGAGTTAAAATAAAAAAAGTTGAGAACTACTGCTCTAGAACTAGTCATGCCAATGAATTTCTTGATGTATTAATATCAGAAGCCGTCTCTTAGGAGGAGAACAAGAAACAGTCTCACAAACTTCACATTAGCAGCAATGGCTGCTTTGGCTGGTTTCCCAGGTTCGTTTTAAATCAGTGCATTTTAGCTGGTTTTAGATGTTTTTAGCTGTTTTTGTTAAATTAGCTGGTTTTAGCTGTTTTTTCTTCCTTAAATCAGCTGGGTTTGGCGCTTTTTTTCAGCTAGTTTTAGATGTTTTTTAACTGTTTTGTAAAATAAGCTGGTTTTAGCAGTTTTTTTTATAAAATCAGCTGAATTTAGCTGTTTTTATTATTAAATCTGCTCGTTTTACTTGCTTTTAGCTGGATTTTTTTCATTCATGCATGCTAATCCTAAAAACTTGCTAGCAACATGCTAACAAAATGCTTATCATATGCTAGCAACATGCTAATCATGCGATGCGAAAACATGCTAGCATCGTGCTAGGCATGCTAAAAACATGCTACTAGCAACATTCTAATCATGTTAGAAAAATGCTGAGAACATGTTAATCATGTTAGAAACATGTTAGGAAAATGCTAGTGTGTTTGCGTGCGTGTGTGTGTGTGTGTGTGCGTGTGTGTGTGTGTGTGTGTGTGTGTGTGTTGAATATGCATCATTTGAGGTTGTGTGAAGACAATTAAGGTTTAGCTACAGCCATATTAATAGTAATAATTAATTGACTTTAACTCATGTCATCCCTCAGACACTGTGAAATGTGGTGATGAAGTACTGGTTGAAGTTTCCTGTAAGGACTTTTATCTCAAGCTATGCTGTACTGCTATCATAAGAGATGGACACACATTTCATATGGACAATGTAACTCCCAAGATCCTCACTGCAAACCCTGAGGCTGAGCTGTGCAGTGCTCTGGCTGGTCTTCAAACCAACCCGGAGAAACCAGCTAGCGTTTTTATGCTGGAGTCGGCAGAGATCGCCCTCCTCAATAACACAGCGTATCATAACAGCTTTCAGAGGGCCATGAGCAAACTTTTGGTTTCTCTTAAGTCAACTAGGAGGTCACAACAGTCAGACACAGAACTTGATCCGATCTACGTGCTCGACGTCTCCGAGGGCTTTTCTGTGCTCTCCTTGCTGGCAGCCCAGTCAGGCTTCGATTCAAGTGAGGACAAACAGACCAGCCCTGTATTGGTTCAAGCCTACAGTTCAGTGGAGAAAGAGCGTCACCAGACTATGCTGAGACTGCTGGCCAAAGGAAACGGTGTGCCCGAAAGCTCACTGAAGTTCTGGTTAAGTCACGTGGAGGATGATTCTGCGGTTCTCCAACGGCCAGCAACTGAGAAGCTCTGGAGCGCCATCATACTTGACTGCATAGAGATCTGTGGCCTTATTAGACAGAAACTGTTGGAGAAAGCAACGTTAGCTAGGTAAGAGTTTAAATCAGGGCTCACCAAACTTGTTCCTGGAGGGCCGGTGTCCTGCAGAGTTTAGCTCCAACCCTAATCAAACAAACCCGAACCAGCTAATTAAGGTCTTCCTTGGTATACTTGAAACTTCAAGGCAGGTGTGTTGAGGCAAGTTGGAGCTAAACTCTGGGACCATGTGTGGTGACCCCTGGTTTAATTCACACTATGGTTAGTTATTTTTTTTGGAGGGGGTGTAAACAGTAGTTTTTGTTGTGAACATTTCAGGTGTTTGTTGGAGGACGATGGGCAGATTTTTCCAGAGCGCATTGTGATCCACGGGATGCTTGTTGAGTCTTACACGCTGCTTCAGGAAAGTGCTGTTCAGGGAACAGAGCCGACTCTCGGGTTCAACATTGCTCCATTCATCAATCAATTCACAGTATGTTTGGCTCTGTGTGCTTACTATTTATCTCTTGTCCTTGTGTCTAAGGTCCCATATTTGCTCAGGAACGTTCTCTGATATCTTGAGGTTCAATGTAGTATAGGCTTTAACACTGCACCTAAATCTAATTTACAAACCAAATCTATATATCTACATTGGTTGCCATAATAATTTGCAAGAGCTTTATTTAAAAGTGAAAGTTTTGAAGTGCACGGAATAAAAAAAAAAAATCATATTTGCATGTGCTTTGTCCCAAAAACTGCTCACTTGTTCACTGCTTCACAATTTACTACATTCAAATACCACAAAGTTCCATATATGTGGAAATAGCAAGAAAAAAGTGAATTTACAAAAAGCTGTAGACAAGATCATACAATGTGTATGATCCATTCTGACCTTTCAGACTGAAATACATTTTTAAAAATCATATTTTAATCCTGTTTCAAACCATACAAATTGTAAAATATTTGATTTATAGTACACTACCATTCAAAAGTTATTTTTATAAATAAATAATATAACGTTATATAAATAAATGAATGTAAAAAAATATATATATATGTACATTTAAAATGACATAATAAATAAAAATCAATACTTTAATTAACTAAGAATACATTTAATTGTTCAAAAGTGACGGTGAAGTCTTTAATTTTTTTTTTATGAAATGAAAAAATCAAATGAAAAACGTTTTAATTCATCAAAATATCCTGAACATATATATATATATTATATCACAGTTTTCACCAAAATACTAAGCAGCACAACTGTTATCAATGTTAATAATAATAATAATTGTTTGCTGAGCAGCTAATCGGTATATTAGAGTGATTTCTGAAGGATCGTGTGACACTGAAGACTGGAGTAATGATGCTGAATATTCAGCTTTGCCACCACAGGAATAAATTACGTTTTAAAATATATTAGAAATAGAAAACTGTTATTTTAAATTGTAATAATATTTCACAATATTGCTGTTTTCACTATTTTTGACCATATTATACTGTTCAGTGTGTCTGGTCTAAACAAAATTCTACTCTTCTGTAATCAGAGTGACTTTTTAGCCTTTTTGTGTAAACATGATTGTTTGGCTTTTAGTTTGTTTTTACAAGACTCAACTTTGAACTGAGAACTCGAGTGCACTTTGTAGTTCAAATTCCAAAATGGGGTGTTTGCTGCTTTTTAGGACCTGAATCTCAGTGTATGTTCCATTCTCCACCTCAGGCCTCAAAATGGCCAGAAACAGCTCTGCTATGTGGTTAATTACAGATGCTTTATACAGTACTGTCAAATGCCACACATCCTAACAGAAAGAGTTGGAGCGATACCATGGATTATCAGCTTATCAAAGATCAGATTCTCCATTTCATGCACTGAGAGAAATGTAATCCATAATAAATATTTTCTGTGGTTTCTGCCAATTACAGAATTGGTGTTTAAAGAATAAAACTGTAATGTTATTTTTTTTTTCTTAGGTACCTGTTCATGTGTTTTTGGACCTGTCCACACTTGAATGTACATATCTTAGTGAACCAGTAGAACTCTTCGCACTGGACCTCATGAACAGCACTGCCAATTACACCAGCAAAGAAGTCAAAGTGAGTTTTGGGCTTCTCTCTCTCTCTCTCTCAGTGCTGTTATTGTTCAAATAGGTTTTGTTAATTGAAATAAAGCTTTATACATAGCTGGGTAGATTACTTACAAATTGTAATCCATCACCGATTCACACAAAAAATGGTAATAAGTAACAAAATCCATTACATTACACATTTTATATAATAAAATATATAATATAATATTAGATGAAAAACAAAAAATAAAGTTTAAATTACTGAAGTGCTTAAAATAATAATAACTAAGCCAGTCTCTTTATTCTAGTCTTTGATTAAGCTAAGTAAAATTTAACAATTTAAAATGAAAACTGAAAATTCTAAAGACAAAAAAATATACAAACATACCAAAACTAACAATTTTAAACTTGTTTTGTTTAATTTTAAATTATTTTAAGTCATTCTAAAGCCCTCTAGTAGCTCCATGACTGTCTATTAAATTGCCTTTTATTTTGTGCATTTGGCAGGTGCGGGTCAACACCTCAGGCAAGTTGACTGCCATTCCCTTCTGGTACCAGATCCATCTGGACTCTGAGCAGAGCGTCAGCACCTTCAGCGAGGACTCTCACTGGAAGCAGGCGGCGGTGGTCCTCCAGCAGCCCCTGACGGTCAGCAGAGGAGAATGGGTCAAGCTCAGCATCCAGCTCCGTAAGAGCAGCATCTCCATTACAGCTGTTAAAGAAGAAGGGCTGGGGGCTGATGATGTCATCGGGGAGGCGGAGCCTGTGACCAGTGACTCTTGATATGGGAGGGGTCTCTTGTATTTATATAACACACTCCAGAATCAGTGGATTGCTGCTAATGGGCAATTATTTTATTGCTGTATGGTAAACAAAGTTGTTATTTTTAAGAGCAAGCACACATTTTACACTAAAATAATTTCACCATGAATGTGTGTGGCTCGATGCTTCTTATAGCTATAATTAAAGGAACAGTTCACCCAAAAATGGAAATGTGCTGAAAATTAACTCATACTCAGGCCATACAAGATGAGTTTATTTCTTAATGGGAACAAATTTAGAGAAATGTATCGTTACATCACTTGTTCACCAATGGATCCTCTGCATTGGACTGAGGATAAGCATTTTTTCCTTGTACAGTGGAAGGCAATGGTAACGTCATACATATTTGGAATGGCATGAGAGTGAGTAAATGATGATTTCAGGGTGAACTATACCTTTGAACTTGGATGGAAGGCAATTAAGCAGAAATACTAAATACTAATTTCCATGTGAAGTTTAATGATTCGTGCCAACCACTGTTAGATAAGGCGATACAACAGCTGTACAAACCATTGCAGAAGATACATCTCTCTGAATGGATCAGAGAGACACATGAGAGTTCATTAAAACAAAGGAATGGAAATATTTCCCACAGGTCCACATCTGTAATGATAACAATCTGCCTTTACTGTTATACTATATCTGACATATCTCATGTGCAGCTGATGCTAAAAACTGACAGATCATTGAAAGAATTAAGAAAACTCCCCCCAAAAAAAAAAATCTTAACAAGACAACTTTGGCAGATATTTATACATTGCATCATTCCCCGAGGTGAACTTAAAGTCTTCTAAATTTTCAATAATGAATTAAGTTGTTTTTATCCTAATTTTCTTTGTCTAATTATTAAAATAACCAAAAATAAAAACATACTTTTTGAGAAGGATAAATAACTAACATGCGTTGACAATTACATGAAGCTGTTCTGAAGGCAAGCAGTCCAGGATGGGTGCTTCAGTATTTTGTGCTTTAGAGCCAATGTTCAAACTGTAGTTGCTTTACCACATACATATATTCTGCTGAAAGGAAATGTTGCAAATCTCCATGGCATCCTGGCAATTACTGTCCATGCTCAAGGTGCTCACGCTCCATGGAAGAAAAAACAACCTTAAAACACTTAAAACATATTAGCATTCGCAGATAAAAATGTGAAAGTATCACTGATAATCACAAAGAAAAGAAAACCTGAAATGACTTGATAACAAAATCTAGGAGGATGTCAATGACATTTTAAAGTAGCATTATCAATACCTAGTGTTTCTTAGAATTAACCATTATCTGATGATGTGAATAATTATAACTGGTATTGGAGAATTACTGTGCTTGGCTCTAAGGTCAGTTTATCATTCGTTCATGTTTTCAGCCAAACAGAGATATAAACGGAGGACCAACACTACCCAAGTCCTTCATATGTGTTCTTGCTACCAAAGCTTCACGAGCCTCTCTGAACACAAGTATGAATAGTTACCAGAGTTAACGGCGGCTGCATATATTAGAAACGGTAGCTAAAGCACATTAGATCGATGATGCGTTAACTATTTGGTAGCTGAAGCTCAGTGATGTTAAGTGATTGCTGCATAGTCTGAGCCTTGTTGATCTGTATGATCGGTAGATATCACAGCAGGCATGATATCATCCACATCTCCTTCCCATGGTACGCTGCCAAGGTTGGCAGGAGCAGAGATGGAGTGGGGAGTTACGGTTTGACCCATGCCCTGGTAACGGCCCTTAGGGGATGGAGGGGTGGAGGAGGATTCAACGCCTGGATCCTGAGAACCAGCAGACAGCAGTCCTGTGTTCTCGTCCTGCAAAACCTCTTCACCGAAATATGTTTTCCTTGGCCGACCCATGACAGTTCTCCCTGAATGAAAGCAAGCAAACAAAGCAAGCACATAGATATGATGAATAACTGAAATAGGGCTGGGTATTGACAGATTTCACAAACTGATTCCTGTTCAGGAAATATTCAGTCAATGAATATAAGATGCAAAAAACCTAGTCTAGTATTACTAGTAGACCTCTGAGGGGGATATCACTGCTTAATGTAGATGAAGTATTTTGTAAGAATCCAAAGAAGATCTTAGACCCTCGAACCATTCACTGCAAATAAGAAAAGACTGTGTCGTGACTCACCGACATTGCGCACTTGTTCCGAGATGTCAGCCCGTATATCTGAGACATCCCACATGGCCAGGAAGGAATCAAAGCAAGAACCTTCCTCTGCTTCCTGTATGTAGGGCTTGTAAGTGAAGCTGAAGTGATGGGCAATGGCTGCCAAAAACATTTCCACACAGATGATAAAGTCCTGTGAGAACACAGAAAAACAGACCTTTAATCTTAAGGTTACTTCCTCTTGTGCAACCAGAAGTTCATTAATGGTGCTGCATTAACAATGGTGTAACATTGTATGCATGGTACGCCAGTCAAAGATATATATAAGAACAATTTTATGAGTATTTTAAACTGGTGTCTCACTAGCCCATTTCTAGTAAATTGAGTTTAATGTTGATATTAAGGTACACATACCTGTAGTCCAGTGGCTACAGCCTCCACGTTGTCCCAGTCCCAGATGTGCGAGTCTGAGATCACACCAACCTTCACTAAAAGTGCAATGACCACAGCTTGCCTAAGACAGATAAAAGAACTGAATTAAAACAAATAGGGTGGCAAAATAATCATTAAAAATAGCTTAAAGGTGCAGTGTGTAGATTTTGGCGGCATCTAGCGGTTGAGGTTGCGAATTGTCACCCGCTCGCCCCTCCCTTTAGAGAAGCTACGGTGGCCGATACAGGGCTAAGATGCCGTCGTCTGAGACCGCAGAGAGCAATGAGGTTTCTTAACAAAGGTAAATTAAGGAATTATATTTACTTAATTATTCAATAAACGATGTCATTGTGAATATTACTGTTAGTTGTTCATCCTTGTGTCCGTGTTTTTTTATGCAAGAACAACATAGTGACGAAACACGTTCTGTAGAGCAGTTTGTCCGTTTAAGGCTACTGTAGAAACATGGTGACGACGTCCATGTAAGGGAACCGCGGTGTATGTAGATATAAATTGCTCATTCTAAAGTAATATAAACATAACGGTTTATTATGTAAGGTCTTTATACTCCTCTGAAAACGTAGTTCTGTATATTATAATGCATTTCAGTCTATAGATCATCCTAAATATTACACAGTGCACCTTTAATTAAAAAGGGTTTGGGGAATTATTATAATAATATTTTTTTATTTGAATATAAAATCTTAATACATTTAAAAATAATTATATAGTACTGTATATTACGATATAATGATACAAAGTCTATTTTATAAATACTGGAATTTTAGATTATTTAGATTACATTAGATATTTTTTTCTATAAAATTAATGCAAGGTGCCCACATTTTACTTTTTTATATATACGTATATTTGATGTTTCTCTTAATTTAACCATTTCAAAATTATTATTATTATTATTATTAAACATACATTTTTTTATCCTTTTGATTCTAAGGTGAAATATAACCTGGGGATGCTTTTAAAAGGCTTCATGCAATTTGCTCAAACATTTATATAGATTATTATTATAATTCTGATCAATCAATGGTCATTAACTGCCATGACTCTAGTTGAACCGTCCTGATACTATATAGTGTATTCTAGAAAATTGCCCTGCAAGATGGGAACCAAACTTGATAAGAAGCAGATCTGAATTATTACAGTGTTAAATGTGTAGAGAACGGTTTACCAGAACGACGCAAAAACCACCAGCTTGACACAGAGGAATTTGCCCACAGGTTTGATAGGACTCAGCTCTTCTCTCAGAGCCTTGTAGAACAGCACAAGACAGTACATGGCAAACTGAAGAGAGAAAAAGTTCATCATTAGCACATTACCATAAGATCATCAAGTTACCGTTTATCGCGCAGCAACAACAGTGAAAAAGTATTGATAGTTCATGCTCCCCAAGCTGTTCACTGTTCATGAGCAGCATAAACATAAATAAGAGGCTGAAAAGACTGGTTTGTTCTATTTCACAACAAATTAATTGGTAAAAACTAGAGATGTTCCGATACCGCCTTCCCGATACATAGGCCCAGGGTATCGGCTGATACCGAGTACTGATCCGATACCTGGATGTGTATTTGGTTATACAGTAGGGCTGCACGATATCTCGCATGCGATATCTAATGCGCATCTTGTCAGTAAAGCCGGTCCTGTAATCAGCGGTAATTTCCATCACGTGCGTGATTTCACATGGTGCTGCATTTACTACACAGAACCGTTGTTCACTGACTAGCTGCGCTACTAGTCCTGTATGAATTGATACAATGATTTTATGGTGTGCTTCACCATATATATATATATATATATATATATATAGTGGTGAGTAAACAAAAAATATATAATGTTATGAAAATGGCACAGCTTTTTAAATATTTAAAAAAGTACACTCTTAACATCAGTCAGTCAATTTAATGTAGTCAGTATTATTTAATGATAGAACTTTAGTAATTAGAATTAAAACCTGGTAACCATGATGTATGAATGCATATTAGTCATTTTAATTGAACTTAGGACTGGTGGTGGTGATTTTTTTGGTCATTCAGTGTTTCTGTAAAACAATTGGGGGAAAAACTATCAATAATACTGCAAAGATAATAATCATACTATGAATTCTACGAAGACGCACTAAGGATTAATGAGCTGCTGGATTCATGAATATTAATCACGTTGATTGCATTGGCTCGAACTGATTTGCTGAAATCAAAACAGGGACGATAATAGGGGATTGCCAGCCAATGAGATTGTCGTTTACGCATTAGCTCCGCCTACTACCGGCAGTTCTTAAAAGGCTCGTAAACAGTAATTTAGTTAGATTATATCTTCCTTTTACTGCTGTCTGGCTTCCTGAATGGAACTGCAGACTAACTCTCGCTCTCACAATATCAAGATCATGTGACATTCTTGCATAATATTCAGGACAAAACAGGTACTTACAAGCTGAGAGAGATTGTTGACGATAACCAAATATGTCCAGGCATTTTTTGAACTAAAGTTGCCTTCATCATAGACATCACAAAGCTGACAAATCCTAATTTGGAAGGACAGAAATGATGCAAATCATTGACCATCAGACAAAGCTGTATTCTGAACAGACATGCTTTTTTTAGGATTACATATAAAAGCAGAGTCTATAATAGAGGGTGTAATTTTATCACCAGGAAACTAAACTTAGTCTTGTGTTTAAGCATCAGAGCACAGAAACATTAGTGTCGACTAAAGGGGTTTGTTGATGCACTTTCAAGAACAGAAATTACACTATCATTCAAACGTTTGAGGTCAGCAACACTTTAAAGAAATTACGGGTTTTTTTTCAATAAAGATGCAATAAACTGATCAAAAGTGACAGACACAGCATGTATGATGTAAAAAATATAATAATAATAAGATTGTTAGATAAGTTAGATATGTTCCAATAAAAGTTATATCCATTAAAGAATCCCAAACAATGTATCACCGTTTCTACTAAAATGTTAAGAAGCGCAACTGTTTTTAACCTTGATAATAATGAGAAATGCTTCTTGAGCTCCAAATCAGCATATTAGTATGATTTCTGATTGATAATGTGACTCTGAAGACTGGCATAATGGCTGCTGAAAATTCAGCTTTGCCATCACATTAATAAATTACACTTTAAAATATATTTAAAAAATATATATGTTTTTAATCATAATATTAATATTGTAATTTTACCATTCTAAATTGTAATAAATTAAATATTACTATTTTTATTGTATTTTAATAATAAACTAAATGCAGCCTTGGTGAGACTTCTTTCAAAAACATATAAAACATCTAACTGACCCTGAACATTTGAATGATAGTGTACTGTATATTTTGCTTCCTTATGTATCTTTATAAGGTGTAAAACCACATAAAAACACACAAAAATGATAGTAAATGCTTGATTAACCTCTACAACATACACAAAATGAATGACACTTACAAAGCAATGACTGTGGTGACAGGTCTCACAACTGTGTACTGCAGAACCCCCAGTTTACATCTCAGCAAAAGCACTCTGTTAAGAGAAAAAAAACATCAGTAAATGTGCTCTTCTCAATATGAAAACAGAAAAAGGGAGGCCATGAGAAAACATTGTTGCAGTATAAATAAATGTTTCCCTGGCACTGTATAAAATCAATTAAAGTTAACTTGACAGGCACATAAAAGAGCTATACTGTCGTCAGCAGCAACAGCTAAAAGCAGCCAACAACCTCAAGAAAGTGTTCACTCTGCAAGCAATTCAGAAGAAATATCTTCCTGCTGTATCTAAGCAAAAGACTTTCAATTCCCATCCTCCACTTTAAAGAGGGCTCCAAAGAAGAAGATGGAAAACAGGTAATGGCGGTCCCTCAATATAAGAGCCTCCGCCATAATGGCTTGACTTTCTCCTTTAGTAATACTAATAACAGATATGCATTAAATACCACATCCTGCCTTAAGTTATGCCACTTTCATATTCTATCCACGTCTGTGCAAACACTCACTCTCCCATGGGCCACGGAGGGCAGCAGCACAGAGGGGGGAGATGCTTTTGTTGCTCCTGCACCTCCAGCATCAGCACCAGACTGGGATACTGGTTTCCCAAAAAGTTGAGAAGGAAGATCATGAAGTTGTAGATGACATAGGCCTCATAGCACTCTCTACATGTGTCTACATAGATGGCAATGTTGGGATACTTCAATGCAATCCACTGTGAAAACAGAAGAAGGGACGAAAGAATAAAGAGAACTTGTAAATAGAACACAGAAATGTCAAATTACACTAAAAAAAGAGATTGGATTCACATGAGTTTGGTCAAGTGAGTGACTTTTCTGGTCCAACTCATAAAGTTACCCAAGTCATGAGCATCTGCAACATCAGGCCTCACATTAACTGATTGTCAAACAGAAAAAGGCCAGTGTTCAAGTCAAGGCAAACTTAATTGGAGGCAATCTAAACATCTAAGAAGCTATTTGCGATTCAAATACCAACTTTTAGCTATCATTGTGATCACATGATACTCACACTATCCAGGCTGTATATAGGAACCATCCATAATATCCTGAGGATGAAAAAGCAGAGTGAACATGTGAGAAACAGACAAAACAGTCATTTAATATTACAAAAAAACACCTTAAAAGTAAAATTTTCCATACAACAATACCTGATAATAGGTTTTTGTAGCTCAGGTTGGGTGTAGTTTACTAGATGCTGCAAAATCCCCCACAGTGAGATGGGTATAGTCATGAACACAAATATCCCAGCGATGAACCATGCCTTATTGTGTGTACTAACCTATGAAATTACAAGGAGAAAACAAATGCCATCAATGTGAACAACAGTTACTGTCAAAAGTATCTAAACGAGCACCAATACATCTAATTATAACAATAAAATAACTATTTAAAAACTACGTTTTACATTTGTGAATCAAATTTGACTCTTAGCCAAAGAGTATCTCCTTTCATATTGGCTACAACGTGGTTAGCTAAAATGATTAGAACACTAGTATTTTCACCAGCTAAAAAATTGTTTTAAGTCAGTTACTTCTATCTTTTGCTGTAGTGTGTCAGTGGAAAATATCAGTTTACATGTCCAAACATTCATTTTGCCATGAATTTTAATAATACAGTGTGATTTTTGTTTGCAAAAGAGTCTGACAACAGCCAGTGCTCCACACAGAGATCTGATCTGATTATCATCCAGTCTGTCTGGCATGACATGAAGAAACAGAACAAACTGAGACAGACTAAATCCAGAAGAACTGTGGCAACGTCTCCAAGATGCTTCAAGAAACCTACATGCAAAGCTACAGTACTGTTAAAAGTTTTAGCTAAAAATGCTGTAAAATGAGGATACAGTCAAAAATAACATCATAACCTAGGTGCACTTGCACATAGTTTGTCAGGTAGCTTTGCAGGTAGAACTTATAATATGTATTCATATTCAGAATAAGTTTTCAATTTTAATTTTTAATCTTAGTTTGTTTTAGTAATTTTGCTGTGTGTGTGCATTTAAAAAAAATAACAACTTTATATTTCAGTAAGTTGCCATATTTTTCTATAATAGTTCTAGTTTTAGTTAACAATAACAACATTGATTTGACTTTTCAGTATATTACGCATTATATAACGCAGTGAACTATTCAAGTTCACTTGAATGCTCGCTTATTGATAGCAGAACAATAAAGATATTATAAAAGAAAATGTTAAAATCACATTATGATAGATATATAATGAAATCTCGAAATCTGAACGTTTAATTTCTTAACCCATTAATATACAATTAGTAATTCAATATATCGATTTAAATCATGTATTTTCTATCATAATACACTTTGGGGACCATATTAAAACACATTTTCAGGTTTAGACCTCTTACTATAACAAAAACGGCTTTCATTGCGGGTCAAATAAGACTCAAAGGCTACAGGCGAAGTTTCTTAGTACAACATTTATGAACACATTCGACAGTCAGCTGCTTAATGTTTAATGTATGTAATTATAAAAAGACCTCTGACCCCTGATTTCTGAAGTTCCCATATACACAATGGAAGGACAACCAGGAGCAGGAGAATGTACAGCAGCACCACCAGAGGCCGGATCCACCTCCTCCAGTTCCCGCATGTGCACGGCATCTTTCCTGCTGCCACTGAGCTCTTACATTACACTCCAATTGAGTTTGACACAGAGGCAGTTACAGAGAAAAGACGAATTGAGTTCTTGGCAGTTCTATTCCCGTGGCTTGGTTTAGATGCATATGATTCGTATAAACACATCTTGATGAATCATGAGTGTTGTTAGCGCGTCAAACAATCAGCTGATTCCTCCCCAGTCCCACAAAAACAACACTGCATTCAAGAGCCGCTCGCGATCGTGTCCATTATAAAGTCAGCACACGGTCATGTTTTGTTATCTTTTAGCAGAAATCATGTTGTAAAACGCACATAAACTTTATTGACTTGCAAATAAAGAAGTGAGCGAGAAGTTAATAAACAAAGCAGGTCCGAACTTCCTGTTGATCTTGTCGTCACTGTGGGTTCTTCGCCTGTTTTTGTGAAACATTTTTAACGTTAGCGCCACCGCTCGGTATTCGCCAAACAACATTTATAAAAGATGGGATGGTGAGCGTTTTAAAACATTTTGTTTCGACGAGTGTAACTCTTAAACGTGTGTTCCTTTGCAGTATATGGCTAGTACTTGTATCCCCTTATCTGTCAGTTAGTCTCCATAAAATAATAAATAAAGTAAAAACAGTGTTGTTGTCATAACCTACCCCACTACCTGGTAGATTGTACTGGCGTTTGAAAACATGAGCGTTTTTAATTAATCTACTGAGGTAATTACATTTTCAAATTAATTGTTACACCTCTTATTAGCAACTCATCCTACCCTCATTTATTTGCCTTATAATTCAAAATGCTAAACTTATATGAGGGACATTCTAGAAACGTACATTATCTGTCCTTGACTTCTTACAGTGATTAAAAAGTATTTCATCCCAAACATTTCTACAACTGACTGATGGTTGATTTCTGTGAGTTGTTCTGTAAAGGAATATCATTCATTAGGTTCTCAGATATTTTTTTCTTTATTAAAAACACTTTCGAAAATTACAAATCCTGTCTTTGTCCTTGTCCTCAGCCAAAGTAGACCTACAGCTTTCATAGTTTTGTTATGCTAACAACTGTTATTTGGAAAAAAAAATCTCCATCGATAACACGTTTAAGTTGTTATCATTCACATCATTTGGTTAAAAACATGAAATTAAACATACATTTTAGAATTAAATGCTGATTTACAGCTGTCCCCATGTTTTCAGTCAGCCCTGTATACGTTCACATAAAACTCAACATAACATGTGTGCAATAAGCTTTTAAGGGTATGACTCAGAAGAAATGACATAATTTGACTGAGGTGAAGCTGACACTGATAAAGGATAAGTTCTGTATTTGATTTTGTTAATTTTTTTTGAGGAGGACAAGCTAGAGTGTCAGGCCCCGTCAGGGTAAAACATCCCAGAAAATAATGATTTTTTTTTCAAAACATGTCTAAAAAGGTTTCTGAAATTCCTTGATTGCATGTGAACAGTTTTAGGCTAGCACGCTAACAGGCTGAGTAATAGCAGTTTAAAGTGGCCGACCATCAGGCCCTGTCACATGTGTGACGGAGCATGGCAGTCCTGTGACACAGCCTTACAAATGAATGGCAGTGTTCTTTTTTATTACCTTTATTGCATTAAATATGTATTTAACGCATGACATTGTAAAACATTATTTGAATAAATAGATATTACACTGTACATTTTAAGCTTTTTATGCTCATCTGCATTTTTTTTTTTTATACCTCTTTTACCTAGGCCTATACAGATATATAGATATAATTGTCATCTATATTAGCTCTGAGTAATTATGACTGTAATTGTTCCAATTCATACAGGTTGCAGTTATATGGCTCCAGTTAGTGCAAGAGACGAAGGCAATGTGATGAACGACTAAATGCAGACCCTGGGAGAAAGTAAAAACATCTTCAAAAAGAAAGGGAGAGATGGAGGCAGAAAAAGGAAAGAAGGAAAAGTATTCATGAGTTCAATGAGCGAGACCAAAGACAAAGGCGCAAATTATGGAGAGAGCAACAGAAAAAATCTAGGCTTAAGAGAAAGGTCGCAGGGCCAGGGCCTTCGGGGTTAGAAAGGGCTACCATCACAGTATTACTTCATATTACAGCTTGGTAATAACAGAGTGATACCATGGTAATATCTACATTATTACCTAGGAAATTACATGCAATTTCCGCTATTACCATGTCATTTCCTAAGTAATACTTAATGTAGATATTACTATATAATATTACCCTGTTGTTACTGAGCCGTATGTGGCACCACAGTTACTTTACATTATGCTATTCAGTTAAATGTCTAATGATTAAATTTACTGTATCATAGTAAAATATACTTTATATTTTATGTTTTACTTTATAAGTTATGTTTCCATAGAACTACACAGTAATTGGATAGAGAAGTGTAACCTTTTAATGACTGTTAAATGGTTGTGTGAGAGTAACTTTACCAGTCTAATATTACAATAACATTAAGATTATAATAATAATTTACGAATATAAGGTAGGCATTCTTTTCCAATTCAATTAATTTCCAATATAATGTGTACAGTATCAATCCTCCTCATATAATCAAACATAATGTTTCTAGTAGCCATTTTATTAATATAAAGGTAAAAACCTGTGATGCAATTTATAAAATTAAACTAAAGAACCTGCTGATTTAAATGATACCATTTCTGTCATTCAACATGATTGGAAATAAATGTATTAACATGAAATTAGTATAGGCTACATAATATTCCTCAAATTTCATTTTATATGAATAAAAAAAATTAAATATATATTTTTTTTACACATATATAAAATATTTTGTGAAAATGTTAGATTCTATATTTTATACACTTTATGTAACCCTTCCTTTGCCTGGTCTTAATGGAATACTTTTGAGATGTTTTTTTGTCCTTTTTCGAGACAGCCTGCACTTTGCTGTATTGTCAACATCCTGCTAATACAGTATCTCCTCTGGTGTTACATGGAAGAAAGAAAGCCTTAGGACCAACACGAGAAAATTATGACAATTTTATTTTGAATGAACTATCTTTTTAAGTTTATTGAATTTTATATGTTGTTTTATTAAATCTCTTGACAAAAAGTAAAAAGGTTTTACTTAAAATGGTACTTCGGTGAGAAAAGCAAAGATTAGTAGAAAGAAGATTAGTACATAATATATTAAGAGTAATACATATATAAAATTACATACAATATTTAAACTTACTTTAGGACTACCCTAAGAACGAGTGGAAGTCCTGTGCAAACAAAAGGTGGAACTGCTTAGGTTGAAGGTGGTTCACTAGATGGCAGTGTGTGGCAACACTTTCCATGCAGGGTTATCCCAATAATCCACTGGCTTTATATTCCATATAAAGTGTTCCTGAACAAAAACCAGCGAAGTTTCTAAGACTGTTTTCTTTTTTAACAAGAAGAATGCGCCTTATGTTTTTATTTATTCTCCTGAACAACAGAAAAGTCGTCAAATGACTGTTTCTAATTAAGATTCCTGGGGTGTGATTAATTTTTTTTCCGCCGTACTAAACTAATTACGACAAATGCCGTATCAGCACGAAAGTACATTGTGTTCATATCCAGTAACGAAGAGCAACACTGCACAGATGTCTTTTTCTAAACAACTATTTGACTGTGATCAGTAAGCTTGTGCAAGTATATAAAACATCTCTGTCCTGAAAAACATTTGTTCATTGTTTAGTTTAAGCAATTGATGCATTTATTTAAGAATTAAATGGTTACAATCTAAATTGTAAAAAACCTTGAGTGTGCAATGGCTGTAATTTACAGATGTTATTATTAGGTAGGCCTGATATTAGCTCAGACAGTCCCAACTTGTCACATCCAGCAGTCCCGCAGAAGACATAAGAGTGCAGCTCCACCAGCCTGTTTCAATTACCCACCGAATGTGGAAGACGAGTTTAATGGTCTTTTACATGGAAAAACAGCTACAGCTTGAACTTTCCATGATGAAAGCAGAGGCAGGAGCTTGACCTGTAAAACTCAAAACTTTTTTTTTTCCCTCTTTTTTTTTGGACCTGGAACAAACTGCAACAATAGTCATCTCCCTGCCTGTCACACAAATAATGTATATCTGAAACTGAGTCAATGCATTGTTTGTGGACTGAAGGAGATGTAGGCTATGAAGTAGTCCTGAAGACGCAGAGGCAGAACTTTTCCTTTATGTCGCTGCGCTGTCATCATACTGCCCCGCAGTTACAGAAATGGCTCATTGTGATGGGACAGATTGTTCATGAATATTGAATCGATCCTTTTGGCTTTTATAAATTAGAAATCGCTCTTGCCACACTCATGTGAATGTCTTGTTGGATCACTTGGAGGGATATTGCAGCAAAATGGCATGCGGGACTCTGCCATGTCGGGGCAGGGAAGACAAACAGGCGGTGTGTTTGAGAAAATTGGATACACATTTAAAGTTTAAACGCTGAATGACGTCCATAGTTAACATCTCATGTGACTCCCAGCATGAGAGTTCTGCTTCTGTGTTGGTTTGGATGTAATTTAGACGTCAGTGCGTGTTGGGCTAAATGAAGAGAGTTACTGGAACGTGGTTCATGGCTTTACGTTGTTGTACATGTGTGAATGTTGATGTCATTCCCTCAGGACAGAAAAAAGAGAAAATATATGTTTGATTATTTATTAATCTCAAACATCTGGCCAAAGATTTATGACAGAAATTGTGCACAAATGATTCTATCCAATCCTCATTAGCAGTCAATTAAATAAAATAATCTTAGAAAATAAACATATATACTTATAGGTGATGAACAAAGCTTAATACGTGTTACCGCTCTCATTACTTTGTGTTAGATGTTAATTGGCGCTCAGTCATCGCATACATTTCTGGATGGTTTTGAAATCTCTTGCGTGGCAGATAAGGTTACCTCATGCTCATAAATAGAGGTGACTGCTCTGCATGTTCTCATAGCTAAGACCAGTTTATCCGATTTGATCCAAATGCTGTTGGTTTCTTGCCTTTTTAAGTATAATATAAGTGGTAATATCAGAAATGTGTTATTAATATAATTCATGGCAGAGCACAGTCTTAAGAATAAACCTTATACAGCCAGAGCTTATCTATGTTTGCTTGTAATGGGCCGTTTGGCCTTGGAGAGCTACAATATAATGTTTTTTCCCCCTTAGAACATATGTGCTTAACTGAAGGCAGGCTAAAGTAAGTACTATAAAGTATATCATATTATGTTATATTATATTATATATTATTTTGTTATGTATTATACATGTATTAAAGCCTAAGGTATAAGGAGGATTTTTTTTAGTAAATAATTATTTAAAATGTTATTTCCTTGCACATAAAAAGCACACACATTCTGAAAAACATGTTTTTGGAATTGGAATTTTTGTAAATGTTTGAGTGATGTATATTGGACTCCATTTTTTTCCCGTCTTTTTTGTTGCGTTTGAACTTCATTTGCTTCTTCCTTGGCAAGCGCAGAGGTTCCCACCAAATTCCTCAGACCTAAAACCATTGCTTCTTCTCTCTGAAGGCAGTTTTATGTGCATGAGAAAGAATATCTCAAGTCTCATATACAGTATAATAATAATATAAATAATAAATAAATCTCATATATATGATAAGTCATATATTTTCACATTAATGTGATTTGAATAATTTGACGAGAGTCTCAAAGCAGACTTGTCCCTGTCTTCTAAATGCAATATCTAATTTCATGTGTGATAAAGAATGTCTTAAAACAAACAATAAGACATTTCCATAGTAAATTATTAAGTCCATGCTTGTTTTGGCTCGTGGAGTAGGTTTATATTCAGCTTAGAACATTGTGTTGCAACGACTTTATATCAAAAAAGATTAGCATAATAAATAATAGAAATTTGTAACTGTTATTGCATATAACTCTACATTAAACAAATAATGTTCTTTTTCAGAGGAATCATGTCTGAGAGCAGACCATCAATTTATCTATTGTACTTATAAATAAGCATCATCCCCATTATATACACTTCTTTATTTGAGTAGAACAATCCACACAAGCAAATACAAAAACACATTTATTTGTCCAAACGTTTCAGACTCATAGAGTACTTTTGTCCAAATAAACACTTTCTAAACTGACACTGCAGACAGATGATAGTAATAGCTCCACAGTTTACATCTAATCCTCCAGTATGCCCCGTTCACATCCTCTGGGTTGACACAGATGACCCAGAGGGGCCGTGTTGCCATGTGGGGTCAAACTACATCACAAATCACTCCCAAACTGGAGCTTCTTCCCAGGCCAAAAACAGACAGCTGTCACAAGGCACCTCTCTTCTTTTACACTGAAAGCTCATTACACTTAGAGATAAGATAGGATTGCTGTAAGTGGTAGAATCAATAGTCTGGTCCAACACTTTTAAAAATAAGTAGCAGCTTATCTAGAAAATTGAACTGATGCTATAACAATCTATGAGAAAAAAAGTGTTGTTTTAAACCAGTCATTCATGATATGTAAAGTAATCTATAGTTTATTCACTGCATAGCATATAGATATAGTTTGGTTGTTATAGTGCTATAATACGTTTAAATTCATATATATTATAAATGTGCAACATTCCTCACTCAGTGGTCATGTTGAAGACCAGTACATATGTAACAAATTCCATTACATCAAATTCCATTACAAAAATGACTGTTTTTTTTTATATTCACCATTCTTCCAAATTAACAAGACCCATGTAGGTCCCTGTCACAATGTGTATAATTTCATTCATATTAGTTTCAAATTACATCAAGAAGAAAATGGATTTCTGAAAAGTCCATATACACTGCACTACTATCAAAACATTTGGGGCCAGTTCGATTTTTTGTTGTTTGTTTTTAGAAAAATCTGCATTTGTTTGATCAAAAATACAGTAGAAGCAGTAATTTTGAGAAATAGTATTACAATTTCAAATAGCTCTTTATTTGAATGTTTAAAAATGTAATTTTCAGCTGAAAAGTAAAGTTTGGCATGTATTTGAAATAGAAATCTTTTGTAACATTATGCATATGTTTACTGTTTATTTTGATCAGTTCAATGCATCTTTATTTCCTGAAGAAAAATATTGAAAACATTTTTTTAATAAAAAACCTTACTGACCCCAAACTTTTTTCCCACAACAAGAAATATTTGAACTTAAAATACAGATGATATACAAATACTGAAGCTTTTAAATATTAATAATATTAATGTATGCAAGGTTAATAGCATGTATGAGTTCTCTCCACAGAAAATTCACAGTGTCAAAAAAAGGCAAAAATATGTTTGTATCTCTTGGGCGTTTTTGTTTTGATTACAGAAAGGCCCCTTTTCCCGCGCCCTTATGCTCTTTTTTTCTTTACCCTATAACACAGCATTTTTTGCAGTTGGATGCATTCCTAGAAATTACTCTTAAATCCCAGCAAGTTCAAAGTTTAATTTTCCTCCTTATTGCTGGAACTGAATCCAGCTGGTTCATTTCACAGTTGCTGTCTTATGTTCATGTTTTGATTTTTAATTGAATTCTGAGCTTACATTTCCATCTTAAACAAGCATATACACAATAAACTTAATTTGGCGTTCAAACACAAAGCCATATCTTCATTATCTTCCCACCCCACTTAATAAACAGAGGTGACGTCCAGCGCACATTATGATTCACTTAACAACTAAATAAAGACTGAGACAGGTAGCGACCTGAAAGTTCCTGTTTTACAAACTAGCCTTGCTTAAATTTCCATAACTGCATTCAATGTGCTAACAATAATAACGGGACACTGAATTTGAAGGATAGGCTGCCTCCTCAGCGGCATGCTGGGAGTTTCTTTGGTAAAGCTCATAGGAAGGAACACAGAAAACACAGATTGACCACTTCAATCTTCTTTTCTGTAACTTAATTTCACTTCGGACAGTGACGATCCAGAGCATGTGCATAGTTTAGCACGTACATAATGAAAACATGTCAAGCTCCTGATGAGGGTTCATTTGTAGCTGTGTAGGTTCAGCTGCATCCTGTTGTTGTTGGTCTTCACTCCCGCCACTTTTCTTACAGATCACTTCAAAACAACCCTCTGAAAGTCTGGGAAAAGCTGCTGTAGGTCTACGGGAGTCTTTAAATATATCAGGCCCATTGTCTGGTCTGATGCTATATATAAAAACAGCCTGATGCTGCGCAGATCACAGGAACTTTAGTTTCATATGAATGGTTACAATGTTTTCCATCAAAGTTTGACACTGGACTTCTATAATGCGTTTTAAGCATGTAGGCGTCTCCTCTCAGTCGCTGTATTTGCGGAGGCTTCTGTCAGTATTGAGGTTGCCGGGCTCATGGTTTTTGCACTGAATGCTGGTGCCGTTCATTGGGCCTGAGCTGGACACCTGGTTCTTGGTGTAACACCAACAGCACAAGCATGACTGCAATGATAAAGAACAAAGAAAAATCATTTGATTGTACCAACATAGTGCATGATTTGTAAACAAATACATTTTAATGTTGTATTACGTTTCCAGCTCCATATGTAGGGCTTTTCTGACATAGTAAACTTGCTCGATAGCTCACCTGGTACAGCATTGCATTTGTGATTCGGAACACTTGGATATCAGTGCAGTAAAATACAAGTCACAACACCCAATAAAAGAGCTTAACGAATCAGAGAAGGAAGCCGAAATGGTATGGTTGCTTCAACAAATGTGTTTTTATTTAACATTTGCTTTTGTTAACACTGTTAGGTTTAGGGTAGGTGGTATGTTATTTTCAAACACAATAAAGCATTAATCTTTTAGCGCAATTCACTGGACATTACGTTTTCTAACTGCTGTGATGCATAGAGGAGTCAACAGAATAAAATGTTGATAGATTTGCATTCATCTATTTCAGAGACACAGTTGAACAAACTGTAGCGCCACTCATTGGCCTAGTTCCATGACTGAAGAAGCAAACTGCTGTTATATTATTTTACTGAAATGTTGCTTCAGGGATATTTTTCTAATTAGTCTGGGTTATATTTTAAGTAGTACACATTGTATTGTATTAAAGGTGAATGAGTTTAAATGAATCAGTATTTCTTATCTGTAGCTCTAAGTTTGGCCCATAGTAAATCAACTTTGAATATTTCACTTGGATCCACGCCATCTCTTGCACAAATCGTCAATTTGCTTGTATTTGGGCCCATGAACTTTGAGTTGCTGTTGTTGTTGTTTTGCTTTGTCTCACAAACACTTCAGCTGCGCTGTATCTTTGGGATCATCCTCATTACTCAGAAGGAGCCCACTTAGGGTCTGACATCATTGTCGGTAAACTGCGTTCAGTCAGGGCCGGGCATGGCTTATCTCTCTCTGAGAATGACTCACAGAACCCTAAACATCTGTCTCTGTAATTCAAGCATAATTTCCTGATAGATTGTTCTGTTGCGGACTTTGTCCTGTATTCAGATTTTGCGAAGATGCAAGGAAATATGTTTAGGGACAGTCGTTCTGTGTGAGTCTGTTTGCAATAGCAAGCAAATGAAGGAAGCAAGCCATTTTAAACTCACCTTAAAGCAATTCTTGAACTTCTTGCTAACAAAATAGAGGATGATGGGGTTGATGCAGGAGTTCACCGTGGCCAAGTTCATGCCAAAATAATCCATGATCAACAGGAAGCTGAAAGTTTGGACACTCATTTAGTTTTGTTGCAGTTTACATACCATTTTTTTACTAAGAAAGATCATAAAAACCTAATAAAAACACATTGAGCTTTATTAGCTATAGCCTTATGTGATCTATATGATAAGAAGGCAACAAAAAAGGGGTCGTAAACTTGTGTAAATTAAGTTACAAGCAGTGATATATACATATAATTGAAAAGGTTTACTTTTTCTGATTTTATTTACTAACTGATTTGTAATGCTACAAATCAGTCACCAAGGGGTATGTAAACTTATGAGCCCAACTGTATAAACACTTTAGAGTACAAGCTATAACTTTTACGTCAGAAAAAATACCTTATGCACAAGCAGAACAAGCATGCAAGGTATAAAATAAATCTGTCCACTCACTGTTAAGAGTCAAAATTGGCAAAGGTTCACTCACTTTAGTAGGTCACAACGTCTTTCATCATTTTGAACATAAACCATTTTCTTCAACAGTCTACTGAGATGAAGAGGGAACCAGCAAAGAGCAAAGATCAGGACTAAACAGAAGACTGCTTTAGCCACTTCACGCCGCTGCAGAGCATAAACAAGCCATTAGAACAGCAGTATATTCAGTGTTATATAATAAACCGTCACATTAAAACTCAAAGGCTTTACCCATAATAGTGCATACAAGACAGGCTAAAACGTATACCATGATAGCATCTAAGTGTCCATAAAGACAATAATACAGTCTAAAAGCTACAACTTTTACTGTTCTGTATTATTAGTATGTATTTATTATACAGACTTGTACGTTTATAATCATTAGTATTAAGGATGACTTCTTACCTGTTTAAGGTGTTCGCTGAGGGCGATCCGAAGGCTGCCATTTCTGTGGTTGAGCATTTCACATGTCATAAGGGTGTAGAAAATAGCTGTGCAGGCCAGTGGCACACAGAAGTAAAAGCCAAATAACCACCAGTCCTTCCAATTTACATAGAACTGAGAGAGGATAAAACACATTCAGTATCCATTACATCTACATTAAGCAAACACAGTTAATGTGTTGTGAGATTAGATAAGTAAAGGGCTGAGTTGTAACAACAATTTTTTAATTCCTTTTTATATGATAAAAACAACCCTTTTAATGCCAACTTTATTTAAAATAGTTAATTTAAAGGAGTAAAAGTAGCAAAAATGTCCTCAGAAGATCTCAGCATTGATTTAATGGTGAGCTTAGACCTTTGATGGCTGTTTAGAAGCCAGAAGAGCAATGAACCGGTAAGAAAAATAAAGAGATTATAATGATAAAGAGACTAAATTCTAGCTAAATATGTTATGCACTACTCTAAAAAGAATTTTAGCGGAGTTCAGTAAGAATATGACTGACCACAAACTTTTGAACTGTGATATATATTAGCTAACTAGTCCATGAAACGTAGTGGAAAAACTTTTTTATTAGTTTTTTTTTTTTTTCTTTTAGAATAATTTATTTTTGCATTGTGTCCTGAACACCCTACTGGGGTTATTTCTACATTTATCCCTAGCTAGGTCCCAAAAATTTTACACAAAGTACACAATTTGACCTCAACAATGTTAATTCGATTTTTATAACAGAATTGTGCTGTATTGAGTCTCGTCTGAATTGTCTTTTGCTTCTGTGATTAATGGAAGGGTTCATATGAGAGAATGAACTCTGTTTCTCATCTCCACATATGGCTCTGCTTGAGAGAGATACATCAGCTTGCATTTGCACTCATGGTCTGTTATCAATTTACTTCTTTGGAATCAACAAAGAGAACGAAATCTCCAGATATCGGCTACACGGAGCAACTGAAGAAAGCTCAAAGGTTTTTATGCTTATCCCCCGGTATTGTCTGTTATTTATGCAAAATGTTGTTCCCAGGATCAAAGTTTGTTAAAGGTCACAGAAATAGTGCATAGCATCGGGGTCAAACGGACAGGATGCACTGTTTATTACAAATGTTGGAGTGTTTATGTGAATGAGGGGAAAAGACGTCTGCATGACATCCATCCGGTTTGGAGCGTACCATCATGAAGTCAGTTTTAGGCTTGAGCATGCAAGTGCGGAAGGTTTGGTTCTTGTAGGTAAAGGTGACCATGTTGAAGGCCACTGCCTCTGGCACAGCCAAGATGATGGACAGGACCCAGATGGAGAAGATCTCTATGGCAGTGAAGAGGGGAATGCCGACCCTCTGCACTCTGTTCCAGGACGCTACAGCCCTGTACCTGAGCCACAAAAGGTACAACCGTTAACAAAACTCTCAGACAGTTGCTCATCAATTTCAAAACAAAGACATATCTTTGCAGGTCCACTTCATGTGCACTAAACATTTCTGTGAATGACCTCAGAGAAGAATGTGGAGTCGTCAACACCATCTTTTTTTTACGTCAACACCTGTGAAGCTTGACTGATCAGATTCCTATCGCGTGGGAAAGCTTTTGAATCGCTGTGCAGCTGTGGCAATCCAGCTACTGGTTTATAGCTACAATATGCTTAAAGGTTGATCTAAGATTAATGAAAAGACTGCTTTGCATTTTGTACTTCAGCTGTTTGTTTGGATAAAGTCACTGGTTTGCCTGGCTGCTTGTTTCCCTTTGCTCAAAGTCATGTTTGCTTGTTTGTTTCATTAATATCTTTTCTCTTGTGGGTTTTTCTGTAAAACGATGCATCAAGATTTTATGCGTAACTATATATTTTTTTATGACCCATTTGAATATTCCTGTTTAACAACAATGAGGCATTTATATTTCACTAAGTGGAGATGTATCCACTTTGCCAACACTCAGACGGATGAGAAAGACATGATACGTAAGCTCACGCAACATTGGACGAGATGTGCAGAACATTTCCTCGGCATGATTCACAAACTAATTGAAAGCGGCTGTGCGGTTGTGAAATTAAGGCCAGACGTTTGATTCAAGTGATTCATTCTTTAAAAATTGCGACAGGCTGCTAGACATTTGTGGCTCAGATTTGCGTTTATAGTGCTGGATGACAATGAAACATCTTTTACTCAGGAAAAAAAAAAAAAATGTCTGTGTGTGTGTGTGTGTGTGTGTGTGTGTGTGTGTGTGTGTGTGTGTGTGTGTGTGTGTGTGTGTGTGTGTGTGTGTGTGTGTGTGTGTGTGTGTGTGTGTGTGTGTGTGTTTCTGTTGAGACCCTAAAGGTCGTTTGTGCAAGCAGCGCATTACGACCTATTATTACGTTTAAGGTTTTTTTTTTATTTTATTTTTTAATCAGAAGCTCACATTGTGTTGAGATGATTTGTCAAATGGTAAATTAATTTAAAATCATTGTTTTCAGGTTTTTTTTTTTTTTTGGCTTACACTTAACTTGGCCTAAGGATAATGTCTTAGTTTAGTTTTATTGTATAATCGTACGACAAGATAGCCATTTGTTCTTCTTCTTTACGGTAGTGATTACGGGCAGGTGGCTTCTTCCTCCTAATGAGGAAAATACTTTCTAATGAGAGGTGCCCATTCGAGCTGACCTTATAAACTAGAGGAAGTGATTCATCAAAAATGTGACGCGTTAACATCCCGCCTTTTCCCCTAAACTACAAGGAAATGCACTGTTTCCTGAGATGGTTTTCATGGGAACCACCCTGATCAAGATGACACAGAAAATACAGCTTTAAAAAAAATATATAGATATATAATATAAATGTAAAAAAAAAAAAAGCATTTACAAGATTTATTTTCTTAGATTATATATACATTTCTGGAGAAAAAACTCCATCTGAGGAAAAACTCTGAGAACGCTGATAAATTAGAAAAGTCAAAAAGTTCAACAATGAGCTTTAGAATAGCAAAACACTGAAAGTGGTCAGTATGTTTTGTTTTGTTTGTTTGTTTGGCTCACACAAAACTTTAGAATTTAAGAGTTTAAGTTACTTGACAAATGACCTCTTTGCATTTTGTGTCAGAATAAAAATGGATGCACTTGCAGATTGATTCCACACTACGTAGCATTTAGTTGGTATTACTTAGATAATTATTGTGGAAAAAGTATTCATTTTTTGTATTATAATGACTAAATCAGTCAAAATGACTTGGTAGGTAGAGTAGGTTGAGGAGTGAAAGACCTTTTGACCTTTGTCTATCCCTGACTTTAAGACCTCATCAGTGAAATCTGAACCTGAACATCACTGTGACCCAATGTTAAAAGGTCAAATTAGAGAAGGTTTTGTGGGCAAAAGGATTTTCAAGCCTTATTTTATTAGATTATGTTTGAGTTTCTGGATAAAAACTCCATCTGAAGAAAAACTCTGTAAAAGGCAAAAAGCGAATGAGTTTTAGAATAACAAAACACTGAAAGTGGTCAGTATTTCAACCTTTTTTGTCTTTTGTTTTGTTTTGTTTTGTTCCCCAACATTTTCAATGTCTCACTAACACCCGATTGAGACCTGAACGGGTCAGTCGAGAACCATTGTTTTAGATTATAGATATAATAATACAATTTGTCAGCAATTTTTAATCATGTATTGTACTTTGACATCCAAATATTGAAGCTGTGATTTACCTGTCCACACTCAAAGCACACAGATTGAGTACTGTAATCCCAACAGATGCTTTCTGCAGGAAGGGCACCAGTTTACACAGGAAGAGTCCAAAAGAGCTGTCGTCAAATGGCCATTTTGTGAGAAGTAGCTGCAAGAAAAATAGAATCATTCATGACTATGATTCCTCAGCCATATGACCCACAAGCTAATCGTTCACTAGTAGATTACAATGCAGTAAGATGAGTTAAATGGGGTTGAACATGTTCTCACTTATTTTAAGTGCTTATGTCTGGACATTTATTTATAAAGAAAAGAAGAAATGGAGATGTTTAACCATAATTGAAGCAGTCTAGATTTCTGGAATTCACTTAAATAAATAGCAGATTTTTGGGCTTTTACTCTCTGTTCCCGTCTTTGGCCTTAAGGGCACACATCTTGTCTTGATGAAATGGCCTCAGAGCCGTTTCAATGGTTGCTTGTATATCAGCCCAGGCACTTCCTTGGTTGTTGTATACTTTTGCTTGTCGTCACCTTGCAAGACTCCAGTAGTGTTGAAAACAAGAACCTTCTGTCTCCTTTTTTGAAGTGTACCCCTTTTTTGTAATGACATTTGCGTCATCAAAAGGTTTTTTTTCTTTGTTGGTTTGGACTTCTGCAAAGTCTCATCGTTTGAGTGGCCTTGGCAAGGTACTGTGAGAGGACCTTGCCTTTTGTTAAACTGGAAAAGTATGTGGATTATAATCAGGTTTAGAAAGAAAGCTCCTCACGGGTGTATCCTGGCCCTGTTTGTAGGAGTGCAGAGTGTAATCAGTGGCACAGCTGGAGAAGTGTGTTTGTATGTGTATTTGATGTATATTGGAAGTCAGAGGTCTGGAGTCACACGAGTGTGCATCACAAATCAAGACATGCTTAAAAAGTTTTTTTTCATATGAACTTTCACTTGACACCTTCCGTCCTAATGAAGCAACACTCGAGATGTCTGATCTCGAAACTCTTAAGAGTATGTTCATCTGACATAACCACTCAATATCCTGTTGAAGTGTCTCTCAAAATGAATTTTGTAAAACATAATAGCTGACTTTATGAGTGCTGAAAACTGGAGGACAAATATTAAGTGCTAAACTCATTTCAGAGAGTGTTTTAAATTAATAAATCGAGAAGACAGACTACAGATAGGAATGAGAGTGCAAGAGATAAAGAAATAAACACTCTAGTTTAAAACATTTCCAAGTTATGTACTCTTTGTATTCATGCTGGTTAAAGAAAAAACAAAGTTGCAGTACTCTAGAAATGTAATTTGGTGCATTCATCAAATGTATTCAACAAAAAATAAATGAAATTACATAAAAATGTACATATATAGATAACATTTTTTACAACTTGAATACATGTGATTTTTTGTGATTATTATTCATTCATAAATAAAATGTTAGTAAAACAAAATATATATATATGGGGGGGGGGTCACACTACATGACATTTTACAACTAACTCTGCATTGTCATAAAAAGTTACATTTTCTTATTTTGGGGGGATAATTATACCTTGTCACACAGTCTTGAGGATTTGCAGGGGTCCTGTATGAAATCATTTCCTGTTTTCTTTTTTTTTTGCTTGTTGTTTGGGCCACATGTTTTTAAAGATTGCTATACATGACTTTTTTATTAAACAACGAAGCAGTTTTGTTGAAATATTCTTTCTTTTATCCCATAAAAGTATGTATTATTATGTAGTATTATTAGAAATAATAATAATAGATGATGTCAAAATACTTTTTAATCTTTTTTTTATGAGGCTTGTTTCTTAATTATGATATCAGGAAAGTTGTATGACCTTGACATATTTGGAGCATACTCTTAATACAGAAATTCCAAATATGCTCTTTACTGAAGAAGTGTATTGAAATCATTGTATGTCTGAATTGCATATTTCATCTATTTTTGAATAAATTCATTAAAATCATTGACCCATCTGCTAACACATTCCTCTGTTCACTGTCAAGTACTGTGTTCACTGATGAGCCGAAAATCAGACAAGGGACTTTGGCTAGTGATGAAGCACTAGTCAGACCAGGGCTATTCATTTGGAAGGCAGCCCTTCAGTCCCCTGTTTATTTTATCAGGCCATATCCCTGCTGCACTCATCAAAAAAACCGCACTAACCGTAATAGGACGGCCCTAGAGATAAACTCTGGATGACCGTATATAATTGTACGCCCCTGCCCTGTGCATCTAAGCACCCTCCCAACTTCCTCTGCCAGCTCATTCTCCCTTCCTGTGCTCGAGTACTCTCTTTTGTATTGTGCTCTATAGGCTTTGTGAAAAGTAGCCTTTGATAGCAACATGATGTCATGCTTCCTACCAATTGAAAATAATGAAGAAAACGATCCGTGCCTACCTTGTAGACATTGATAGGGATGTCTATGGTGATATATAGGAGGTCTCCAAGAGCCAGGCTGGCGATGAGGGCGTTGGGTCCGTTCCTCATACACTTGTTTTGGTAAATAATCCTCAGCAAGGTGGCATTACCCACCATTCCCACCATAAACACAGCACAGGAAATGATTGTGTTAATATACTTAAAATAGTGCTTGATGGAAGTGGGGTCCTTGCAGGATGGAGGCCCCTTCAGTCTGGTATTGTTATCCAGCAGGGCTTTTCTGGTTGTAGGCTGGAGACCTTTATGCACATTGATTTTGGAGGTAGTAAAGCTTTGAAGGACTTCCTCTGTTCCATTATTGTGACATATTCCAACAGTGGCCAGGATGGCCATTAGCAAAAACAATTGTAGCGTCGTAATGCCCATTGCAGAACGCAGTTCGCTCTTTGATTTCCAGATGAGGCGATAATAGCCTGATTACGGCTATTTAGCACAGCTGTGGGATAAGAAACAACAGAACGGACATCAAAACCACATCCATGTCGTAAAGCAAGTTATAGTTCAGTTTGTCGCAGCTCAAGCACACAAAACAAAGAGACATACGACGCAGGCCTCAGAATGAAACAAAATCAAAGAGAATTACTTAAATGTATAACACTAGATCTGCAAAACTTCAACACAACTTCAAAAGGGATTTAGTGGAGGAGCACAGATGGAGAGTGCCAGCACGAGTTACTGTCACGCTACGGGGACAAGACGTTGCCTTTCCTGACATTCCCGGCAAGTACCCACCAGTGCTGGCATGGTGCTAGTGGCACAGCATCAAGCTTTTGTTTTTTTCATTTGTAATTTTTTTTAAATGTGCCCGTTGCACAGCTTTCATCACTTTTTTTTCCTCAACACGCATTCCCGCTCTGGTTTGCATTTGGCAAAGGGCAGTTTCCCCAAACTTAATAAAGATGTCTTGGAATTCACAAAAAGAAATCTAGAACAGACCACTGCTTAATAACAATTACATGGTTTTAAATCAATCAGATATATTTTTTGGTAACAATAAGGCTCAATTTGTTAATATTAGTTAGCTTAATTAGTTGACATAAACTAACAATGAAAAAAACGTATGGAGCATTTATTAATATTAATGCTAATTTCAACATTTACTGCATTATTAAAATCATAAGTTGCATCTGTTAGTATTTCATAATGGATATAAGCAAACATGAACAGTTGTGATGTTAACAAAGATGAAGAAATACTATAAAAAAATATTACTAGTTAACTAACATTAACTTATATGAACTTATTGTTTAGCGTTACCTAATTTTCCAATAACTTAAAGCTCCGGTAACACTTTATTTTAAGGTGTCCTGTTTACACATGTTGCATGTACTTACTATTATAATAACAATAAATTATGCATAATTGCATGCAATACTTCTAAGTCAAACCCTAATCCTAAACCTGACCTTATAAGTACATGTAGTTAATTAATATTATTCAGTACTTAAATGTATAATTACACTGTAACAAGGACACCTTCAAATAAAGTGTAACCAAAACTTCATATTTTGACCAATTTAATCACTTATGCTAAGAAGAGCATTAAAATGTCTATTTTTTATTGTTAATAACAAAGAAATGATTTGAACGTCTTTCAAATAAGTTAAATAAATCCATAACAAACATAGCCTATTCGTACAGGAGAATCACAAGTGAGAAAAGTTAATCAACTCTCATCTTGTTTGGAATCATTTGAAACCCCCTTTCATTATCTTGACAGCAAAGGAACACTTCTGAGCCAAGATGTGTTTCCTGTTCAAAGTCCCTGCCACCACCTGGTACACAAGGAACTATTTAGTAGACAGCTCTTCAAGTAGCATCTCAGTTTAGCATCAGCTAGGCATTAAAGGGATCCTTAACGGCACATAAACTGCTACACTTATGAATTATAAATGCCTCCTGGTTTTTCACCTACCGCTCCTTAAATGTCTGCCTTCCCCAGGATCCCGTCAGTCAGTCAGTCAGTGAGTTAGTGAGACGAATATTCGGCTAGAGCCCCCCAGACATCTGTGTGGTATCATATGAGTAATTAACCAACTATCAAAGTGTAGCAGGATCCCATTTGGACGCCACGACGCACCAGAGCTGCTGTGAAGGGGCTGCGCATTCTGTCTCTTGCTTTTCCTGTGGAGAGTTGCTGTGTGTGTGTACGTGTGTGTACGTGAGTGTTTAAGAGAGAGCACTTTGACGGGGTGGGATTGCAATTCTCCACCTCCCCCCTCGGCCGGGAGGGGGGCCCCAAAGGAAACACCAGTGCTCGGTGAGGCACAGCCTGCCTGACTGTCTGCAGTCAACCCAAGCTCGGGAAGCATCAGGAGGAATTACGAGCCCTCTCCTGAGGTTTGCCTTCGTTCTCTCCCTCGATCTTTGTCGTTTCTCTGACAGAACTCCTGCCGCTGCGTCGTAACCTTCTCCCAAATGATCAGCAGCGATATTTGCATCTGACAAACTCACCTACCGGTCCTTTACTTCAGATGTGATACTGACAGCTATGCAGGAGGGGGTGTGGGGGGACGACAGTGGGATCGAGAGCCAAATATCCCTTGAACTTTGAATGCCCGAAATATCACTTTGTGGGTGGGCGGACTCGGGGGAAAATGCTATTGCTTTTGTGAACATAAAAGCCCACATAAGCCTTGGGTTCAAGTCTGCTTTACCAGCCTTACATAAATTGAAGCTATTTTGGATACTTTTTCATTATGTGCCCTGGCAGAGTGATTTCAAGAAGGTCGATTAAAACAACAAGCTTATAATAAAACAAAGTTCCCGGCTGACTACATCACAACTACATCACAGTGTCCATTATGCAACCTATATGTCTATGCTGAGCAAAATGGGCCATTATCAATATGGGGTCTAAGTGCAGGGAGGCTGCTATCAGTACTGCAAACAAGCACCTAAATAAGCTGATACAGCAACTGTACTGGATTCTAATAAATCACTGACCTGAATATCATTGAAACTCACTGGGCCATGATGATGTTTCATATAGCAGTGCTAATGCCTTTTCCTTACAGCTGCTTTATCAGGTTGTGTTGATTATTTGATTTGGTTTATTTGGTTTGATTATTTGATATAGGCTGTTTCACTGGCTGACATTTATTTACAAAGCACTAACAGTTTTGTAGCCTTCATATCTAATGATATGTGTTAATTAAATCAAATAGGTAATATTATCAGCTGATTTGTTATGTGCATCGCTACATGTCCAAACAGATTTGGGCAGATAGCAATGGTTAAGTGTATAGTTCATCATATGTATATTATTAAAACATTTTTAATTCAAGATTTAGATTTTTATATGCACACACACACACACACACACACACACACACACACACACACACACACACACACACACACACACACACACACACACACACACACACACACACACACACACACACACACACACACACACACACACACACACACACACACACACACACACACACACACACACACACACACTGGTTTTTAATTTTTTTTGTGGGGACTCTCCATAGTCATTATGGTTCTTATACTGTACAAACAATATTTTATATCACCCTACACCTAAACCTACCCCTTACAGGAAACTTTCCGCTATTTCAGATTTTCAATACACTCCATTCTGTATGATTTATAAACTTTTTTTCCTCATGGGGACTTCCCCACATGATCCAAATTTACTATACTCAACATTGCATGTATTTGATCAAAAGATTCTGTAAAAACAGTAATATTGTGATATATTATGGCAATGGCAAATAATTGTTTTCTATTTTAATATGTAATTTAAAATGTAATTTATTCCTGCGATGCAAAACTGAATTTTCAGCAGCATTTCTCCAGTCTTCAGTGTCAAATGATTCTTCAATCATTCTAATATGCTGATTTGATGTTTAGCCATCATGTCTTATTATCACCACAATTCCAGTACTATTGAAATAACTAATGTTTTTGTGGAAACTGTAATACATGTTTTCTTTCAGGATTCTTTGATGAATAAAAGAACGGTGTTTATTTGAACTATACAATGTAAATGTCTTTACTGAAACTTTTGATAAATTGAATGCATACTTGTTAAATATAAGTATTAATTTATTTAAAAAAGAAAGAAAAACAACTTACTAAACCCTTTTGAATTATTATCATATCATATAATATATTATATATTGTTATGTCACCATATATCATATCTTTTAAGGTGAAAATCTTTGATTCCTTGAGTTTCATTTTTACCTTGATCCCCCCCCCCCTCCTTTATTTGATTTCTGGCCTTTTTTGATGCACCTGATGGCAGAATTATAGAGTGTTTAAGTTTGTCACACTTTATCATACCATCAGAAATGGTTTATGTTAATAAACTGAACATTATTCTCACAGGTAATAAAGCAGCAGTAGTCTGTCCTAATCAACAAATGTAGACTGAAAAAAGACTGACATTTAAAATATTCGCAAAGACACCATTTATTATCCCTTTATAGCTCTCCTTTGTCCATCTAGCTCATATTCTCATCACGTTTCCATGCGGCCGGATGCTATGGGCAGTATAATTCCCCTTTTCATTCCAATTGTACGTGCATCTTTTAATTGGAGTGTTCATTTGCAGCTAATCAGCCTGCTTAGTATTAATTGTGACTTAATTGGGTAATACTAATATTTATTGCCATTCAATTTTAAAACGATTGTGTTTTCTTTAATTGTAGGCATGAATTTATAATAGCTCTTGAATAAGTCATGGTCAACAGTGGCATATATTTTATTAATCGTAACGTGATTTGCTGACAGGATCCTTTTTCACAGAGTCCCTCAAGTCTGCCGGTAGTTTCAATGGTGTCACAACTTTTGGGGGAAAGTGAGAGCGAGAACAAGAGTGTGTGTGTGAGAGAGAGAGTTGAGTTTGGAGTCTTTGTTAATCAAGACATTAATATATAAAATGATGAAACCTTTACCTGGTCCCAGTTGTTTTGGGCTTTCATGTTGTTGTGCTGTTGTTGTTTGGGCTCTTCATCTGGTATTAATGTCCATTCTGTCTGAACTCAAAGATGGCAGGCTGCCTGGTAATTCATATGCTTGTTCTCTGATGGCATCTGTGAAAATGTGCTCCGTGCATATTGGTACATACCCTGTGGGAGGGAGCAGGAGCGCAAACCTCTGACTGAGTGGGATGTACGCGGTTTCATAACTGGGGCACTTGCACCAAAAACAAGAGAGAGAGAGAGATAAAGATTGGAAAAGAAGGGCAAATTGATTGTCTGTGTGGTGACTGTGATTGACATGCTGACACAGGGTGTTTTATGATGGGCTGCAGAACCCCCGCGGAAGAGTTTAAGTTGAAGAAAATTGAATGAAGTCATATAGCATATAAAATATTTCATACTCACATACACACACAAAAAAGAATGTCCGAGCTTCTGGTAAAGTGGATTTATACTTCTAAAAAGTACCATAAAAATGTCACAAAAGCAGTCCACATGAGTTGTCTGCTATATTCAAAGTCTTCACTTTCACTTTTTATAATTTTTTTTAGCCTTGTTTGCTAATTATCATCACCTCAGTCATATTATTTGCAGTCAAATAATTTCATACATTTATTGATTTATTTATATACACATGCATGAGTGAGATTTGTGAGATACAGATTAATAGTGACTTTTGAAATTTGAATATGTTTCTCGCAGAAAGCTATCATGTGACTTCATAAAAGATGGAATTTGCATTCTGAATCAACCAAAATGCATAAGGTTTTCTTAAAATAAAATAAAATATAAGGGTTAGATCAGGTAGAAAGAGCTTTCCACCAATGCAGATTGCTATTTTTATTGCACGGTGCATTTTTTTATTTATTTTTTATTTGCTCATTTTGGAGTTTAGAATAAAATATAAAATGTATGTAAAAAAAATAAATAAAATGTATAAATCATGTTCCACTTGCGTCTGCTTTTTCCACGCAATATTTTCAGCACAGGAAGAATGAAAAAAGAGAGAAAATACAAATAGCTGTGTTCAGCTGGGGAGAGTAGAGAATTACTCAAACTTCACAACAAGGAAACTGAAATTGACAAAAGGTTTTAGTTACATTTAAAATGTCCACCATCACCACTTTGTGTACTCAACCTCCCTTAGTTGTAGAAAATGGCATGATTTATGGAGGATCTGGACAAGTTTTCACATGAGTCACTAGGCTATGACACCAGAGGGTCTAAGGTCAGGAGAAGTGTTCTTATTATCTGTTCTCTATTACAATGGAGAGACACAAAAGCGCAGACAGACAGTTATGCTATAGATTATTTAAAATAAGTACTTTTTGAATAAGAACAGTTTTGATGAGGTGAGAAGGTAAATCATTTTAGATGATGGCTGATGTCTTTTTGTAATTTATGTTGTATACTTTTATGCAGTTCAGTGTTTGAAAATCGCTGTGGCATCACATAATAACTTAATAAATGTTTACAACTACGGCAACAGCATAAAAACAAATTTGCTTATTTACTTGCATGTGTTTGGAGGTCAGCTAGACACTGTTATAGCCAACATCATCAAATGAGTCACTATTGAGGAACATTGTTAGCACTGTGTGCCCATACAACATCCAAATAAAATAAATATTATGGTCTGTCATATTTGTATTTTACCTGCTTGCAGCTTTTGTATTGTTGCTGGCCAAACTCAACCTCCCTATAGGCAACATGACAAGGTAACTGATAGTACTAGTCTAAGAAAAACCAGTAGGGCTCGAGACACATTCCTGAAGCACCCCTTGCCTAATCTGCCTTTTGTCAGACATACTCATTGCGAGAAGCGATAAGGTCTGAGCACACGCCTATATCTGGGGCATGCTTGCTGCGTAAACCCTTAAATAAACACTCGGGGGTCTTGGACTTAGTAACCGCTCATCCTCCAGAAAACTCTTTCTTAACTTCTATTTAGCAGAGGCATCGGCCATGTTTGCCAAAATTGCGAAAGTTTGGAAAACACAAGCTTTTTGATTTGTTTGAAATGAAAATTCAAAACAGTCTAGTGAAAAGGATTTGATTCTTCATTTTAGGAGGAGTCAGAAAGGTGGGACATGAACTAGCAAAGCAACGAAACACTTCTCTCTCTGTGCCAGCAGAGGTTTTATTTATTTTTTTAATAAACGAAAGACTGGTTTATTTAATTGGTAACACTTTACTTGAAGGGGTGTGCATAAGTCTGACATGACACCTTCATAGTCATGACTTGACACATGTCATGAATATGAAGGAGGTTTTATGCATGTTCATGACACTGTCATTAAGTGTCATTCGCTCAGTTATGTCATTTTTAATGCAAAGAGGACAATATTTGACCTAACCTTACCCCTAACCCTGACCCATAACAAAGACATCTCAAACAATGTCATCTTTGCATTAAACATTACATAACTGAGCGAATGACACTTAATGACAGTTGACATAAACATGCATAAAAATACCTTCATATTCATGATATGTGTCATGTCATGATTATGAAGGTGTCATGTCAGTCTTATGCACACCCTTTCAAGTAAAGTGTAAACATTTAATTCTGTCCGTTGCTCTGGTTGAAGTAAAAACACATTAAAAACAAACAAAAATACAAACAGAAATAAAAGTGTACAGTTTGCAGTGATATTCACAAATAATACACTATAATATTATTATATACTATCCTACCAATATGCCCAGAAGGACTCAACATGAATTAGATTGTAATAGCAAAATGTGAAATACCTATAGTGTTTTATACACAATACATAATGATAATATATAATGAATCTCAAAATAAACAAATTAAACAATTTAATAAATGAAAGATAAAAAGTTATATACAAGGACTGGATACTTGAAAAAAAATTATAAACAAACTATTAAAAATATAAAAAATGCATCGCAGTTTCTACAAAATAATATGAAGCAGCACAACTGGTTTCAGCATTGATAATAGCAGGAAATATCACAGGAATAAGTTACATTGAAATATATATATATATATATATATATATATATATATATATAGGTGTATCCAAGAGTACAATGGACTCCTTTCAAAGACTGAAGAACAAACACATTTAATTAAGCGAATTGTCAGAGAGCACCTAAATCTGTTTCCAGTTTCTGCGGCTGAGGCACGTATCGGATTGTCATTACAATTTTATTTTTGGTGTTTTATGCTTTTATTTCAATATGACAGTAAGTGGATCAGGAAAGGTCCGTGAGCCGAGACTCGAATGCCTGTCAGTCAATGTTTCAACATCAGCGTAATTGAACATTTTAAGATTAACAACACTGTTCTGTGTTCTCGTTTCTAACCTAATTCACAGTTTACTGATGGTGTTGTATAATTATTAATTATATGCTGATATGGTTATTAAGAAAGAATTTCAAATTTGTTGAGCATACCCCAAACGTAGTCCAATTTCAGCAAAATGTGGTTTGTTTCCATTTCTCATAAAGGAGAGTTGACTGAGTGAGTGAGAGCAGAAGATTTCAAAAGATTAATAAAATAAGGGCCGCCCAGTATATATCAACCTTTATGTATGTATATGTGTTGTATACGTGTAGTTCTTAAAGGAAGGGGTTGCAATGTAAATATATGACTAACACTAGTATAGGGATAAAGTATACAGACTAATGGCAGTGGACAGGAAGTATTTTCTATCTTTCATTGTTACACCAGGACATGATGATTATAGAACGGAAAGTGCTCTTGTTATGGAGGTATCCATAATGTTTAAACGTTTGGACAGCACCATTCTCTCAGTCACCACATTCAGTGTGTTTGTTCCCAGAACAGACTCTGCCTTCCTTAGCAATTGTCTGTCCTTTAATAGCAGACCACTGCATAACAACATCACTTGCTACCATAGACTGAATATACTGTTGTTCTGCATATGTTGAATGACCCAAGCCCTTTCTTGCACATGTTGACTGGATGTTAATAAATCAGTTAACCCTGCTGTTCAGGTGCGTTCCCAAGAACTCAGAGGACCCCACCATGTGAACATCCTCCCAACGGATGCAAACTGGGGTGAAAGGTTTCCTCTTCCTTTTTAAGTCTAAAACAAACTCTTTTGTTTTTTTCCGCATTGCACTTTCAAAGGTTCTGCTCACACCAGTCCACAAAAACACAAGGGACTCCTCTGTACTTCCTCTCACACATCCAACAAACAAAATGTCATCAGAGCATTTCTGTAGGTGACATGACCCAGCGCTGTATTTTATGTCTGTTGTATGAAGTATAAACAGGAAAGGAGTCAGGACATTTCCTTGGGGAACTTCTGTAAAACTGACCACCTCATGCAACACACAGTCCTTCAGACAAGCAGCATTGTCCTTCTTAGTATGTTCCTTAGAGTGAAAATGTGATACCAGTGATCACAGTGTTTCCATTTTTATTCAGATGATTGTACCCTTCAAAAGTTTGGGCTTTGAAATCCATTTAATTGATCAAAAAAGTGACAGTAAATATTTTTAAAATGATAAGAAATATTTATTGAGCACCAAATCAGCATATTAGAATGATTTCTGAAGAATCATGAGGCATGAAATATAAGAATATAAGAAAAAATGCAGTTATTCTGTTTTAGTTAAGAAATAAGAGCAAGGATTAGTTATGGATTGATATGGACCTTGCATAGAGTTCATTAAGTTTAAGTTGATTTATGAGCTGCTTTAACATATTATTTGAGTTTGTTCAGTGAAGCGTCCATCAGACTGATTCAAACTGGTAATTCCTGATTTTGTTAATTTTTTTTGAGTGATTCATTAAAAGAACTGACTCATAAGAATATTTGTCAGACTACATAGCACCCATAGTTTGAAAACAATTTGTTTTGGATTTAATGACTCACCTTCTTATGTATGGGAACCGAAACTTGACTTTTTATGATTTCTTGGAAACTTAAAGGAACACTATAAATAAATGTCTACTTGCTGAATATTAGCTGCTGACCCTGAACAACATTTGAACAGCGTATTTTGAGTTCCCGTTTCAATCCTAAGTTCTAAACTAATAAATTGCAACCACCCTCAAAAACTCCTGATCATTCTTATGTGCTTCTTAAATGTCACCTCAACAAGAGCAGGTCGACTCAAAACATCTGCAAACAATTATAGACATAGCATCTGAGATATCAACACAGCTGGCCAAACCTGAGTGATCAGCAGAGTGACTCAAGGGGACGTTTTAGTTTTAATTCAAAATTGCATCCATGTGGTATGCGTATGCTTTTGTATCAAGTAATCAAGTAACATAAAGTGCCACTAAAGCTCCAGGTTATACTAATTTCATCAGTTCCTTTTTGAACTATTTACAAATAAATACAAATTAGTATAACCTGGAGCTTTAGTAGCACGTTGTGTTGTTTAGTTGATATAAAAATATGTAAAAATAGAAAACACTTATTTTAAATTGTAAAATTATTTAACAATGTTGCTGTTTTTACTGTAGTTTTTATCAAATAAATGCAGTCTTGGTGAGCATAAAAGTCGTCTTTCAAAAACATTGTTACCAATCCCAAACTTCTGAATATTGTTCACAGTGCTTTCATGTGTCTAAAATGAATTAATGACCATATTTGACATATCAGATATTATGTTTTATGAATACGTGTTGTGCAAATTGCTTTTTATAAAGTAGGAAATGACTTCCTGTAGCTGCTTAGAAATCAGTAACACCCCAAACATACTTGAGTCGCAGTTTCAAACAAGTGGCAAATGAGCATAATCAGTCAATGGGGCCCAACCATCTAAACAAGTACAGAGACTCTTATTCTTCACAATTCTCTCTCTCTCTCCCATTACACATGGACCTCAAGCTCATTCTTATGTGAAAACAAAAGTACACTTCACTCCCAATGTTCTCCCACTCTCTCTGTCTCTCTCTCTGTGTGTCTCGCTTTCCTTTTCTTGATTGTGAACAGTGTAATGTTAAGTTTTGATGTTTACCACATGAGCGATTACCACAAAGTCATTAGAGGGCTGTTATGAAAGCATTCTCAATGACTTTATCTTCCCCTCAGCCTTTTTAGGAGTGCAGAACATTTATGTGAGTTAATCAACATTGGCTCTGCTTTACTTCTGTTGCTCTGCCTGATTTACCGCAGCTCTGGGCAATGATTCGTCAATTGGCAACTTCCCAGCATCCCTAAGCCAATGATGGTACCAGAAGCAAGTACAACCCAATAAAGAAAGACTTCAGTCGCGAACAACCCACATTGTTTTATGAGTACATGTCTGAATTGTGCTTACAAATCTGAACTAAACGGTCAGTTCCCATGTTAAACAAAATGTCAGGTTGCCAAACTCTAGCAGAATAATCTTCCACTGGATGATTTAAATATGTTTAATATGTAATTGTGTCTAAATTCAAAAGTTTGGGGTTAGTAGGTTAGTTTTTTATATAGTTTTCAAGAAAGTCTATAGGCTAATTAAAACATTTATTTAATTAAAAGTAATAATAAAAACAGTAATATTTTGAAATATTATTGCAATTTATAATAACTGTTTTCTATTCTAATTGCTGAATTCTAAAGCTGAATTTTCAGCAGCCATTACAGCAGTGTGGTCAAGATATTGTGACGTTGTGGGGCATAAAAAAATAAATATATAAATTAGTTCTCATGAAGAAATGTACAAACGCAGAATGTTTTCTCTGTAAGGGTTAGTTTTTTGGAGATAAAATACAACGTTTTTACAGTATATCGACAATGGAGAGTCCTCAAAAAAACACAAAACCCTGCATGTGTTTGTGTGTTAGCACATTGCTAAGCTAATGCGAAACCCAATGCAAATACTGGGTAAGATTATTAATATTTAATTGTACTATTATTAATACATTACATTTTTCAGTATTTTATGGAATAGAAATGTATTTCTGTCATTTTTCTCACCCAGTTGTCCATCTTGGATTTATCTTTGTTTCATTAGCATTGATGCAGTGCATCATGGGTGCATGAATTCAGTATCTGTTGGCAGCTCACTAGCTTTGAAAGCATATGCAAATGCAATCAGTGATTAGCAGTTAGCCTCCAGCATTGGAATAATCTCTGACCCAACACTAGCATGTCAAAGACCCTTCATAACCCTTTCCAAGCACATATCTCAAGGTACTAATGAGCAGATGTCTGTCTAACAGAAGGATGATGTGACTGCAGATACAGATAAAAACAAATGTATAAACACAATTTTTAAAACCAATGCTTATGTGCCCGAATACTGAAAAAATGCTGGGATAAAAACAACCCAACATGGGTTATTTGGCAACCCAGCGCTGGGTAAATATTGGACAGAACACAAGCTGGGTTATTTTGACCCAGATGGTTGGGTTAAACGTTTAATGTCATTGAAAATAAAAATCACACACAGAATTACTATAGGCAACAGCAATAATCAAAATATGGACATTTATTATTAAGCAAGAACACATGGACAAAATACAAGACAAATTGAATTTATTTGGGTGAATACAGCATAGTTTACAACATTATATACATTTAAACTCGTTTAACAAGCATTTTAGAAAAACAAAGGCATATTTAGTGTCACGGTCCGGTGAGAGAAATCACCGTTAAACAGAGTCTGGGTCCAAATGCAGGGAAAAGGCTTTAATAAATAACAAAAAGGCCAACACGGCCAGACTGGGATAGATAAAATAGCAACACAGTGCATGTATCCCCAGCGTACAAACCACAGTGACAAACAAATTAAATTCTGAAATTTAGCCATACAGAATGGAGAAAAAACCTTGGGAGAAACCAGGCTCAGTCGGGGGGCCAGTTCCGCTCTGGCCAGACAAACCAGTAGTTTGTTCCAACTGCAGCAAAGTCAGATTGTAAGTGGTCCACTGGTTCCAGGGGTCTTTTCCCGATGGCTGTCTAGGTGATGGGGTCCTCACTGGGCATCTGTCTCTGGGGCTCATCTATGTGTCCAGGAGTTTTGGTTCCTTGCCGCTGTCGCCTCTGGCTTGCTTAGTTGGGGACACTTCATTTCCAGCGATATCATCGACTTCATTGCACAGATATTATTTAAACTGAACTGAGCTGGACGATGCCATCACTAAATTCAATAATGAAATGCCTTCAGCTGAAAATTGAGTGCTAAATCTTGTCATTTTACATTATTGACACAATTTTTCCTATAATTGATATTGTGCAGTTGCTTTGTTACAATTTGTATTGATAAAAGCGCCTATATAAATAAAGGTGACTTGACTTGACTCTGCGGGCTCACGGATCGGAGCAGGCTCTGGAGTGGGCTCACGGATCGGAGCGGGCTCTGGAGCGGACTCTGTGGGCTCACGGATCGGAGCGGGCTCTGGAGCGGACTCTGCGGGCTGGGCTCACGGATTGGAGCGGACTCTGTGGGCTCACGGATCGGAGCGGGCTCTGGAGCGGACTCTGTGGGCTCACGGATCGGAGCGGGCTCTGGAGCGGACTCTGTGGGCTCACGGATCGGAGCGGGCTCTGGAGCGGGCTCTGGACTCTGTGGGCTCACGGATCGGAGCGGACTCTTTGGGCTCCTGGAGCGGGCTCTGGAGCGGACTCTGTGGGCTCACGGATCGGAGCGGGCTCTGGAGCGGACTCTGCGGGCTCACGGATCGGAGCGGGCCCTGGAGCGGACTCTGTGGGCTCACGGGGCGGAGCAGGCTCTGGAGGGGACTCTGTGCCCACCCAATAAAATTACCCAACAAGCAGAACAGAGCATTTGGGATAAAAAATAACCCAACATTTTTTTAGAGTGTACACTTAATTACATCCGCTGAATTGTCAACTTGCGCAATCCAAAGCACCAAATTAATGTCAGTTTGTCCTGGGACATGTTGCTCTCAGTGCCACTTTGTTTAGTTCAGTGTAATGACTACACAGTGCCACCACTATCTCTTCCTTCATCTCTATAATGACCAAAAACAACCAAACAGGCGTTCACATATGTGACCCTGGACCACAAAACCAGTCGTAAGTCACACGAGTATACTTATAGCAATAGCCAAAAATACATTGTATGGGTCAAAATTATAGATTTTCTTTTATGCCAAAAATCATTAGGACATTAAGTAAAGAGCATGTTCCATGAAGATATTTTGTAAATTTTCTACTGTAAGTATATTAAAACTTAATTTTGTATTAGTAGTATGCATTACTAAGAACTTAATTTGGACAAATTTTCTTAGTATTTAGACTTGTTTGCACCCTCAGATTCCTGGTTTTCAAATAGTTGTATCTTGGCCAAATATGGTCCAATATTAACAAACCATATATCAATGAAAAGCTTATGTATACAGCTTTCAGATGGTGTATAAATCTAAATTTGCGAGAAATTGACCCTTATGACTGGTTTTATGGTCCAGGGTCACATATCAGACACTAGCCTTAAAATACATAAGAGTGGTCATCAAACTATTTGTTCTACGTTGAGAGAAGGGATGTGGTTGGGTGACTCTGTTTTTATACGCAGTCTGTTATGTTCATAGAAATGGGTGTGCCTCCTGTTCTTGGGTGGGCACTTGAAGGGTTTGCTGAGATATCTTTCAGTTTGATTTAAGACAACAAAGAGTAAAGTGCATTGATTTGTATTGCTTCTTATGAATTTGTTGACATATCTTCTAAAGGAGTTATAAAGGATCTATTTGTACCCAGTCTAACAGAGCTTTCAGAGCTTTTGTTTGCAAAACACTGTTTGCTTTTCCTGATGGTCGTAATTTATATTATGCCCACAACTGCACAAAAATCTTCATAACTTTGGTGCCCAAATGTCTCTCAAATGTCAAATTCCAGTGGCTCTTTTATTTTCTCTCGCACTCACACACACACACACACACACACGCACGCACGCACGCACGCACGCACACACGCACACACACACACACACACACACACACACACACACACACACACACACTCCTGGAACTGACCTCACTGAAAACATGTAATGTGTCTACGGTCATCATTTCCTGTAGCTGTTTACAACAAAGTCCTCAAGAAGTCATCAGACGAGGGATGATCAGCAGTAGCATCCATTATGAGAAATGTATTATGAAAGTATGAAAGTTTGAATGTGAATGTGTCAGCTTGTTGCAGATTCAATGTTAGAGTCTTTAGAGAGGGTGAGAAAAGAGAAGAGAGAAGTGCCCCCCCCCCATGTCCTAATTTATTTGTTATTTTTCATAGAAGGCGACGTGACTAAAGTGCTTGTCCCTGAGGAATTGCTTAAATGAAGCTCTGGAAAATCCTGTCTGTACACATAATCACAATATAAAATTACTGCATCTGTCAAATTGATTTAAACTATTTAATTGTGATTTATCTCATAATTTCCTTACCATTTTAGTTCCTTTCCGATTAAGTTCCTTTTAAGGAACAAAAAAACCCCCCCTAAAGAATAGGCTTTTGTGTAGGTTCAGCAGTTTGTGTGCATGAAACTTATGCAGCAGTGCTTTTAACTTTTTTCACGTACAGAAAACATTGTACATTTAGATATTTCAAGTGTCTTGGGGTGCTAGTGAATTAGATTAACTAAAAGGTTAAACTCAAAGGTTGTAAGTTCAAAACCTGGAAGTGGTGATCCATGCGTCACAACCACCGTGCCATCAAGCTAGGCACTTAACCCCAGGTTGCTCAGGAGTTGCTTTGGATAAGAAAGTGTCTACCAAATGATAAATAATCTTACTTAAGTAGAAAGTCTCACATAGCCAAACAGTTGACTAAACAGCAAACATTTTTTGTCCACATTGCTGCTTATTTTTTGGGGTGGTCTGAGGCTGGGACCAATAGAAATTGACCTTAAGTAATTTATTTATTCTTCTCTGCAAAAGAGTAATGGTCTGATCAGTAATGCAAAACACTCAATAGAGAATGATGAAAATCTCAGAAGCAATTCATTTTCATCTGAACTGAGCCATGTCTCCCAAACCGCGGAACCCTTCGGCCATGTGAGGACTTCAGCCCACGTTAGGAGCTCAATTGAATCCAGATGTCACTCCAGCAATAGCCATTACTTTCACCACTGACTCATTCAGTTCCTGAAGGAATGATAGTCAGGCAACTGAAATGAATCGCTTGCTCTTATTGTTAATCACCCTCTAAAATATGTTTATTTTTTTCTATGAGAACTTTCACTCCTTCACACGTTCTGAAAAAAAAATGCATCAAATGTTCAGCGGTTGTGAAAATTGGTTGATTTGGTTATTTAGTTTCTGAGATTAAAATAATGGTTGTCAAACAAAGCAAAAAATGAGTAGCTGGCATTTCCTCCAAGAAAAACAAGTTTTATGAATTCTCTCTTTGTTGTTTAGTGTCTGGAACTCATTGAGTAACTATGTTACGTGTGTTTGCGTGCATAAGTAGAATCAGTCTTCCGTCTGAAACTGTTTATCACGCACATATGAACATTCATTCTTCAGAAGTGTTGTTTTTATTACACAAATATCTCACGTCAAGAACTAACGGTTCAAATCCTCAAAACAGCGTAAGGTACTGTAAGAGAAGCTATTTGATCTGTACAGCAGGATCCAGCAGTGAAAATGTTTACTATTTATCTGTTTATTGATTGACTGATTGATTGGTTTACACCCTGCCACCCAAAAGTTCATTACGATTTTTATTCCTATTACTTTCTCTCTTTTTATTTTTTTATTTTAATTTATTTTAAAGAAATTCATACTTATGTTCAGCAAGGACATAATATCCAATGCAAATAAATGCTTCAGTTGTTCTGTTCATCAAACAATCCTAAAAAATAAAATAAAACAAGATTTTTTTTTTCTTGAGCACCAAATCAGTATATTTGAATGATTTCTGAAGACTGGAGTTATGGCTGTTTCAAATTAAGCTTTGCAACACATGAATAAATAAATAGAATAATAATTATAAATAAAAATGAATAAAAAAACAGTTATTTTGAATTGTAATAATATTTTGCAATATCAATTTTATTATAATTTTTATCATTATTATTATTAAATGAAATGCAGCCTTGGTGAATATAAAACTGTTCTTTCAAAAACACAAAAAGTCTTACTGGCTCCAAACTTTTGAACAGTAGTGCAATAATTAAAATCCTAAAATATTCCAAGATTAATTTAACACTTTTTATTAATATCTGCATAGATCTTAACATCTGCAAGTTGCCCTTACTTAGTATAGAATAAATAAATGGTTAAGATTAAAGGGGCAATTTAATTCATTACTACACTCATATAAACCATTATTGCTATCTGATTTGACTGTGAAAAACCAACGGGTCAAAACAGCTACAGTACGCTACAACAGCAAGTCACGCATTATTTTTACCAGCTCTCATTGCTTTCCTCTTTTGCTGAACTGCTTGATTCAATCACCAAACCCCAGTTTCTTCCGTAGGCTATATCACAGCTGGCTGGCTAACGTGAATAAATGTATTTACACAGTTATGGCAGGTTGTCTGAGCGTGTTCTCTGGGATACAGACATGAGTAACGGGCGCCGTTACGCTATCAGACCTCTGTTGCTGACCTCTGGATGGCCTTAACTGTTGGCCGCTGCTCCGTCTCTCACCGCGGCCATTCCGACTGTTCATCTACGCCGATACGGACTTCACACTCCCTTAATGTGTAGATCCAAATCAGTCTACATGCCTCTCTGCTGCAATATAGCATTTGCTGTTTATTTTGGCCCTCGCCCAACAGCCAGTTCAGTGAGGGCTGGACAGAGTCAGGCTAAAGGGATCACACATAGCAGTAATTCACTCTCCGTAATGAACAACCCCTTTTCTGAAAGCTGTGGTGATAAGTGACCATATACAAGACACGCTGCTGGACTGACAGGAGTCTGTTTGTAAAATAAATAAAGATCGACGTCAGAGCTGTTGAAATGTGCAGTTGCTTTTGCTGATAAGTTAGTATATAGACGCTGGATGTATGTCTGTGGTTGGGTTATAATGGGCAGAAAGGGAAATTGGATCGAGAGTGTGTGCGTCTGCCTGTCCGGAGTTGCTCGTCTGTATTATATTTATGTTAAATTGGAACAATAAGTTTCTCTCTTAGTTTCTGTCTGTGTGAGGAAAGAGCAAAGCTTGTCTTCCTGTGTGTATTGTTCAATGGGGTACCGTCGTCATCTCTTGCTAAGCAGGGCTCGACTGAGCATGGGAACCTGTCACATAAAATGAGCTCTGGGATTTCTTCACAGTGGAGTGGAGGTCGTAACAAGCTTTTTTTTCTTCCCACATGACCCTATATTCTGACTGGAACACATAAACATAACATCATTGAGAACTGTTAGGATAGTGATTATATTTTATTAAATTATCCCTGTAATATACCGATACAAAGCATAAATACCAATTAAAAGTGCTTTTTAATAAAACCAACTCGTGCTTACTTTCTAAACTTTCCTGTGGTGATATGATATTATGTTGCTATAGGAATTGGTTATATGATGTTGAAATATTTTAGTGTACAAATGTGTTTTGAGGTCATACCCACAGCTGCTTCTAATCAGACGCATAATAATTAGCAGCTAATCAGATTCCAAAAATTAAGTAATTTGTAATTAGATTAAATTACATTTCAAAATACTCATAATCAGACTACATGCAGTCACTTTTTTATTGATTACGTATTATTCATACAATAGCAATACATTATTAACAATTTATTGATTGTCCCTAATTCCCCTTTTTCATCTGTTAAATGGTCCTTTCTAAAATAGCCTACTGCTTATATACACTCAGAAATTCCAGTTTTGTGGACATTCACACAAAGACAGTCATTAGTCAGACAGCATTTGACCACTGGATTTACAAAAATCATTTCAGGTTTAACACCCCTTAACTGTCACCGTCCCGTATACAGGACGCCTAAATTTACTTCAATATATTACCATTAAATCCTGATCTAATCATGACAAACTATATATCATTGGAAAGGTCCAAGACTCCTAAATAGATATTTTACTATTGTTTGTTGTTAAAAATGTAATAAGTATGAGCAGTATGTATGAGCAGTAATATGTATGAGCAGTAATAGATTAATTTAAGACAAGAGTGCACCTCGAAACACCATAACAGGAGCGCTGACCTTTGACACAAAAATGCTATTCATTTCCTTTTTTTCCTATCACATGTTTTAGTAATCATCATATATTATATATCATTTGAAAGCTTAAAACCTCAAAATTCATCCTGTGAAAACCGTTTTGAATTCGGACATTGCGTTACCATAGACATTGTACTTTTAAATATTTTAGCGGGCTCCTCCCCCTTAGGGGAGGTGTCATAATCCAAATGTATTACGGTCTTATAGAATCAAACTTTTGATAATCTTGACAAAACACATATTATCGGAAAGGTCTGAGTCTCAAGAGTCCATATTTGGTAGGAATAACACTGAGAGAGCAATGTATACATTTGTGACAGAAAATGCATAAAAAAATGCAATGTGGTTTGGATGGCACCCGGTGGCAGTTTGTGGTATAACGCCTAAACAAAATTGCATGGTAACCTCAATTTTTTTTATATCAACTTCAAATTTGGAACACAACTTATTTCGACATATGGCTTTAAATTGTATGTCAAATTTGGATATATAAAAATATTTTATATAAAATAAAAATAGTACAGTGCATTTTATTTACAGTAAATGTAAAGTTTTATAACTTTTTTTTTACTTTCATTTTTTTTTTAATGATTTCACTTCTGAAATAATCTGCTGACTGTCTTCTTTAAAAAGAGACTAACCTTAACTCTGTATTCAAACGCATACATGAATTATAACAATTTAACTTGAAATAGAGCACGTTCAAGTCTATTTTCAAAGGGGGAGGGGGGGCAGGTTAGGGGTTTGAATGGTTTCAACATTGCATCACGTACTGGTGAACACATTCAATTATGTTATTAAATCACATGATTTTATTTAGATTTTTTTATATATATACAATTAAAAAACACCCTGCAGTTGCTTTACAACCCCCAGTTTGGGAAACCTTGACGTAATATAGTGTTTAATGCACTTCAAGTTGTCAATTACAACAAATGTAATATATATTTTCTTACTCTTACTCTCTCTCTTGTTTTTAATCGATGTGATAAACTAGTTGAGTCAAAAGTAATCTAAAAGTAATCAGAAAGTAGTCTGATTATACTACATAAAATGTGTAATGTAATGAATTACGTTACTAGCTACACTTTTTATCATTTAATTTGGAATCAGTAACACATTATAATTTGTAATCTACCCAGCTCTGGTCACACCATAGTATTTAGCTGTGAATAGTGTGAAAATAAAACTTTATTGATCGACAGTCTGCCTGTTTAACCATCATTTGTGTGGAAAAGGAATAAAAGTTGTTGGTGTATTACAGCCACTAGTGTTCATTTCAGCAGGAAACCGCAGATAATTGAGTGTAAAAGTATGTTTTGTTTTGTTTTCCAATAACGTAGGTTTCCAGTGAGCCTATGTTGCATAAAACGTTTCACATTTCACATTTCAAATTTTTATCCTTTTGTCCTTGATTTCTCAACCCTCTCTGTCCAGTCGAACCACCAGTACCAAGTTCCCCTTAGAGAACACTGGTCAACAAACTAATCACCCCCCCACACACACACACTATTATAACAAAGAAATGAGAAAGACAACATGAAAAAGTCCTTCATCAGAAGACTGGGTTCTTGCAGAAGCTAAAGCACTTGGGAGCGGCCGGTGCAAGCCCTTTGATCCTTTCTGTTCTAGTTAGAAGTTCCCTCCATGGAGGCCTAAAGGTTCTTATTAAAATGGCCATCTACTCTTAGCCGCTCATACATATATATGTGTATATGGGATGACTTTGGGCAAATCTGATCAGTAATTGGAGACATACAGGATCTATATGAAGTGTACAGGGTTGGAGTTGTTTTCCACGAGGCTGAAATCCCAGCGTGGATGCAGAATCCCACAAAAGACTTCCAAGGAAAACAGTGGCCCCACTGACCCGAGCGAAGCCCAGGGACAATGCTCTGGAGCCAAGAGTGGGTCCCGGGAGAGCTTCACCGGGTGACTGAGTTACAAAAGAAAACAGTCAAATGGAGCGAGGCAGAACCCATCGCTTCTGTCCGTGACTTCTGAGAAGGGGAAGATGAAAAGCCATGTGTGGTTTTTATTAACCTGAGGAGAGGCTTTTGTGCTTCTTACCAAAGTATAGACACCACAGAATAACAGGATACTTTTTTTCAATGCACACTACTATTTAAAATGTTGGGGTCAGATTAAAAAATTTAAAATTCATTCAACAAATGTATACTTTAATTCAGTAAGGATGCATTAAACGGATGAGGAGTGACATTAAGGCATTTCAAATGATTTCTATTTCAAATAAATGCTGTTCTTTTGGACTTTCTATTCATCAAAGAATCCTGAAAAAATGTATCATGGTTTGCACAAAAGTAATAAGCAGCACAACAGTTTTAAAATTAGTTATCAGTGTGTTTCAACTTGGATAATTTCAATTCTTGAAATATAATTTTTTTATTTTAAATCATAACAATATTTCATAATACTAAGCACAGCCTCAGTGAGCATTAGATCATTTTGAATAAAGAAACATAAGATATTAGTGTATTACACTACTTTCGAACACAAATTTCACATAAAACTGTTCATTGTTGCATTAGATTAAAGTCAACATGTTTTTTTTTATTCTTCTAATTTATAATCACTTACCAGTCTAATAAAATGTGGCAGAATTATTCACAATGGCTGGGAGAGTTTTAAAGGCATTGCAATAATAATAACAACAACAACAACGTTTATACAAGACGAAAACAAATTGCTAACATGTCTGTAATTGCTCCTTAATTTGCAGGCTTTTGATAAAACATTCACACGTAACCCGTTTGTGTGGCAAAATGATTATAGTAATCACATTTTGGATGATATGTAAATATTGCCAATGTTTAGATTTTTCAAGTACAGTCTGTCATTACAAATGCAGTCTCATAGGGCTAGTCGGGCCCAAAGCAGTCATGTATGCGTTAATATGCCACAAAATCGCTACTAACATTACCATAAATGTCCAACAAGCCTTGTTTACAAATCCTCTCGCTGCACATTCAAGAGTGTCCGAGACGGAGCATCACCTGTATACCAATTTACTCAAACAGACAAACAGTGTTAAATCACCTACAGTGAATCTCAAAATGCTCATATTGTTAGTTTTATTACACCAACAATATAATCTGCATTTTACCTTTCTAAAGAACCCAACCTATTCCAATGGAGCTTAAAGAAAAGGTGTTTTATATGATCTGCCTGCTATCTATTATTAACAACTATTCAAACTTGCTTTTGCGCCATGTAATGGTTGTGAGTGCAGGACCAGAGAAGGTTCTTAACAATTGGCATTAAGCAGCAGCGATCTGTTTACCTGAGTATTTGATGGCTCTAATGTAAAAGATGCATGCTGCTTATACATTCTCTGGCAAAGCTCTTTATGAGAACAAAATGAATCATTGTCTGATGCACTGTCAACACAATTGTTATGCAAGTTAGTTTTCTTCCCTTTTTTAGATTTAAATGTAGCTATATGGATGTTTATTAAAAACACAAATTCCATATCATGAATTTCATATATAGACCAAGTAGGGGCACTTTCAGGCACTGCTGTTTAAAGCATGAAAATCATCTTCTGTGTATTAAATGAGATGATTTCAAGAATACGCTGATCAATTATTTAAAATGATAGACCATTTAAAAAAGCATTAGCCTTAAAGCATGCATTCCTGGACCGCAATCACACAGAAATATCTGTGTAAAATTATACTGAAATATGTTTGTCTATAGTTCACTGTACATGTTTTGAAAAAGTAATAACAGTAAATATAAGTTGGGAATTGTTCTATTCTTAAGTAAAAAGAATATTACAAATGTTTGTAATTAGATAATTCATGAGGATTGGTAAGGAATTGTATTTTAAATATATCTGAATCGGATTTCTGAAACAGATTTAGAAGATCTTCAAGGCCACAATGTTTCAGATGGATTCAAACTGCATATTGCATGTTGCATTTAATTGGAGAGAGAGAGAGAGAGAGAGAGAGAGAGAGAGAGAGAGAGAAGTAAATATGTCAAAAGATGTTACATTTGAAAAGAACACATTCAAACCAGATTTGGGTTTGTTGTAAAGGAGCTGCTCTGAAAATGTCTAAATGAATAAATGTAAACATCAGATTTTGCGTTATACACATGAGAAAAAATTATGCATTTTTTGCATTAATTTAACTTAAAAAGCATGATTTTTTAGGATAGTAAATCTAAGTTTAAGTTTTTGACAATGAGGATCTCTTACATAAAACCAGCGGGTGGCAGTTTATGTGTATTAATGTATTGTACATAAATAACTGAGAATACAAAGTCTTCTAATATTTTGTAAAGACTGAAGAGGTTTTGGAAAAGAGAGGATGATAACCTTCTACATATCCATTTTTCTGAAATCCAACTAAACTATAAACGAGAGAAGCATGTGAACATCTTAACCTTTACGGAAGGGTTCAAGTCTGTTTTTGCATTTGGCGGCTTGCCTGGATGTTTCAAGCTCCTGCATACTTTCATCTGCGTAGTTCAAAAAAACAGATTTGAGAAGCCTTCCACAAATTTATAATATCTACTTTCTAATATCTAATTATATTGCATGACATAATAGTACATATTTTTATATTTTAAGTATTTGTTTGAAAGTTTAATGTAACCAAAAATCACGAGGAAATAGCACTTACTGTCTTTCAGATGTGTAGTTTGATATCTTTACCACCTGGTGTCAGAGTTGCCTCGTTTAAAGACTTTTCTAAACATTCTAGCTGAATAAATACATTTCATTTGCGTTGTAGCTGTTTGCAAGGTTTGCTATAAATTCCTCATTCATGATTATTTTGTGTTTTTTAAATATATTATTAATATTATTATTTTAATGTGGTCAGAATTATGACAACACAGATAAAATAATAATACAATAATGATATATATATATATATGATATTAATGATTTATGGTATTTTTAAGGCAAGTTAGAGGTTTTAATTAAAACTATGTATTTTTATAATAACAATTATAAAATAGTTCCTTTACTGTAAAACAGTATGGTCAATAAATATCTTCCTCTATTTTTATAATAATATTTTATGTGAAGAAAAATAATTGAAAACCAATTATAGATTTTTCTGTTTAAATATAGGGCTATATATCCTATATATTTTAGGTCATCATAATCCTTGCTACAATATTACTATGTAGTAATGAGTGTGTGTGTGTATAGAACTAGAGAAATATTAGATAAAAAAAGCATGTCTTCTAATTTTAATTAAAACTAAGTATTTTATATAACAACAATGATAAAATAGTTCACTTTTTGGAAAACAGTCTGTATGGTCAATAAAGATCTTCCTCTTTTTTTCTAATAATAATTCATGTGACTGTGATACTGTGAAAATCGACAACAGTGAATGACATCTCTCTGTTTCTTTCTCTCCTGCATCATCAATAGAATTATGAGTAGACATGATGAAAATCACTCACGGGGTCCCAGAGCAAGACCCTTGATTCACTGCAGAGGTTCTGAGCACACACACACACACACACACACACACACACACACACACACACACACACACACACACACACACACACACACACACACACACACACACACACACACACACACACACACACACACACACACACACACACACACACACACACACACACACACACACACACACACACACACACACACACACACACACACACACACACACTTTAATTAAAGCCTTTGAGAATTGCGTATTTTCAGAAGAGGGTAACATGCAAACGTTCCACCGCTTGACAGGTATATTTAAGTTCTGCAAGTTTGACCAGATGGGGCATCCATTTTATATAAGAATCTAAACGTGAAGGCTGGAAAAGAGGATGGAAACATAAAACAAATCACAGAAGAAAGAAATGCAAAAGTCCAGATTTTGATGATCTATTAGTGTGTTTGAAGTTTGGGCCCCTCGGCGACACAACAGATATGAGTTAAGATCAGCTGGCAGGACATTAGAAAGAAGAGCCGGTCTTGTTTGCTCATCTAATTGCGCACAGAAGCAATCACGAGGATACTTCTAAAAAAAAAGTCTATAATTCATTTATGCATTGTTTACTTCTCAACATCTGCACGATGAGGGACAAACAAATCAGAAAGTCAACGTCAATCAAAAAGCAGCACGGCCTGGACAGTGTATTGAATTATTCCCGTCCGGGTATTTTGCTGAAAGTGTCTCTATAGGAGCCAATGTTCAATTTGAAATGTTTAATGTTACCCCCTGCTTTTCTGACAGCTTTCTCAATCCAAGTGACATGCCTTTTTCAACATCAAAAGTTCACTTCAAAATAGGTCTATTGAGCATTTGAGGACATGTGTATTTCATCCGCCGTGTGTCTTTGAAGTTGTACAAGATACAGAAGACAACATGCTGAAGAATAAACATTTCAAAATCACAGCACACTGAAACATACCTTGAAAGCAAAGCGTTCGCTGTTGTGCTAATCCACCGAAAGAGGGAACTCTGTTCTTAAAGAGGTGTCTTTGCTCCATCTAGTGAAGTTTTTTGGTAGGGTGTAAATGAATTAAATCTGCACTGAGCTCCGGCTAAGATCACGTGCATATTAACATTCAAAGCAGTGCTTCATTTCAGACACATGTCTGTCCTGTTGCACTTTGATTTCATCATGATTAAGGTAATCTTTGCTTCCTGATCAACTAGTGTGCAAATGATGAGCTCAATTGATAATATCCCCGTCTGCCTCCTATCATTTTTAATTAGGTTCATCGAGGAAAGAATGGTCAGTATTGAATGTCTAACTTCACATAAAAGCATTTCATTTAGCTGAGGTTTACAATAAGACCATGTATTTTGTGAGACAATGGAAGCATATGGACAAAATACACTGACAAAAATAATAAATTAAGTAGTTTTAAGTACAAAAAAAACGATTTGATATCATTGAATTAACCTAAATACATTTATCTATACCACCACAATTTATTTATAGGTTAAATCAATGATTTTAAATAATATTTGTAACATAAAACTCAACTCAACTTTAATCAAACACACTCGAGCAAGCTAATCAAGGCCTTCAGGATTACTAGGGCTACAGGCAGGTGAGGTTTTATAGGGTTGGAGCTAAACTCTGCAGGACATCAGCACTCCAGGACTGACGTTGTCTACCCTGGGTTAAATCGTGTAGAAATATATATTTAAAGTAACAATTGCAAGGTATCCCTTTATTCAGTGTACAGTATTGATGGAAATATCTCTGTGCTTTAGATTTCCAGAAATAATATTTAAAATCAGTTTTGTTTCAGTTTTTTTTTCTTCTTCATTTTTGTCATTGACAGACATTCAATGTTAGTTCATTATTCAAATTACAGTCTTTTAGAAATCCAGCACACTAATTTAGAGATAGCACCAATAATTTAAAATAGTGGGTATAAGTACAAAAAGTGCTTTATATTTTTATAAGCCAACACCAAACTTTTTTAGTCATAGGAGGGTGGTCATGTAAAGGGAGCAAGCCGAAGAAAGAGAGAGAGGGGAGGGTGGTCATATGATTTTAACTTTGTAGCTCTTTTCTCATTTTTAAACTGATGATGTTACAGCTCACCCATGTTACAGCATTCTCCAGTCTCACTTATGTAACACACATTTGTTATGCTATGTATCAATTCTTTGGCAATGGAATTTAGTGCAATAAAACATACATGCTCTCTGCGCGCATGAGTTTGAAGTATTAGTGTGAGCTGTAGAACTCTGAGACATTGTCCGTATTAAGAAGCTCTAATGCTGTATAGTGTTGTGTTGCTGCAACAGTCATCTAAGAAAAATTAAATTTAGGTAACAAAAAATTTGGTTACAATGTACAAGAAAAAAAAATGATTTATACATCCTCAGTTCTTCTAGAGTAGACAATCCTCTCATAATGTTTAATTGAAGCTCAATAACACAGACGTCCAATTAAAGGCTATGCAGACAGCAGTCCTGTGAATAGTTAAGTGCTTTGGGATTTGGCTACATGGCCTTTTACATTCTCTATGCCTGTTATTTTTCAATTAATGTGAAAGAGGCTTGTGCAACAACTTGTAATAAGCATAAAATGGATGTAAAATGTATCTTAGATAGCCCAAGCAAAGGCATAATGGCAGCTTTCACTCTACTTAGATACTTAATGGAGGTGTTTTAACGATGTAAGATACAGGTTAAGTCTTCTGAAGAACTGAAAATGCAGATGCTTCGAAGTAAGACACGTTGCAGCTGGTTTTTTTGTCTGTGTGATCGAAATATCTTTTCTAAAGACAGTTTGCACATGTTTTTTCTGTTTTGTTTGGATTGTAAAATCAGTATGAATATTGACAACCATTTTTTATTTTGCAGACATTTTAATGATTTTTTTATGATACAGGGACATTAATTAATGACATAATAAGCAATGTCAGCATATATAAAAACGGCCTGCTGCAACATTCTCCTACAATAGTGGAGTACAACATCAGTGTGAGGCTTTTCTTACTTCAAATAAATACTGTATAAGTGTTTTCATTGAAGTTAAGAGAAGCCAAACTTCAGCTCCACTACAGAAGCTGTTATTTTTTCGGGTGTGATATATTGAAATCAGAGTCATGTATTTCTAATCTACCCTCTGCCTCTGAAGCATCAATAAGGAAAGGCCATATCCCATCTCCCTGAAGTGATAATTACCCACATCGCTATTGATCCACCTATTGATGCATTGCTAATTGTTTGCGGCGCTTTGTATTTATTTAATTCATTTCCGTACTAATGCGTATGTGTTAACCTTGAGTCGAGGACTTCGGCAGAGTTTGGGATGCAGATGTGGGGATGTCGGCGTTTGGATTCTACTTTAAAACAGCAGAGATGTTGTGCCTTCCGCTCTTTTAGGCTCGGCTGCTTAAACAGAATGTCAATTCGAGCCAAACTTGAGTTGCCGTAACGATTCTTTCTTGACGTTGTTGAGATATTGAATTTCGTCCCAGCCTTGAATGCTTCCAAGTTTTCTGAGTGGTCTCACAGGTGCTCGTTGAAGACGGCACAAGATGCAATTATATTGACAAAACTCGAATCCACATTAAAGAAGAGATTGAATAATAATGAAGATTTTATGTATCATTAAAAAAAGCGAGAGAGATTTGAATTAAAAACAACAAGTACGTTCAATTTGACTTTAATTAGTTGTATCGATTCCTATACCTATTCAGAAACCCAAGGCTACCATTGCGCAGGTGAATATGCATTTGCTCCCTTTTTGCTCCATTTCAAACACATTTTCTAAGAGAACGTTTGCATTTTTTTATCTTAAATTTGAGTAAATGTCGAACAAACTTGGTTGGTTTCTACCATTCAAAGCGCCAAAATCTGCTTTGATATAGAGCTTGATATGCACACCAACAAGTGTGATTTTATCAACCACGAGCACATAAAATGGGAAAATGATCCACAGAGTGACTATTTATGACGGCGAGAGAGTAAAAAGTGTTTGAAAACACCTGATTCATGGTGGAAGAATACAACGTGAATATCAAACTATATGTCAACTCTAAAACTGCTGTGTGTGGCATGGCCTGGGTCTACAGTGCATGCGAGGGAGCGTTATGAATATGCAGAGTCAGTACAAGAGGTACATCCAGAGCTAATGTGAGCGAGCGATACCGAGAGGTAATGCGTTTGTGTGTATGCATGCGAGTTCGCAGAGCTGAAGGTGTTTGTGCTGTTATGCCCTCTGGCTTGGCTGCCAGCTTCTTTCCCTCACTTCAGAGCCAAGAGGCAGACTGCCGAGGAATACCGATCACCTTGGCCAGAGATGCTCCTTTGAGCCGTTCTCTGGCATCTTTTCCCCTTCTGCCAGCTTCCTCCTCTGCTCCTCTCTTCCCTTCTGAAGTTGACAACAAAGACATCCTCGGGGTCCTCCTTGATGTAAGACCCGCTCTTGATCTTTTTTCCCTATGTTTTTTGTACCTTAGTGTTGCGCTACTTTCATATTCCGCTAGCACAATATTTACACTCCAGAAGACAAAGCCGGGGTGAATCTTTCATGCTGGCCAGGGCCCTTCAGAAAGAACCAATCATCCGGCCATGCTTCAGCTTCGTTACCTGGCCAGGCTCATCAGATATAAGGGATAGGTAACCTCCGGCCGTGCCGCACAGTCGCTCGTCTTTCAATCCCGAGCCAAGGCTGGAGACGCCTGGTGCGTCGGAAGACTCTGTTCCCATCTTGATTTGCCTAAACCTATCCGTTTATAATTGAACCTCTCTATGCGAGAGAAAAAACCGAGAGCGCGGGCCGAGTTACATCTATCGGGCTGAAAGTTTTTCATCTATTCCCTTCTTCTCTGGCATGGAGTACCTCCATCACGGCTGCCACAGTTCCCTCTTTCCCCCCTACCCTCCCTCGCTCTTTCGCTCTCTCTTTCCTTCCCCGCTTCCACGAGGAGAACTCTCCAAAGAGCTAATTAGTGGAGCGAGCGAGTCCAGAAAGTCATGGTGGAGCTGAAGGAAGAGACTCATGTCTCGCTCGCTCGCCCACACGCTCGCCGGCTAACGGTCAGGGTCCTGCAAAGGGGTCACCGGAGTAACCGGCAGTAACGAGTGGCAGGGAGACCAACACAGACAATTGAGGGAGCTTCTGGGAGTGATGAGCCACTGACAGGAGGTTTCCTTCAAGAGTCCAAATGGCTTAGAGAGGTACAGGCTCAAAGTACCTGAGAGTAGAGAAGCGGCGATTCTAACGCAGGGTGCTCCATATCGCTCACACTTGACAGGGAGAGAGAGCCTCGCTGACATACTTGGAAGAAGCCAGGGGCATAAGAAATAAAAATAAAAAGCTATCCAAAATATTCACTTAGTGTCCAAAAGCAGTGCTCAGTTACTTCCAATGTACTCAATATACTGTCTGACTAATTGCAAAAAATAAATCCAGTAATCTGTTTACGATATAATATTAATGTAACATTTGTAAAAAATGTCCTTATAATGAAAGTCAGCGTTGTTTTCTCACATACATGTCATCCCAAACTTGTAGGACTTTCTTTTGCCAAATATAAATTATGATATTTTCCAGAATGTTGGTAACCAAACCATTCTAGTTACAACTGACTATTATTGTATTGAGAGAAAAAATACATTTCTCAAAGTATTTTCCACAAAAAAAAATCAAGTTATTAAGGCTTGGAATGAACACGAGGGTGAGTAAATCATTTTAATTTTCACTTTAAAGTGACAATTTCAGTTTCGTTTTTTTCTGTATATTTACGTTATTGATTTCCAAGTGGGTAAATAAAAGCAATTAGACAATTTTCACAGCCTTTAATGATCTACAAGCCAGCTCTTGAATTTTCATTATAATACAACAAACCTCACAAGAGTTAAACAAATCCCTTGAAATGCAATTAAACAACTTTTAAGTAAATGAACACAGACTAATCAGATGTACGGATAATGAAATTAGGAAAGTTTGTAAAAAAAAAAAAAAGGATTTAAAGTTCAACAAATACTATGTGAAGAGGAAAGGCAGGGTGTTGGTGAGAGAGCATAGGTGATGTCACGATGGGTTCTGGCGTGAGAGCCAAGCCAGGTTAAACGCAAAAGGAAGAACAAAAGGATTCTGGGAATGTCCGTTGGGTCTTCCATTACTTTCAGACCAAACTTCAGGAAAAGGTTATGGGGTGGCCATTATATTTTCATGATGATCATTTATTTATTTGTCAAGCAAATCCAATCAGAATAGCAGCCGGGCTTTGCACAAAGCAAACTGTGGTAATTAGCAACAGTGGGAGTGGTGGCAACAACTCAGACTCCATCCACTGACTTTTATGTGTGTGTGCAGAGAGGTGTGGGCCTAAATATTGATAGAGTTGCCAAAGAACATGGTGAAAACTACAAACAGTGTTGAACTGGACTGGCAGAGCACGGGGGTTATCATAACGATGTACAAATCTAAGCTGCTGAAACTAAAATTGAGGACAAGCTGGTTCAAGCATGAATGAAGAACTCTTCACTTTTTGTTCCACTCCAGCTATAGGCTCCAGCCTATATATATATATATATATGTACATGTATTACATTTCCACAAATGAAGTAAAAACAAACCTATTTAAAACCTAGTTGTAACCTATTAGAAATTGGGGGAAAATTGCATATTAGCATATACATCTAGCCCAGAAATATAGATATTTATATATTTATAAAATATAAAAATTTACATTTTTAGATGTCATGTATATGTATATCCATCCTAAATCCTGTCAATTCATGTTAATATTAATTTAATAAATATAAAACAAAGGCATGTATTAAAATAAATACAAGATTAAGTTGAATTAAGTTGCATATACAGTATAACATACTGTTGACATATGTGGTTGCTACATATAATACCATATTTAAGAAATATTCTATCGATATTATTATCATATGCACATATAGAGATTTTACTTTGGGGATTTTATTTTTTAATTTGTGAACTTATATATTTATCTGCCCACAGAAAATATATATATGTATGTGAAAATAATATATTGCTTTATGGGTAACATATATGGCAATATCACCCCGATTTAAGGCAATATATGTCATATATTACATTTCCATATTGGAGCACTGTTCTAATAAGAAGATTAACATTAATTAATTCACATACAGTATCATATGCTTCTCGATATAAAACAATAGTGTTTCCTATAGTTGAAGTCGGAAAAAGAGTTTGCACTTCTTTGATAACTTCTTGTAGAGATTTAATTGAAAATTAACTGCGTAACAGTATTTCTTAAGGTGTCAAATAAATTAAAATGAAAAAAAGTTGAATTACATCATAAAATCCGTATAAAATTACGAGCAGAATTTGCAATAAGGTGAAACCAAGTAGCAGTCCATTAAAGAAACATTAGTCATATTTTCTCATGTACTATTCTTCACTACTTTCTTTACTTTTGACTCTTAAATCTTACAAAACTGATGAAAGCAGGGGAAGTAAAAGCGAAAGCACAAATGTCCATTTTTCAACCAAAAAAAAAGATGCATTAATGCAACACACGCTTCTTACAGTAGCAACACACGGCGGAACATGACAAAGCTTCCTGTTCAGAGCGGTGTGTTTGTCTTCATATAAAATGTAACATCCTGCCGTCGCCTCGTGTGTCACGTGGGACCTCACTCTGCAGGTCTCTGGTGTAACCCCATGATTCCTTTATCTCCAGCCTCGTTCCTCAAAAGAGCGTTAATTACCAAAAACCTTCATTTCTTTTAATATGGCTCAGGCCAATTAAACAGCACATTATTCACGCAAATATTTTATTTGAAATGACGTTTTTTTTAATGAGGCTTCTGCCTTGATTGTTAATCGCCGTTAACGTATTAAAAGAAAGGGAGTGCGACACAGAAAAGTGCTTTGTACATCTGCTTTACGATGAATTTTTAACACGTACCCCAGATTTTGACCATGTGCCATTCTAGTTCCTTAATCTGTGCCTTACTTTCTGAATCTCCCCATTCGCGATCGAATGTGCCGTAGTGAGAATTATTTTCAAATCAAACACAGAAGCCATTCGTATGAACGCAGTCAAAAATGTGCTTTATACAACATTGTTCTATCCACAGGTCTTATTGAGGTAGATTCAACACTGGTGAGCATATCAAAATTATATCATATTTAACGAGACGCACTGTGTAATTCAAATTATAACTATTTGTATATCCAAAGCCTTATATGTAAGGACTTCGCATGCAGGCCTGTAATTACAATGAATGGAAACATGAGGCTTGTATCCAGTTCCTACTTGTCCCCATTTTTAGAGCACTTGTCACAGATCCCGTCTTTAATAAATTCTTGCTCTATTAAATAATTCAGCCTTTTATCAATAAAGCTCAATGTTACTCTATCTCTTAGTCTTCACAATCAATTGTAAGACTATTTCTTTATTCATTATATGTATCATTTTGTCACTTTCTAATGTGCGGCTTTCTGAAACGGCAATCTATATTTTTCCTAGTTCTCTGTCTTTTCATCTCTCACATCCATTTTTATTTTCACTCCCTCCCTGTGCTCATGGAACTGAGTATTAGCAACGTCCCCTGTTGTCCATCTTATTCCCTGCCACCGAAATAGTAATGCTAAACTTTTTGGCCTGAATTTGTATTGATTTTGTGGATTAACTCAACTAATTAGATACTTACGAAGGTCAATATGTTTTCTAATGAAGTGCAGAGAGCCCATCATCACATTTAATCCTCTGCAATCACGATATTCTCCCTTTGGGCAAGAGTACTTGTATTTTTTCACTTTTGTGTGGGTCACAACCTCTCAGAATACCTTAACAGAGTGCTCCTAAAATGAAAAGTGTAGACCGTGATTAACACACCTGATATCGATTTAGCACCGTCCGAGTCGACATGACAAACAGATTTGTCCCGCAGTGGCAGTATTTCCGGGATTAACATTGTCCTGGTTTGGTGAATCTTCATTTGTTTTCTCTTTTCTGTACCTCTGGGCAGCATGCATTATTAAACTGCCTCTAATGACATGAGTAGTGCCAGATAAAACCATGACCTTGTAAGCATTGATCTTCTGAAATACACCAATAAGCTCTAATTTGGACGCTCTTGATATGGCAAAATCTAGACTTATATTCAAAAGGCCATCGATTGTCCGTCAATTATTCTGCACCTTTTCATTCCACTCGGCCTCATTGATTTCATGCTGTTGTTTGAGTTGCAGAATTACTGCTGACAACATACAGCATTATCTTGCTCAAGTATCATTATGATTCAATGCTGTATATTCTTCCTTATTTTTTTTGCATGCATGTCCTATGTAAATAATGTTAATTGTAACGACTTGGGGTATCTGCTTTAAACCACAAGTTTTGTGAGACTGTTAGATTTAGAAGCAAATAATCGAAATATGTGGCATCTTTCTCTATATATAATGACGAATCATTCTTAATAGATAAAAATACAATAAATGGGGTGAATTTCATTTCATGTCAACTTTAAAGGAATTATTTAAAGTACTGACTTTTGAAAATGGACTCATCCTCAGACCATTCAAGATGTAGATGAGTTTGTTTCTACATCGGAACAGATTTGGAGAAATTTAGCTTTACGTCACATGCTCATCAATGGATGCCCTGCAGTGAATGGGTGCCGTCAGAATGAGAGTCCAAACAGCTGATAAAAACGCCAATCCACAGGACTCCTATCCATTGGTTAACATCTTATGAAATGAAAAATCCATCAGTAAGATAACTTTAAACCATCATGTCTGGCCAAATTACGAGACCATAATTCATAATAACACTTCCTGAAAAAGTCAATCCCCTGTTGTTCTCTCACATCAAAATCCACAGATATCTTGGTTTAGTTTAGAACAGTTTTAGATTGTTTTCACTTGTAAACAGTGCTTGATATGTTTATTTCTTTCCCAGTTTAGACAAGACAATTTTTCACTAGATAAAGTAATAATAGAGGACTCATCTTTTAGCTGGAAGCAATGGTTTGGGTAAGGGCAGTCGTGGCCTAATGGATAGAGCGTTGGATTTGAAACCCGAGGTAACCCAAGGTTGTGGGTTTGAATTCCGGCTCTGGCAGGAAGTGTCCACGACTGAGGTGAGACCCTTGGGCAAGGCACCGAACCCCCAACTGCTCCCCGGGCGCCGCAATGTTGGCTGCCCACTGCTCCACTTGGATGGGTTAAATGCAGAGAACACATTTCACTCCTCATTATACTCTGTATAATTGTGTATGTGACAAATAAAGCTCATCTGAGCTTAATTTGTTGAAGTTAAACACCTCTTAATTATGGATTTGTTTATTAAAAACAAACAGCCTTTTTTTCATCAGCTGTTTGGACGCTCATTCTGATGGCACCCATTCACTGCATATAAGATCCATTGGTAAAACAAGCGATATAATGCAAAATTTATCCAAATCTGATCCTATGAAGAAAAAAAACACATCTACATCTTGGATGGCCTGAGGGTGAGTAAATATTCAGCAAATTTTCAATTTCGGTTTAAATATTGGGTTAACTTTGTTTAGTTTACACTCTTTGAAAAGTTGTAATGAACACGATCAAAGCCCGATCACTGTTCTGTAGTAAATACAGTTGAAATGTGTAAAATCTGTCAGTATGAAATCACATTTACCCCCCCCCCCCCAAAAAAAAAAAAAAAAAAATTATTTCTATTCTTGAAATAAAATGTGTCTTTTGTCACTGTGCGGCTAGTCATTTTTTTTAGAATAACCAATTATTAATGTTTAGTAAACTCTCTTTATATTATGTTATGTAATGCCTACTTTTCACAACCCAATCAGTCTATGATTCATAAAATCCCTATATTTTTTTTCTCATTTAATATCTAGTTTCACATGTCACATTTGTTGTAAGCAAAGTGCTGCAAACGGCAGTTGTAATTGACTTTAATTGTGCTGTCTCACTCTAATTGTGCTGTGTATATATTTAATCTCCAGTAAATTATTTTGATTTAATTGTTTTTGCACAAAAAGCCTCCTAACAGTGTGTGTGTGTGTGTGTGTGTGTGTGTGTGTGTGTGTGTGTGTGTGTGTGTGTGTGTGTGTGTGTGTGTGTGTGTGTGTGTGTGTGTGTGTGTGTGTGTGTGTGTGTGTGTCAGGTTATTTCATTATATCCTACTACTGCCGTTCCAGTTGTGTGACAGAGTGTGTATATGTGTGATTATGTGTGTTTGTGTCTGCTGTCTGAGAATCTACAAGCAGAGACCGCAGTGGGACTTGTCTGTGCGTGGGGCTAAGTGAAGGTGACAGTGTTTCTGAGCAGCTTCCTCCCGCACAGGAGAGTGATGAGACTCCCTGTGATTGAAGGAACATTCCTGCAGGCATCCTGCAAGGCTTGTAGGATTCAGAGCACCATCACCGGGGGAACAGCAGCCACGGCTACCACAAGCTTTAAGGTGTTAGCCTATTGTGAACCGCCACCGGCGTGCTGGAAGTGACCTGGCAAAGACAGAAGTTCAATTAGATATTGCATCTGTAGAATGCGCACACTAATAATCACCATTTATGGCTTTTGCATTGTATTAAGCTTGAAACATAATTGTATCAAATATACACAATTAGTTTGTTCAAAGATTGCATTTAAGTAGTCACATCCTTGATGGAGGATTTGGTTAAGATGATATGCATGATTTGAGTCTGTACTGAAACCAAACAACTTTCTAAGATCCATATTTGCAGAAAAATATCAGGTAGGGTGGAAGAGGCACGTAGCCCAGACTGTCAAGGTTCTTAAAGGTCTAGTTAGCAGAGGTAATAGATGAGAGTTGTCAGTTTCACAGTTTATGAGCCCCACGTGTCCCCTGAGAGCTTCCGTAGCCTCTGGCCATTCTGCCCTTACCTAAGGCATGGACCGCTGGAAAAAAATATAAGAGAACCTGATGCTTCTAGTCATTCTGCATCCCTGCATCCATCTCAAAATAATTGGTGAGGCACCTTTCTACAGAAAAAGAGCGGGGGTATGAAAGAGTAATAGCTTGCAGCAAAACTGCACAGGTCTGTTGGTTCAACTCTGATATGAGTCCGTGAAGGTTGTTTCTCCGGTGAAAGTTTGCAAAAAGTTCTGTGACTTAAATGATGAACTCAGAAATGTAAGGTCTTTTTTACTCAATAGTGTGTTCTTATTTGTAATTTTTAAATGCATTGGGTATCATTAACTAACCATGAACAATACTTACTAATGCATTTATCCTTTGTTAATTTTTTTGATTAACATTAATGTGCACATTTATTTATTAAGTTTTAATTATATTAAATGTGGGTGAGACAATGAAACATTAAGCTGAACTTTAGATTTGGCTGAAGTTAATATTTTATTTTGTGTAAGGTATATTCATATTTCCACCTGAAATTTGCTGGATATTCCTAAATTTAGCATGTACAAAAAAAATTTACAAATATATATAATATATAAATATATAGAAGTTAAACAATTAATGGTTTAAAGACAACACTTTACAACGGCCCAGTTCAATAACATTTATTAACATATACTAATAATGAATTTAATCGTTTTCACCATTTATCTATTTAGGCTCATGTTAATTTATAAACATACTTCTAGTAATTCATTATTAGCTCATGTTTGACTATAAAACTGAATTAATGAGGGAATTAATGTTCATTTATACAACTTTAAAATATATATTTTTTTCATATACATTAATAATGCTTATTTTAACGACTCTGCTTTGCAGTACAAACACCATGACAGTATAGAATGTAAATGTATGAAAATATAATAATATTATAGGACAGGTCTAAAACATAACATCTGGTTAGGGTCCTTGGCTTGTGCTACAGTTTGAAATTTAGACACTATTCCTTTCTGTCAACTTTATGCCTTGTAGAGATATAAATAATCTGTTGGTGTTTATCTGTCTCTTTTCTTCCTCACACCAACATTCAGTCATCCAAGACTCACTTCACTTCCAGTTATCTTTATCCTCTTAGAATCAATTATTTTTTTAATTTTTTTATTTAACGTAAGCAGGTCAGAAACCTGTGAAAATAGGTCTTTCTTATCCGTGCTATTGAAACCCGTGCAAGCAAAGGTTTCGCCCCTTCTCACTGACAACCTGTCCAGCATTTAATGACTACCCCAATCTCCATCTCTTGCAATTCTTTCTCTCATCTCCCTCCCCTTCACGCACACCCATCTCTAATCTGGTAGAAGAAAGGCCCTTCTCACCCGCAGAACTCTGGGAAGACAATACCACTGGGTTTTACACTACCTGTAAGCTCAGAGATAAGAAGGAAACACGGTGAAATTAAGGGGGAAATCATTATTCTCTGAATGAGACGTCTCGGGCTTGATCAGAGGGCAAATCAAAGCCCTATCTCTTAGGCTACTTAAACATTCACTTTAAAAGTCGGCAAACTGATTGTACTCATATGGAAATCGTGGCCGCCGTGCCGTCACCGGCCTGCATTCTCTCCTGTCTCCAAGTTCTCCGGGATCCCAGCAGAGCCCTCGCTCTCCCCTTCATTAGAATCCTCCTGGTGAGGGGCAGACTCTGAGAAATGAGCAAAAGATGTAAATTTGAACGCAGAAAGGGAAAGGTTCAGATCTTTTCTCTTTTTCCCCCCTGACAAGCTCTGGAGAGGATAATGAAACAAGAAATGTTATGGAAACTGAGAGTAGTTCGTCTTGTATGGCTCAGACGGTGTACTGGGGCGCTGCTGTTTCAGACGGACGGCTGTGCTTTTGTCAGTCTGTGGGCATCAGGCGCGTATCGTGACAGGAGGACACTGGAGATGTGTCTAATTTTACAGTTGATCATTAAACCATGTTCTTATACCAATAAGCCAAGATGTTTTTTTTATTAAATCAACACGTTTTCACGCTTTACCGAACAAGCAAATCATGCAAAATGCTTGTTTTTGCTGCAAAAACAATGGAACTGGTTTGTCTGCAAAAAGGCTTTTAATTAGAATGTGTCTATTACCTGCAAAAGCATTTGATATTCCAAACACTCGTTCTGACTAAAAAGGCCTTGATTTCAGGTTCATCTGTGCGGCTTTATGGCAGTTCCATGGAGCATGCGGATGGCAACAAGAGCCCGCTTGCTAGGCCAAGACCCAAACATGCATTAACATTACCGCAATCCTCATTAGTGCCCTGACGGACAGCATCATCATCATCTATTAGTGCGGGGAAAATATTCAGACGGGGTGCTCTCAACAGCTCAGTGGCCATGAAATTGATCACCTTAGAAAAAAGGTGGGGGAGGGATAGAAGGAGGCTATGGCGTTCTGATACACTGGAAAGATCCGTGCTCTTGGGCTTCTGCATTGATGGGCTGTCATGCTGATAAGACTGTGCTTTAATTGGGGAGTGTATTAAACACTGTGCATGGTTATTGGGTTTTCATATTAATGGAGCTTCAACTTGGCATGTACTTAAAGAATGAAATATAAATTATTGATGCTGACGATTATTAATTTTGATGTAGGTTATGGGAAATTCTAGTATTCTGTAGATATGGCTGATGTTTCATTACAGGGGTGAGCCTGAATTGTTAAAACTCTGGGCTTAAAATAAATATTTTTCAATTCATCTTATATTAATACAAATGTTGGTAGAATTATGCAATATCTAACGAGCAAGAGTGCTGTTGTTCCTGAATATGTAATTCGGCAAGTAATTACAGACGTGGCCATATTTGGAAAAAGCACATGATTGAAAAATCACAAGTTATATTGTTTTTATTTCAATAATCAATAAATTAACATTGAAAATAGCCCAAAATGACTCCAAAGCCATGGCAGAATCAACATTGTACATCTTTGATCAAAAGATTTTGAACAATTGAGCTGAATTCACTGATTCACTTGTTTCTTTTCTGAATGCTTCAGCGTTTTTGAGTGAATTCAGTGAATGATTCAGTGACTCACTACTAAAGACAGTAGGTGGGTATGAAATTTCTAAATATTACATTGGATTAGAACTTCATGATCATTTAAAAATAATGTTCTGTATAGTATGAATGGGTGGAGTATGAATGAAATTCAGATTAACTATATCTGTCACGTTGTCATTGACTATGTTTACATGTGCACCATGCGATTATTTCCAATATTCAGAGTAAGGACTTAATCGCAGTAAGATGTTTGCATGTCACAAGCAATTTACTCCAATTTGCATGCAATTTTCATTATTTTGATTATTCGCTAAGAAGTGTGGTTAGTTTGGTTGTCATTAGTCACATACCGCACAACACAAACAATGAACTCACATACATTAGGCATGTTACTGACCACTGTCCACTTACATCAAATGCAAAATATAGTTATATTTTTCAGCTTTTTCTGATTACAGACATATTGGAAGGTTATTCTGCACCGTGATGAACATCGCAACATCAAGATCTCACAAAGTTCTGTTATAATTCATGAATCTATTATTCACATCGCGTCTACATTTTGTTTGTTATTATGAGAGGACTTGCAAGCTTGTGTAACTCAGCGCTGAAAAAAAAAACAGTTTTGAGCTGTCACGGTGCACGAGGAGGATACAGGAACACACAGACGAGGAGTAAACACAAATAATAGTCTTTAATGTAGACAAAAAAGGCTGGGCAGGGCAGGGCATGGCAGGGCAGGACAAGGCAAGGCTCCTTGACAGACCGGATCACCGGGGAGTAATAAGCAGACCAGATGACACGAAACTGAACAGGCAGGAACTAAAATACACAGGCTAATGAAGCAAACACGGCTGGAACAGACTTAACTAATAATCACATTAAACAAAGACAGGAAACAAACCAAATATGGACACAAGAGGCGGGAACACATGACAGACACGACAGAGGACTGACACGAGCAGTGAGGGCATGCTTGAACTTAAACACCTCTGATTAGCCATTGCGTTCAAGAAATCAACAGATATGTCTGTGATTGGCTACACTGATCAACATGGCAAAAACACATTGTAAAGAGAAACATTTGAAGCTCTCCTGAGTGCAAACACGAATACGTATTTGAGCGTTTGCCAGATCTGTTTCACCATTATCCTACTTTTGCAGCATCAAGTGAGGGTGCTCTTTCTTTCGTTTGAAGGTGCTTAGCACCTCTAGCACCCCCATTAAACCAGGACTGCTTCAGAATAAAGTCACAGAGTTCATTCATGAGTTTGTGTGAAGAATATGTGTGTGCATCTGAGCACATACACACTTTGGCAAGAGCTGTAATAATGCGATAAACGCATTTACATGCTTGTTTACTGTGATTAAAACAGGCATATACACCACATAGAGTTTAATGTGATTATGGTTACTACCATTATTATACGAGCTTAATTGCATAGTTTTGATCAAAGTATTGCATTCAAATGAGTTAAAGATTAATCGCAATATTGCCAAAATCCCAATGTAATCGCGTTATGAGGGTTTATGTAAATGTACTCATTGTCATGATAATTACATTGTCAGCTGTGTTGCTTCACTGCCAGTCACAAATCCTCTCCCGTGTCCTAATTGGATAGTAAGTGTCCATCAGCGACGCAGTTCGTACTTGATTTGGGTACGTTTCAACTAATAAATACAGTACTATCAAATCTGAACATACAACTACTGTCATGTACTCTTTCACTCACTGTAGGCAGGGTTGCCAGGTTTTCACAACAAAACCTGCCCAATTGCTATTCAAAAAAGCCTAATTGCGTTTCGAGGGTTTTCCCCGGTAAAAATTGCATTCCGGGGGTTAAAATACAAGTTTTTTTGGTGGGGTTCCCCTGATACAATTCTCATTTTAGGTGCGAAATAAATATTGGGATTTGCTAACTTATAAATGTATAGAATATCCTTATCTAGAGAATAAGTACATTTCTTGTTCATATCATATGAACAAATTGCTTTGTATATGAAGTTAATTTAAATTACACTGTATCATGAATAATGACTTTTTTCTTCGACAAGCATTTAAATATTTGACAACATTTCTATGTATTTAAAAGCCCTTACTGTAGATCTGTCCAAGCACATGTACAGCTTCTATGAATGCTGAAGTGCAGTGATTCTTTATAATATCATCATCTCATAGCCAATGTTGCTTCCAGACACATGATTGACATGTCCATTCAGTAATCCTGATCTACAGCAGGTGGTGTGGTAGAGTTCTGAACTCAGAGCCTCTATTCACACTGGCTTTCACAGACTCTCTCTCAATCTCTCTGCTGTGTGAAGGAAGGTCACATAACCTTGGACCAGCCAGACCTATTGAACCTCTGAGGCAAATAAGAGCTGTCACTGTGGAATTTCACATCTTATTCCCATGACAGCAAAGAAAGAATAGCCCCTAATAAGAATCAAAGCTATCATCAGACCAATCAATGATTTCTATTTATATACAGAGCAATCCAGAGACAGCCACAGATAAGATGGCAATCACATAGCAGGTATTATATGTACACAACTTGCAGTGTGAAATCATCCCAAAATTGAAAAGACAGTAATGGAGATATTCTGAGTTTCTCTTGGGAGCAAAAATACGAAAAAAGTCACTATTGTGCAGAATCTTATTTGAACTCTGACCGCTACACGTTCTACAATGGAGATATAAACAAGAGTGTTATTATGTAATTTAACTCAATGCCTATGAGGACAATTGTCTTCAAAATGAGCGCTGGAGGAACTCCAATAATGAGTTAAAACGTCTTTGTGCCTGTGGGGAGCTAGCTATGATTAATAATTACTGCTTTAATTGTCTAATGTTAATTAAACACAATGTTATTATCTGGAATTAGTTGGAAATCTGGCCGTACTTGACTGTGACTGAATGGATGAGAATAACCATCGTTTCAAGACTGGTCTCTCGAGGTCTTTAGAATGTGGATGCAGCTTGGTGGATATTTTGGTAATTCATATTTTATAGAAACGTCAGTCATGTACAGCTGGAAAGCCACTGCCACATTTAGGACATTTTCTCGTTCATCCCTGCATTTCAGTCATTTTTGATAATTGTGCATTATAAAGAAAAAATTGTAAGTCGCTTTGGATAAAAGTGTCTGCTAAATGAATAAATGTAAATGTAACAAATCTATATTGTAGGAATTATTTGGAATTTTTAACAAATATTAAAGTATTAGATCTGGATATATACCTTTCTCTTTGTCCAATATTTTTTTTGAAAGAAGTCTCACCGAGGCTGCATTTATTTGGTAAAAAGAAAAAAGAAAATATTTTTTTAAGTAATATTTGGAAAATTATTAATGTATATTTTACAATTAAATGTATTCCTTTGATGTCGGATTTCAGCAGCCATTACTCCAGTCTTCAAAAGTCATACTAATATGCAGTTTTGCTGTTCAATAAGCATTTATTATCATTATAATTATTATTAAAACAATGCTGCTTAATATTTTTTGCACAAAATGTGATACATTTTTTATACAAAATGTGATACATTAATTTATTTATTTATGTTTGTGCCATACAGTAATTGGTATAATTTTGAAGCATCATCTATTTTGTTCATATTTGACAGTGGATAGTTTTGATGTCAAAAATTGGTAACTGAACCTTCATAGCAGGATTTTGAGGAATGTGCAACAGTTGCAAATCCAGAAAGGCATTAATCTTTTCCAACCCATAAGTCCCTTATTCCCCTTTACATTTTACTGTATTCTCCATCACCTTCATCACCCCCAGCAAGGCAGATGACACAAGCTGAAGCCCAGTGTCCCGTTCACCAAATCTGCTTCATGTCCGTTCCCATGACACAATTGCAGGACGTTAATGGACCTTTCATGTGCAGAGCTCTCCGGCAGCCAGAAGGCAAAGAGCGCAGGGAGAGATAAGGGCCGTGGTAATTGACGCCTAGCCTGGGAGAACAATCAAGGCCAAAGCAGCAAAGCAGCACATCCTCTAATTATTGAGAAGTCTAGCATTGAGGTACGATGATAATCAGTCTCTCAGAGACCTGCGCCTCTGTGTGGTTACAGCCGATTTATCGTGTTTCTCTCCCCGCTTCCACTTTTATTAAAGATGATATTTCATATTGAGGGGGAAAAAGGGATCTCCAGACAAAAGTTAAAATGCAAAGTTTCGAGTCTGTAAGAGACAACTCAGATTATTTCTTGGCTTATCCGCCGAGTACATGCAAAAAAGTGGATGAATGTGGAGCAAAACATCAAAGAGCTAGAACTAAGAAAAAGGGGGCTGGAAATATGCTGTTAAATATTTAGTGCGAATGCCAACAGGTGGTCAAGAGTGCAACACGGGGAAATGGTTTAATTATGATGAATTATGAATGACCCTCGTACTTATGTAAATATGCTTTTCGTTACTTAATTGAAAAAGAAAGTGGATCCATATCGAGCAAAAAAGTGCAAAATGAATGTGTGCATGTGTAATTAAATGACAATTATGTCCACCTAAAAATAGACGCCTAATCATAGATAAGAGATAGGTTGTATCATTGATAGTATTATTTTTTTACAGTTCTCAATCAATTTTTGATGCTTATGAAGTAGCTTCTTTTATTTTGAAAGGATTCCATGGAAATTACAAAGAGGCTCCAGACATCTTAACTCTCTTCATTATTGCTAGAAAATAATTAGAACAACTTAGAGTATTTGAAATATGATCCAACACTGTAAAAATAGTTTTGTCTGTTTCTACATGCTTGGGTCACTTTCCAGTGAAGATGGAGCAGTTGAAAGTGTCACAGAAACAATCATTTCCTCAGAGACGCTGGATGCACCTCTAATGGACTGTGCTTAGTGAAAAAAAATGAATAAAATTGGGAAGTGGCTGAAAAAAAAACCTTTAGAACTGTCTTAGATCCCTGGGCATAGAAACCTCTGAGATTAGTAATAATTGATAAACGTTGGGGACGAGGGTTGCCAGCTGCTTAAAAACACCAAGATACGCTCTTAAATATACTGGAATGCGTAGAAATGCAAAGTCTCCTGTGAGGGCTAAGTTTAGGTGTAGGGTAGGTGTAGGGCAATAGCACATACAGTTTGTACAGTATAAAAACCATTATGCCTATGGAGAGTCCCCGTAAACCATAAAAACCAAGGTGTGTGTGTGTGTGTGTGTGCGTGCGTGTGTTTTATACGTGTTTGTGTTTTGATGTATTCCTGCTAACTTCTAACTTGTTTATATCACAGACAATCATCTAACATTGAATCGAATGAAGTCTGGGAGCCAGTCAGCAAAAAGCCATATACTGAGGGACATGATGACAGCAAAAAATCGTCAAAAACACTATAATCAGAAGAGCTTTATTACAAGTATGTTTACTCACACAAGGAAATTTTCCTGATGACAGGAGCTTCCAGTGCAGAAGAAAGTACAGACATATCGCAGACATACATGATAGTGCAGACATACATAGGAATAACACAGAAGGAATGGAATATAACACCAACATAAGAAAAAAAACTGATATTAAATAATATACTATGTACAGAAATAGAAATATAGGATAAATGTAATTAGATTAGAAATTATAAATAGATATGTTATTTACAAGTGTACAAATTTTGGATTATATGTATAAATGTCACTATAATGTGTTTATGCTTCAGTTACTATGTGTCAGCAATTATTGAAAGTGAATCTGGATGAGAAATTGAATAGCTCTAAGTGTAACCTTTCATTAGAGCCCAAAATTATGACTGTACATTAAAGCATTCAAGAATTACAGCATTTTATGTGTCGTTGGTTACAAAGTGTCATTTGGAATCTCTGAGTGTCTTTTTTTTGGAAGCGCCTAGACATGAACTTAGATAAACACGTGTAAAACACTAATTTTCTAATATATTGTTTATCAAATTGGAAATTTTGGCTTGATAATGCTTCATTCTGTGATCCCATATATTTTCCAGCTCATAGCTCCCAGCTATAGTCATCTGCAGGCTTCTATTTACAAAACAAATGTAGGGTGAATTTTTCTTTTTCAGTGTGTTCAAAGTACTATTACTCAATATCAGTAAGACTTGTGACTGTTGAGAAACAAACCTCAGAGTGTCACCTTTCAAAAGAGACCAACACCATGCATATCATCCAAATGGTCCAAGAACAGCATGCGATTTACGTTGGGTATGCCGTTTTTAGGCCTTTTAGGCTAATTTTACCGGAATCGAAAAGGGTTAAGGAGATCAAAGAAACACTGTTCATGGTTATGATGAATGGAATGGACACTTTTTTCACCTCTGAATTTCATCTCAGAAGAGATTAGTTGGTATGTGTTGTGAGAGGAAACGCAACTTCTTCTAGCGAATGATCACCTAATGAATGAGAAGTGAGCAACATTTCAATGAGCTACAAATAAAGAGACAGAGAACAAAGAAAACAATCAGATGGTCTTGGTTGATTTTCAACAATTAAAAATTCAATTTTGCAGGGAAATATCAAATTTAATTAGAATTTAATCATTCTTCCCCAAATCTCTATTCTTTGGCTCCCGCTGATGCCAGCAGAAAGAGAGGGAGATAAAATGCCCGTTTCAGTCAACACAAGGCTTACGAAAGGTATGTAATAATTAATCAGGTTTAAAATAGAAAAATATGTTTTATTTTATTAAAGATTATATTATTTATATTTTCATAAAATTGATTCACTTTATACTCTCCATTTCATCTTCCACTTCTTATTCTTCTTAACTTTATTTATTAGTTTTATGCTCCAAACATGGAAAAAAAATGTGTTTAATTAAATTTAAACAAGCATGGAACTTGTGCAGTTTTAATTAACAGATAGTTAATTATTACAGAAAAGAAGAGAAAAAAGAAAGAAAAGAAAGAAAGAAAGAAAGAAAGAAAGAAAGAAAGAAAGAAAGAAAGAAAGAAAGAAAGAAAGAAAGAAAGAAAGAAAGAAAGAAAGAAAGAAAGAAAAAAGAAACCTGCAAGTCTAGACAAAATAATACCAGGGCATTTTGTCTTCAGTTATTTATTTTTGCTTGTTTTATATGCTGATATAAACACACACATGTGATCATGAACAGAGCTGTTGCTTAAAACCATGGGGCCTAGAATAATATATAAGAATGTATTCACAGCCTCCTACAGATGCATTTATTCAAACCAACTTATTGCAAGATCCATAGACCACACTGACCCTCAACAACTCAAAACTCTCAAAAACAGTCAAATCCAGATCCAAACAACTGAGAAAATCAGAAAGAAACTATCTGCCATCAGTTGAAACATTTGTCTTAATTTGAGTGATATTTGAACCAATTGTCTGCTGGGTAATTATAAATGATATCTGGCAAGGCATGTGCTTTCAAAACGCGTAAGAGCTGATTTTGCAGCCATCCTTGAGTGCTGCTGAATTCTCATTAAAAGACACTCACCTGCACATGTAACATATGCAGCACAAATTATGCATGAACTGACACTGTGCAGCATTTTCACTCAGCACTCAAAGATGTTTCATGTACTCGAGGAACCACAAAGAACATCATTAGGGGTTTGCAATTAAACTGTGCTTTATTGTTGTTTTTATTATGTCATGCAAATGTGTAACTTACTGTAAAACAATGGCAATCACGGACAAACACTGTTTCCCTCAACAGCATCTTCATATTATTTAAATTCTAACATCAAATCACATTTGTGTTATGGAGAGGTGCCAACAAAAATATACAATTGTATCTGATAATTTATGGAATGATCAATTTGAAATATATTGCAGAAAAACAATATTCTATGTCGCTCTCTTGTCTAAATAGTCATTTATCTGAGAAACTGAAGGCCATATTTAAAATACATTAAAGTCCTCAGACCATGTTTAATGGATACATTTAAATAAGAGCTTATTAAAGTATGCCAGCTAAAATGAGAGGTTAAAACATGTAGAAAATGTCTTCCACTGAGGGTCATTTGCAGAGCCTTTCATACCCCTATTATTTTATTCATTGACTCTTACATGAAATATCTTTTACATCACATTTGCCTCTCCTAGTGGCCATCTTAGAAGACACCGAAAAGGCCGATTCTCTGTTAATAATGTCTGCAGACCAGATTATAATTAGGCTTCACCACATTAGTCTTAAGGAACAACGGATAATAGATTTAAGTTATAGCCTAGATGACTTTTTTAAAACAAGAGTCTTATTAATAACAATATCATTAATAATAATGATCATAATAATACATTTTATTTATTATATATTGTTATTTATTATTTTAAATGTATATTATTATTATTATTATTATTATTAGTTAGTCACACTTTCTGAAAGCCAGAGCACAACATATTTTTGTGGCACAGAACCATTTGTTCTTATGGCATTTATTTTTTTTCCATGCTCTATCATACACAATTTATTATTGATTGCAGTCTTGTGTAATACAAATGGTCTTAGGATAAAGACAAATCAAGAATTTCCATGCTACCAAGGCGGAAATAGATTCCTAAACAACTTTTGTCTGCTGAGGAGATTGTCACAGGCGTTGAGGGGGGTTCGGCAGACATCGACCAGGATCTGTGTCACTAGAGGAAATGACAAAGCTGCACTCGAGACAAGCACAATTTCACATTAATGAATAATTGAGACTCAGAAATATCCGACAGGGCTGGGAGCTTCTATCCCATGTTTGCTTTTTCTAATTATGCTGATAGAGGCGCCTTGACTTGTTGGGCTTAACCCATAGGTGTATTGAAATCATGCATTCGGCTGGAAATAGTTCTTTAAATAAATAGGTGATGTTAAATCACTGTTGTGTTGCAAAATCCTTGATTGTCAATAAATGTATAGCATTTGTGTCCTTGGGACTGACAGGAAACGTTTTCAGTAACACTTTAAAATAAGGTTCCATTTGTGAACATTTGTTACGTTATTTAACTTTAACTAACAATCATAAATATTTGTTAATCTTAGCTCATGTTAATTTCAATATTTACTAATGAATTAAAATATGTGGTAACACTTCATAATAACTGCATGCAAGGAATCATTAGGTAAGCTTTAGTAAATGGTCAGTTCATCCTTTATAAAGCATTATCCCAACATTAATAGTCATTAGTAAGAAGTTTATAAATACAGCTATAAATGCCTTGTTCTTGATTTATAAGCATATCTATTACAAAGGAGATTTAAAGGATCAGTTATCTTCCTAACATAAAAAATAAACAAACACAACACAGAGGGATACAGAACTCAGAAATATGTATTTCAAGATGCAAAAAAAATAAAAAATAAAATAGTGAATAGTCCTCACTTTAGATGAGCTCACACAAACAGATGGCTGGCAACTAAATGTTTTATAACTACCTGCCTTAATCATGAATTACAGCAGGAATAAGTGTTAATATGAGCATTTATTAACTATTATCATGTGTCTAAATAATAGGATTTATAAATGTACATTGAAATAGTTTATCATTTACTTTTCAATGTATTACATTTAAATAATTTACTTACATTTTCTAAATGATCTATATGAACCACTGACAACTCCTAAATAACTGGTTTGTAAATAACAAATAATTTAGAAATGGTAAATTGATCATTATTAAAATACGGAAATACAATTATTAAACATTATAGATATGCTCAAGAACAAAACATTCATAGCTGTATAAACTGATGCCTATTAATGTTGGAACAATGCTTTATAAAGAATGAATTGACTATTTACTAATGATTAACTAATGATTCATTGTGTGCAGTTATTGTAAAGTGTTACTAAATATGTCAAACAAAAGTTGTATCTGCTAAATTGTTTAATGGACCTGAGCTTACCTGATGAATAAAATGTATTGCTCATTGTTAGTTAATGTTAGTTAATGCATGAATTAAAGTTAACTAATGGGACTTTACTGTAAAGTGCTACCTTTTTCTTTAGTGAAGTAGTATTGGCTTTGGGTTATCAATAATAACTTCCAAACAGGACTTGTGTGACCGTTCATAACAGTAAGAGAAAGAAAGGAGAGCAAGAAACGGTGTTAAACTAAAAAGACAAGAAAGTTAAGGAGAGAAACCGAGAATGTCTTGCTGCAATTAAGGTGAAGGTGGCTCTTTTTTTCTGGGAAAGGCAAACGGGAATTGGAGGCTTCCATCATTGCTAGTGGGGATGAGAAGGTACAGGAAAGGAAACTTCAGAGCATCTTGAGTCCATTATGTTGAATTCCAAACCTCATATCCAGTCTAAGGAGAGAAAGTGAGAAACAGAAAGTTTCATTTTTAATGACAGCTCATGAATTATTCCATTTATTGTATACACTGTGTTTTCTGGGGTAGCACGTCCAAGAAAGATGAAGCATGTAGAAAAGTCTTTGACCTATAATTGGGCGATAAGGTGCCAATGACACCTGTTGAGCAAAACAGGAATGTTCCCAAAAAATAGAGCCTTGCCCCGTTTGGGAGACATTCTGTTTCCTTTTTCTCTCTGAAAGCTTCTTTTGCTCCAGTTGGAGTGAGGGAAAAAACCCACGCATCAGGTCAGGGAGCCGATCTAAAGCTAGTCCCCATGTCCCTTGTAAACAATGGTTATGCACACTCAATGAGAATCTGTGTGATTCAATAATACAAAGACCCAGATTCAGAAACAATGTGTTTCTACATCATCAGAGATATGAGTAAACAAACGTTACCAAAAGTAAAACTGACAGTAACAATTAGAATGAAATATAAATAAAATTAAAATGATTTATACATTAAAAAAGTATGTATAACAATTAAGTATTATACAAATCTGATGAAAGCAGTTAAATAATTAAATCAAAATAAGAAGGAAAAGAAGAATGAGAAGAAAGTAAATGATTAACACTTCTGTGGGATTACACTTACAATTTCAGCATCATTGTTCCTGTTTCCGGTCTTTTGTTAGAACATATTATTGGATTCCATTTTGTAACATAATTATTTTCGATTTAGTGACACATTCAACTCAGTGATAGTAGTGAATAGCAGTATTTAAGAAATAGAGAATGAAGTGACTGATTAATGTTGGTGTGTGTGTGTGTGTGTGTGTGTGTGTGTGTGTGTGCGTGTGGTGTGTGTGTGTGTGTGTGTGTGTGTGTGTGTGTGTGTGTGTGTGTGTGTGTGTGTGTGTGTGTGTGTGTGTGTGTGTACACACATTTGTATAATGACATGGGTATGACAGGTATTACAAGGAGAAGTGATTTATGAAGACATTTTCAGTGTCCCCATAATTCAAAACGCTTATAAATCATACAGAGTGAGTATTTTGGGGGGAAAGTAGAAATGCACAAAGTTTCCTGTGAGGTCTCAGTTTAGGTGTAGGGTAGGTGTAGGGCAATAGCACATACAGTTTGTACAGTATAAAACCCATTACGCCTATGGAGAGTCCCCGTAAACCATAAAAAACAACGTGTGTGTGTGTGTGTGTGTGTGTGTGTGTGTGTGTGTGTGTGTGTGTGTGTGTGTGTGTGTGTGTGTGTGTGTGTGTGTGTGTGTGTGTGTGTGTGTGTGTGTGTGTGTGTGTGTGTGTGTGTGTGTGTGTGTGTGTGTGTGTGTGTGTGTGTGTGTGTGTGTGTGGACATATGGGTCTCTTAGGCATACGTTCCTAAAAGAGGTTAATTAACGATTTTGGTGCTTCATGTTTTTTTTTCCCCCTATAATTTAATTCATAAATTTACAGGTAGTAAGATATCAATCTTTAATACCATTTGTTCATGTTCTGGGGTGGTATGTACATGTTACTGAGCTGACATGGTTATACAAATCTAACAAGAAATTATTTAATTATTTAGATACAAATAAAAAATCTTACAATTCGGAAAGTATTTATGGTGGACTATTATATTCCCAGATTAATATATTAATATGAAAATCTAAATTATTCAAAATATTATTTTATTTTAGTATTTTTAGTTTAGAATTAAATAGTATTATTTGTAATATCTTACAAATGCAGAGGATGGTCCTTATACATTTTACAGAAATAATTAACATTGTGTCAAGACAAAAAACTAATTTGGAAGTATTTCTGCAGTTTCTAAAGCTTGTCAAAATCAGTTTATTACATTCAGTGGTTGGTGACGTGAGGATTAAAATGGTCTAATACTGCATATTAAGCTGAACAAAATCCAGTCCTGCATTCTCTCAGCCATATTACACTGTCTCCACTGCTCCCTCATGACACAGACATGTTCTCCAGCCGGCCAATAGGTGTCCCTGTAAACCATACAAATACTAGCAGCCAATCTCAGTCCTACAATACTCACTGCCAGCACTGATTCCATTCATACTGGTCATGATACAGCCAGCTCTGCTGACAAAGAAGACCGTTAGATACAGGTACTGCAGATAACACTGCTGACATTTGTCACCATTATTTGATACAATTTTTAACATTACAAATAAGGTAATATCTTGTTAATAATACCATTAGTCGTAAGTAATATTTTAAACTTCATCATCATCACCTTCTATTAGTAACTAAACTAAACTTAATAATAATAATAATCTTAATATTCAGTTCAATTAGGACATATACTTAGCCAAACAATCTATAGCATTAGTATTAAATGTTTTTTTTTCAGTATTAGTATTAATTTACAGCAATTATATATAGGCATATATATATATATATATAGCATTAGTATTAAATGTTGTTGTTTTTTCAGTATTAGTATTATTGTACAGCAATTATATACATATACTGTATATATATATATATATATATATAATTGTTATTATTAACAACAACAACAACAATAATGATAATAACAACAACAATAATAATAGTAATAATAATAAGAATAATCTTATTATTCAGTTCAGACATGTTTAATTAGCTACAGTCTATCAAATTAAATGAAATAGTTTTAGTTTGAGTATTAGTAGTAATTTACAGCTATTATTGTTGTTGTTGTATTGTTTAATAAGTTGATAATAATATTAATAATTAAGATTGCCCAATGAAATAATGCCTAATTAAACATAATAATAATAATAACTCTCTAACGTCTGCTCTTGTATGTGCTCATAACATGCTGATCAAATAATGCAGTGTGTTTTCCTGCCCTTCTCTTTCCTGTCTCCCGCTCTCTCTTTCTTTCTCTCTCGCTCAGTGGCAGCAGTAAAAAGGGGGGTCAGACCAGCGTTCCCAGGATAAAAGAGCTGGGCTAAGGGCTCCTCTCAATCACTGGGCCCTCCAGGAGGTGAGCTTCACGGGGCGATGAGAGACCTGTCGGGGGTGTGGTGATGTGAGCTCCATTTAGACGTGTCTATCTCAGGAGGAGAACGCTGTTGACTCTCCACTATCTCCTTTGCCTTTGGAGACAAAAGGCATGCAAATATTTGGTGTGCTGCTAAGCCCCACAGAAGCATATTCAAAATGTCAGGGTGGTTATTTTCTGGCAAGGTGGCTCATCTCTGAACAGCTGGATTCAGTGGGATGGGCCGCTGCCTGTTGAGCGGCTCCCAGACGATGAGGGGTCCCTAACTTTACTCGTAATGGCTCTCGGAGGGAACAGCTTGCTTCTGGAACGAGTGCAGACAAGTCCATTTGTATCATTCGAATGCGATTTCCAATGCGATCTTGTGAATTTCCTGTATTTTTCTGAAAGCAATGCGTATTTGTGATAGGGAAATGCATTGAATAAACTGAACAAAAATTCAAAGATCATAATGTTGAAAATTTGGAGTTCCTTTTCCAAATAGTGATATAGTTTGTGTCTGTACATTTTTGTCTTGCTTTCACTCTCTGATTCCCTCTCTGAGCTGTGATCATGAGTGAGCTTTCTCATCGCCCCTGGGGAGGCTGCGGGGCTTCGGTCAGCCATATGGTGTGAGTCCCCTGCCCCGCCCCTAAATCACAGCCCTGGAGGAGCGGCCTGATGAGGCTGGATCAGATGGAGAGGACAGCCCCGACTCAACACAGCAAAGAGACAGCCAGGTAAGGACGAGGGAGACAAGGGTGAGGTGTGCTCAACCAAAAGAACATGAAGACAGGGAACAGATCACGTAAAGGACAGTTTGTGTTTGTTAGGGTCTTGGAAGAAAAAATAGCAAGTCACAGAGTAAAAACATTTTCAGCTTAATTTTAAGAATTTTAATTACTACAATTTTTTTTATTATTTCAATATTATAATAATTTAATGTATATATTAATCTATTAAATACATTTTGCTTGCTTATTTATTTATGTATTGCTATTGAGTCAATAGTTGCCTATGAGTGAATGATTTTGCGCGCGCGTGCGCACACACACACACACACACACACACACACACACACACACACACACACACACACACACACACACACACACACACACAACACACACACACACACACACACACACACACACACACACACACACACACACACACACACACACACACACACACACACACACACACACACACACACACACACACACACACACACACACACACACACACACACAATACACACACATGAAAATAAAAAATTGCATAATCATTAATTAAAATTAATAAAATAAGAAATCCATGTTTACATTGAAAACTCACATTGTACACTTTAAAATTCATGTTTACAACTAGATTAAAAACAGTGAAATTTGTTTAAAATAATAAATGTGTATAAAATTACTTTTATCTTTGTTTTAACTGTCCCCCATAAAAAAGTAGTAATAATAATAATAATTATTATTATTGTAAATGTTTAACATGTTTTTACTTCTGTTTGGGGTCTTGGGTATAAAATAATGTTTTGATTAGGTCAAAGTAAATTATTTTATTTAAATATGTATATATATTATTTTTTTTTTTTTAATCAAATTTATAAATCAAATACATTTTGAACGAATATTTTTTTTTACATTTTGATAGATAGATAGATAGATAGATAGATAGATAGATAGATAGATAGATAGATAGATAGATAGATAGATAGATAGATAGATAGATAGATAGATAGATAATATACATTTTTTATGATATTATTTGTGTAAGTGTACCCTAAAGTAATATGTATATTAATTTATTCATTTTATTAATTGTATCAATGCAAGGATATTTTACGGGGCTGCTCAGTTGGTTCATTATCAGATTTTTCCCCAGTTCTTCCCTGCACTGATTGCATGATCAATCTGCAGGTCAAGTATTCGTGTCAGGCCCGCTGTGAAGATGCAGTAGTCATTTAACTATAATTAGTGTTTTTAAATCATGTACATTAATTATAGCGTTTAAATGAAATTACCAAACGGTTGAACAGAAACACCTCAACGAGTCCCCTGTTCATACGGAGGGAGGAGGGAACGTACAAGAAAGAGAAGTAAAAGAAAGACAGGTTAATTGTAATTCACTGAGAAGCTGACAGTGGAGTGAATGTATTCCCTGCGGAGAATGATTGGAGAAATAAAAGTTTTCTCTATAGCCCCCCCCACCCCTGCCTTCTCACTCTCTGAGTTGCCAAACACCAGCTTGTCATTTCTGTTTTGTCTGGCTTCCTTGAGATGCCTGAAAGACTTGATACACACATTAAAAGATGCTGACATGTTTGCGTCTGATCCTCTTTTGGTCTCCATCTCTAATCGGGGGCGGCTTCTCTGTCTCTGTCTCCAACGTAGAGACTGCCACAGGTGCCACAAAAAGACTTCCCTCAGATCAGCCCCATTTTGAAACATTTGACAAAAGATGGATAGTTTTTCCCTTTCAGGACAGGAAAAACGGTGTTCGCTGGGCACCCGTAGATGTGATTTGACTCACAAGTATGTGGGCACTTGCCCTAATTAGTGTTCTGTGTTTACATCGCTCATTACCACACTGACAGTTATTTCGCTCATCTTTGAAAGGGGTCCTTTCAAGATGAATTACAGACTTGGATGCATGACACTTCCCAGCTACAGAGGTGTCCCGTGCCGGGGACCAAAGCCCAAATGAATCTCCGGAAGAGGTGTCTTGAAGATATAAGCTATTCAAATGAGACACTAACAGAAGGGGACTTTGCTATTGCCGGGCGCCTTATGATAATGTTCTCATTTGAATATAAAAGAATCTTTGCCATTTTCTTCCCGTAGATCAAAAATGTGCGGCTTGAATAGGTGTCCCCCACGCTAAACAGAGAAGACAATGGGAGAGTTAACCATCTGCTGCTCTTTTGTTTGTTATGCTGATGGAATTCTCATACAGACACTCAAAGAGGGTTAAAACAAGGAGATTGTAATAATGCCATCCACTTATTACGTACTGTATGATCGTGTGGGTTTTCTTACAGTAAATGGGCAGCTTTTGTGAAGCCACATTAGAGAGTCTTGTGTGAGTGTGTATTAACTGCTGTGCTTGAAAATGTATGGTCAGGATGATGGACAGTACATCTATTGTGGTTCTGTTAATATCTTAATGTGCATTACTCCATACAGTCGATCTATAATATGTATTGTATTGCACTTATTAACACAACCCTATTGAAATAATATACCGCTACCCCGTAAGCCATACAAATAAACATAAGAAATGTTTTATTTCATTTTATTTGTCCATTGTATCTAAGGCTGGAATAGAACAAAATAAAATAAAATAAAAATTACATTCACAATTAACTTGATATTTTCCCTCAATAAACTACTTATTTGCTGCTTACAGTAGTAATTAGGATTAAGGGATCTAGAATATTATAATGAAAATGTAAGGTTATGGTAAGGTAAGGTAGGTTCATAAAAGATAAGGTTTTAATACATACTTTTTAAGTACTAATGGACAGCCAATATTATAATATATATAGTACTGAAACATCTAGTTAATAGTGAATAGTGTTTCCTAATCTAAAATGTTACCTAATATATTTGTTTTCGGTAACACTTTAGTATAGGGAACAATTATTACTATTAACTAGCTGCTTATTAGCATGCCTATTATTAACATATTGGCTGTTTATTAGGACTTATTAAGTACATATTCTGCTTGACGATATTCTACATCCCTAATCCTACAAAATACCTAAATTTAACAACTGCCTATTAAGCAGCACATTAGTTTATTGAGGCAATATTCATAGTTAATGGTTTGTTAATAGAAAGAATAGGACCTTAAAATAAAGTGTGACCATGTTTTCTCTACCTTTTCTATTTTTCTAGCTGGATTAAATAATGTCATATTAAATCGTGTTAAATTAAATAATATACACTATTACATCAAATATGTATATATTTCTTCTACCTTGGTAACACTTTATAATAAGGTTCCACACGTTAATGTTGGTTAATGCTCTAGCTAACAATGAGCAATACATCTGTTACAGTATTTTGTTCATTTTTGTTAGGGTCAGTTAACATAAATTGTTAATAACTGTTCTTTGTTAGTTCAGGCTAACTCATGAACAAATAATATTGACATATACAACTTTTGATTTCAATAACGTATTAGTAAATGGTAAAATTATTATCATCTAATTTTAATAAATCCTTCAGAAGTATTTATTATTGTTAGTTTATGCTAAATAATCTACTTAACTAATGTTAACGAACAACACCTTATTGTAAAGTTTCATTTTAACTGCAATGCAAGTAGGATAGTTAAAGGATGAGATACTTTAGTATATCTGAGCTATTGTAGTGTCTGTACTTCTGTAAGTGCAGATCTGTAGCGTGAGCTGGTCTGCAGGAGCTGGTGAGTCTTTGAGAGTGTCCACTGCCTCGGGCTCGTCCTCCAGCCACAGCTTCATGTCTGCTTCTGGTGGCTGCATACACAGAACAGGCACCTTACAGCTGACAGAGGCCAGTGCCTTGATAATTATCTGGGAGACATAATGTAAATCAGCAACACCAGAGGAAACAAAACTGTCCTCAGCGTGAGCCTCATGTTAGCATTTAGCATGTAGCTTGATGCTATAAACAACTAGAAGCAAAACAAGAAATATAAGGTAAAGTTCACCCAAAAATGAATAGATAGACATCTATGAATAGACATGTCTTCATATATATTTTCAATACAAGGACAATTCATAGTGACCAGAACCTGTTATAAGTACAAAAACGCCATAAAAGCACTATAACATTCAAAAGTGACATTTGTAATGCATTACATTGATCAAAAGTGACTGTAAAGACTTTTTATACCCCAAAAATATGAATAAATGCTGTTCTTTTGAAATTTCTATTCATCAGTGAATCCTGAAAAATGTATCACAATTTCCGCAGCACAATTTAATATTGTTTAGGTTTAGGGGCGGAGTTAGGTGTAGGTCATTCGTACAAATTCATACGAATTGGCAAATCGTAAAATACGTACTATTTGGCAAAAAACGTATAAATTTGTACTGGTGAGGTCGTACGAATTCGTACGAATTAGCCACCTCATAAAATATGTAGCCTACGAATTTCTGTGAGATCGGGCTGTGTAAGTTCCAAGTCTTCTGAAGCCATCCTTCAGTACTTACTGTGAATTTTCTGCTCCGCTGCAACCCTAAAACACAAAGCTATCTCTAAAACATCAACGCTATAAGTTTAGGTGACTGGGAATATATAGCACCTGAGTCATATGGGTTACTTAGTATCTTTATAGGGCTTTTTTGGAGCTTGACAACCTGCGGCCAATATGAACTAAGTAAAGTTTCTTCATTTTGTTTCACAGAAGAAATAACAGCATGCAGGCGTGACAGAATTATCATTTTTTGGATGAAGTAGTATTAGTAGCCATACTCTCACTCCACAAGTGACGGTAGAATTGACGACTATTGTAGGCGCTAGTGTGACACTTTTACAGCAACTGCAGTTAATTCTAGCCGAAATATCTGGAGGTTCACCATGAGTGCAAACATTCTACTTGGCAGTGAGATATTACAAAAGTCTTTTGGGTCCAACAAACCCATCTCATTAATATTTCCAATTATTATTCCTTTTCTGTTCTCTTTCTACCAGCAAATCTGCCGAGCAAAAGAAGGAAAATAATTAGCTACTCCTGATATTGCAGAGGTACGGAGAGCGCCTGGGTCAGACCAGGCATCCTGCGTATTCTGACATTTTAAATTACCTGAACAATACCTGAAGCAATCTCTGGACCTAATTAACTTCCCACTGAGACCAAATGTACACATCAGTTAAAAAGATAGATTTGAGGGGACAAAGCATGATGCCTGGGCCTGTGCTGGGGAAAAAGCAATGCGTCCCGGACATAAACCCCCTCCCTCCCCACCCGCACGTACCACACCGTGTCCTTTCCCATATGCAAACGCAATAGGCAATAATCTGTTGGCCCTATTTATTGTATTAGAGTAGGGGGACTCTCCATCAAGTAATCAATGTGCTGTTCCAATGAGTTCATTTTAATGCACTCAATCATGCCTTTAATGTTTATGGCTTACGGGGGTAGAAAGCATCGGGAATGCAGGAATGTTATATGGCTTCGGTTTCGGCCCATTTCATTAAATATTTACGCGCTCAAAAAACTGGCATCGAAATAGGGGTGGAGGAGAAATACATTTGCTATGTTTCACTCTCCCTCTTTGTCTTTCTCTCTCACCTCCTGTGTCTGGCTCCCTTGTTTACATTTGAACTCATTGTGTAATGCTGGCACTTCTCTCCACTTTTATTTATCTTTTAAAAAGGTTTAAAGTGATAGAGTGAGACGTTCTTCACAGCAACACAGGCAGCTTGTCAATGCCACCATCGTCATGTTATGAAAGGCCTTTGTCTTACCAGCAGGCCAGCAGGAAATGATGCAAAAATGCTGAAATTCAGCTATAATTCTCACCCTATTTTGGTGTCAGTCTTACTATCAGCTCAGCTGCTGTTAGCATCTCTTTTGCTGGTAAATATAAGTAGCTTGTTCTCTTCCTGTAATCACACTCTTCAGTTTAACTACAGCACCCCAAGTAATATTAATTTTTCATCTAGTCTATTTAAGGCCATTTGTGACGCGTGTGTATATATTTAAAGGTGCCTCTTAGGATTTTTTTTTCGTCAGCCTCATATCATAAAACAGTAGTATTTTTTTTAGATGCATGTACTTTATAAATTATATGCATACACTACTGTTCAAAACTTTGGGGTTGGTAAGATGTTTTAATGATTTTGATATTTTTTTTTTACTTTGTGATCAACAAAGATGCATTTAAAAATGCAGTAAAAACAGTAATATTGTGAAATGTGTTAAAATAGTTGTTTTTCTATTTGAATATATTGTAAAATGCATTTTATAAATGTAATTAATTCCTGTGATGGGAAGCTGAATTTTCAGCAGCCATTAATATAGTCTTCAGTGCCACATGATCCTTCAGAAATCATTCTATACTGAAAAAGATATGGCATGTAACACATTGAATTAAATGTGACATTTTAAAGTAGAAAACTGAAATAGTTTTTCTTGTAAAAATATACTGCAATAATCTTTATTCAGAATCTTTATTTTAATAATATTTTGTATTTATTTATTTACATTTATATTTTATTATTTATTAATTTTTAACATTTTAATATGCTAAATTTGCTGTTCAGATAACGTTTATTATATTATTGTCATTGTTGAACACAGATTCCATTCATTTTAATTTGATACTTAGTCATTTAAAATATTTGTTTAAAATTATATAAAAATGCTGCATCCTTGCCATATTTAATGCATCCTTGTTGTGTAAAAATAATAATAATAATAATTATTATATTAATATAAAAATAATACTGACCGCATACTTTTAAATGGTAGTGTAGTTGATTTTGCTTTGGCTTGTTTTGAATTTATTTAATAGGTTTCTTGAAGCATCTTGGAGACGTTGTCACAGTTCTTCTGGATTTAGTCTGTCTCAGTTTGTTCTGTTTATTCATGTCATTCCAGACAGACTGAATGATGATCAGATCACATATCTGTGTGGACTTGTTACAATTAATGGCAAAATGAATGTTTGAAAATGTAAACTGATTTTTCCCGCTGACACACTACAGCAAAAGATAGAAATAACTGATTTCAAACCATTTTTTTAGCTGGTGAAAATACTTGTGTTCTGAAAATTTTAGCTACCACTGCATATATCCCTTAGATAGAAGTCATTTTGCTTTGCAACTCGTTTCTTATCAACATGTAAATTAGTATTCTATAGCAATCTCCTTCACAAAGCCCCAAAATACCTGCACTACACTACAGCGCTCCATGCCGGTGGAAGCTTTCACCTGCAGCCCAGGGAGAGTTGAGTGATCAGTAACAAGCAGTTGTTTGAGCTAAATGCTGTGATGTGCTGCTCTGAACGGGAGCCTGGAGTATGTTTCTGACATTCAAAGCTGAGCCGGAGAGGTTTGGGGTTGCAGAGAGAGTGTGAAATGCGCGTGTCGAGTGTCGGACTGAGCAGAGGCGAGCAATCACTTCCTGCTGTGTGCTATCCCTGAGATCAGAGATCACAGCTCCCGACCACACATGCTCCTGAGACTCTGGCCTCCTGCAATATTTACCCTCTACACGAGCCAGCTCGGCAGAGAACCGTCACTCAGCAGCCCTGGAAAACTGCTTTTAATAGAACCATCAACTCAAATCAGCCATTCCAACACATGGGGATGTGACAATCCAGCTTGTACTACAGATTTACAGACAAGGGCTGTTTTCGCAAGCCTGAGAAAGTGGAAACAGTTGGTGGATTCTAAAAGTTTAACATATGAATATATTATGTTCATTTGATATTCACGAGAAGGGGTGCAGTTTGGAGTTTTGAGGAACTTCTTTGCTGTAAGTTTAAGAGCTGTATAAAGGCTGAATAACAATATTTCTTTTGAAAAGACGTATGGAAAAGTTCTGTTGTTCAGACTAGTATTTACCATTTAACACTCTATATTTATTTATAGATGTGTTAATTAAACTTCTCTCTCGTAAGTCATTCTGAACTTATCATTAATATTATCACTCTTATTAATTCATGAGTGGATTTTAATTAAATTGACCACACCACTCAGGAAGTCAAACTGGAATAACAGGAAGAGCAATTTACTGAATTGTTGTCCCAAAAGTGTCAAACATGGTAATACTTTCTGGGAAGTGTTATCTACCTATACTGCTATTCAAAAGATTGGGGTCAGTGATATTTTATTATTTTTAGTAATTTTATTCAGCAAGGAAGCATTAAATTAACAGTAAAGAAATGTTAAATGTAAAACAATCATCAAATCATCTAAAATTATGCTTACATGCTCAGTAATATTTAATAAAATGTACACCCAAAGCATAATTTGACTGAAAAATCTGTCTTTCTGTGTCTTCTATCTATCTATCTATCTATCTATCTATCTATCTATCTATCTATCTATCTATCTATCTATCTATCTATCTATCTATCTATCTATCTATCTATCTATCTGTCTGTCTGTCTGTCTGTCTGTCTGTCTGTCTGTCTGTCTGTCTGTCTGTCTGTCTGTCTGTCTGTCTGTCTGTCTGTCTGTCTGTCCATCTATCTCCTCTATCCGTCCACCCGTCCATCTATCTCCTCTATCCGTCCATCCATATCGTCCGTCCATCGTCATCCATCCATCCATCCGTCCATCCGTCCATCTGTCCGTCTGTCATCCGTCTCCGTCCATCCGTCCATCATCCATCCGTCCATCTATCCGTCCATTCGTCCATCTATCCCTCTATCTCTATCCATCTATCCGTCTCATCTATCCATCCATCCGTCTATCCATCCGTCGTCTGTCTGTCATCCTGTCATCCGTCCATCCATCCATCCGTCCATCCGTCCACCCATCCATCTATCTCCTCTATCCGTCCATCTATCTCCTCTATCCGTCCATCCATCCATCCTCCATCCGTCCATCCATATCCATCCATCCATCCGTCCATCCATCCGTCCATCTATCCATCCATCCTCCATCCGTCCATCCATCCATCCATCCATCCATCTATCTCCTCTATCCGTCCATCTATCTCCTCTATCCGTCCATTCGTCCATCTATCTCCTCTATCCATCTATCCATCTATCCGTCTCCTCTATCCGTCTTCCATCTATCCGTCTCCACTATCCATCTATCCGTCTGTCTGTCTGTCTGTCTGTCTGTCTGTCTCTGTCTATCCGTCTGTCCATCCTCTATCCGTCTATCCGTCTCCTCTCTATCCGTCTATCCGTCTCCTCTATCCATCTATCTGTCTCTGTCTCTCTATGTCCATCTATCTCCTCTATCCGTCTATCCATCTCCTCTATCCGTCTATCTGTCTCCTCTATCCGTCCATTCGTCCATCCATATCCTCTATCCATCTATCTGTCTCCTCTATCCGTTCATTCGTCCATCTATCTCCTCTATCCGTCCATCCATCTCCTCTATCCATCTATCCATCTATCCGTCTATCCGTCTCCTCTATCCGTCTATCCATCCATCCATCTGTCTGTCTGTCTGTCTGTCTGTCTGTCAAACTTCAAGGCTTTTTCAACTTTGTTCTAAACTTTCAAACAAGGCTTTGTCTATCCAGCATTCAAGTAAGACTGTGCTTTTCTAGCTAAACATGATGCTTATGTGATTTCCTTAAATTTGAATTAAGGAATCCTGTTTGCTACCTCAGTTCAAATTCAGGAACTGGAGTTATAATGGAATCCTCATTTTAATTCGGAAATGGTGCACAACTGTATTATGCAGAAGCCTGGACTAATATGAATGTTTCAAACCGTTCGACATCATTACATTGTTGAGTTCAAGACCTTCATCTTTTTTGCATTAGGCGCACATGTCTACGTCAAATTAAAACATATTGGTTTTGCATTGTAGCTTAACAATACAGGAACATTTCACCAAATATTTTATTCAAAAGTCCTCACACCTTCCCCAAAGCTCTTTGACTGCACGACATGTCCCATGCTAACATTTGTAAATCCTTTGCCAAAGCACTGAACTTCCTTCCAGGCCACAAGAACAGCAGGCATCACTTGCTGACACAAGCTCTCATTTCTTTGTAGCATGAGTTATATCAGGTGGCAGAGAGGCACATTTTGGGCTTGCATACATATAAGACGAGCTGATTTAGGGTTTTTGGGGACCGCCTGAGGCAGGTTATCCTGTGAGCCTACTGACTGCAGAGGGATTGCCTGGCAGAATGAAAGGCGGGCAATAAAAGCAGAGGGGGGGAGTGCATCTCGAGTGCATTGAACAGGGGGGACTCCCTCAGGCAATGGCCCAACTGGCCTCTGGTTAAATCCTCCACTGAAAGTGTAATAATCCAACCAGAAGCAGACAGCAAGAGAGGACAGAGCCTTTAATGCACAACAACAGTAGCTTCTCTAATTGCCCCTTTTGTCTTTTAAGCACAGGATTTTTGAGGGTCTTTTGTGTTTGGAAACATACATCAATGGGCTTGGTTCTTCAAATGAGTTGGAGATCACAATAAAGCTAGAGATTGAACATGCGCTCTCACCATCCAGTAACCCGCTGGGAGAATTTATGTCATAGATATAAATTAAATCCTTTCTTGTCAAGTAGTTGTAGCTTATACAACTAACAGTGAATTTGAGATTAACTTTAAAAATATTCCGAAATTATCCACGTATGTATATATATATATATTAATTGTATGACAACAGCAAGTCAAAAGTAGATAAGTTCTGAAATAGCTAAATGGTACAGACAATCCAGAATAGGACTATACTTCCTTCATGGATGAATGTATGAAAAAAATTGTAAACGAGGGACTGAATTAAAAGTTGTTGATGTACACATTTGAACCTATACCATTAAACCAAATTAAACTATTAACATTTTTCATTTTTAATAGTTGAATATATATATATATATATATATGTGTGTAATATATTTTTTAAATATCTATAATTATATAATATTTTATAGCATAATAGTTATAGTTCACTCAAATATACATAATTTACTCAGCCTTTTGTTGATATTTCTGTTAGAAAGAAAGAAAGAAGGAAAGAAAAATAAATATTGTGCTTCATAGATTAAATGAAGTCATACAGGTTTAGAACAATGCAAGAATTTTCATATTTAGGTGAACAATCCCTTTAATAATTGTTTAGTAATTTGTCAAACTTAAGTCAAAATAATAAATATGTTCCTTTCATCAAAACCTTTACAAATCACTTGATATAGTTGATTTCCCTCATTAAATGTATAGGAATAGCAAACAGAGCTGCACAACCTCTCAATGACCTGATTTTGCATGATAATAGATAGTTGGAGAAGCCGAGCAGCCTCTCGCTTTCCTGCCAAATACATGCTAATTATGACAGGAAAGGTCAAAGTAATTAGCTCTGCTTTTGAACTTGAATGTAGCGGCTTTATTTGAGAGTTGAAAAAAATAGCTAAATTAGTTTTGTTTCATTTTGCCCAATTTGAATCAGTTTAGAAATGTATGTTGTATTGAACAAGCTCTGTTAATGAAATAATTGCCAGCTTTATGTTAGCGCTGCTACATCTTGGAAAGTGTTAAGTATCATACTCAATAAAATCAGCCATGAACAAACACCATTAGGCCAACAGTGAATCATAAGTGTTTTTGTTTAGATAGGTTAAGAAAGCATGTCATAATGTCTCTAAGAGCTCTAAGTGGTAGTTTAAGGGTCCATAAATTCAATTAGGCACTATTTAATCCTGTCCTTTAATGTGTTATTCACTGATCCATGTGATGGGTAGAAGCCTGGGGTTTGCCGACTTTTTTGAAGAAATATTGCCTGGGATTTCCATATATATTGTCAGTTCAATGATACCTTTCTCAAGCGTAAGGGCCACAGATGCTTACAGGACTGCAATCACAGTGCACTTCTCCCACAGGACATCCACTAGTCATTAGAAGTAGCTGAGAAGGGGGCGTCCCGTGAACAGACCCACACTCATAGTCCCCATAACAGCCTCCCCTTGGCCTCTCATCGCTAATGCTCCAGTTTAGCGGCAGCCATCAAGAATGCCGTGAAGGTCCTGACACACGTTACGGGCTCCTTGGGGTCCCAGATGATGAAGGGCGGGTGTTGCTGGGAGGCCAGACTGAGTCCCCCAGCCTCGTGCACCCCTCCAAAGTTCTCCTTTATCCCTTTGTGGCACGGGCTAGTCTCCTCAGGGCTAACCTCCTCCTCCTCCGAAATAGAGAAATGGGTGGGTGTCTAAAAGAACAGCTGCTATGAAAGAGTGCCATTTCCTCCTGCTGTCACCAGACCCCCCCCGGTTCACACACGCAGACACTATCCGCCGCCCCGCGCCCCCAATTAATATGCAGATGAACTTGTTTTTCTTAGTTGTGAGCTCCAGTGACAAAGCGGGAAAACATATGCTTAAAATATTTATGATCTCATCCAGTAATTAAGAGCTATCAGGGCTCTCAGTGAGTCAAACAGAGGCAGAATGGCCTGAAACAGGCGCTCGCTCCCTATAAACACACACACACACACTGACACACCCACATTGTTGGGGAATTTAAAGGAATATTCCCGGTTAAATACAGTGGCATGCTGTTTATTATCACAGAAAATAAATTAGACTCGACACAACAGTTTGTAAACAAAGAAATGTGATGACAGAAGTTTATTTAAAATGTGTGGCACATTTCGTTTATTTTTTTAAACTGTGAGACAAGTCAAATTATTTTCTTTGATAATCAACAGCATGCTGTCAATACAGCTTTACTTATATTTAACCAAGGAATATTACTTAACAACAATCAAAAGCAGATTAGTGCTGAAATAGCTAAATGCTACAAAACAGGGTCCCACTTTATATTAGGTGGCCTTAACTATATAAAAAAAATAAGTACAATGTACTTATTGTTTTAATATTGGGTATACGGGTAAGGTTAGGGACAGGTTTGGTTGTATGGTAAGGTTTATGGGTGGGTTAAGGTGTAAGGGATGGGTCAACAGTGTAATTATAAATGTAATTGCATAAATTAATTACAGATGTAATTACATGCATGGCATTTTTTTTATTATAAGTACAGTGTAAAAAAACATATATGTACACAGTAAGTGCATTGTATCAAATTATTAATTTAAATGTAAGTGCATAATAGACCACTTAATATTAAGTGGGACCCCAAAGGATATATAGAATATGACAATATTTTCTTTATTACAAATGAACAGATGATTAAATGTGACTGAATTAATGTGAAAAGTTGAAAAATCTGAATTAATATAAATTTCTGAAAGTTTCAAGTTGTGTTCAAGTATTTTTTACATTCCAAAAATATATATAAACATTTAAAAATTGCTTACTTTTGCTAAATTAAAAGCTAGACCGACTCGACCGACTGGCTGAAGTTTTAATTTACTGACATTTCAAATTTTGCTTTGTTCTCTGAGATTTACACAGTATTTTAATATTTTCATATCAACCACGTAAATGTAACTAACTGTACTGTACACTTGAGATCATTATGACTTGCAATTGTTACCTTAAAGAGCTTTTTCTATTTAGATTTATTTAGGTGTATTTAAGTTGATTCAGCAATATTAAATAATATTTTTGACCAGTAAACTTAACTTGTTTAGTGTAACAAACAACTGCTGTAAAATATAATACCGTGCAGAGCACTGCATGCTCGGTCGCAGCTCTGTCGCATGCAGTCTGGCGGCTCTGGATGGAGGATCCATTGATCCCACATCCAGCCCGACTGTCATACATGTCATGCATTCAACATTCAACATCCATCCTCCAGATAAAAGCTGAAAGGACTGAGCTGGCCTGCTGAACTCTCCGTAGCTCACTTACCGTTCGCCTCCGAGTGTCCTGTGCCTCCTTCCTTTTGTCACTTTTAAAGGGAACACCCTCTTTACAGCGTAGTAAAGGAGCCCTTGTGGTTTTCACGTCTCAGACCCTATGCCTCGTCCTGTGCAGTGACCGACAGAAGTCCCTTACACGGCTCTCTCTTCGGAGCTTGTTGTCTCACAGGCGCTCAGTGCCGCACTGGCTGCGTTTTGTCAATAATCATTTATTTGTTGCTGCAACGGCAGAAGCCATTACATCTGACCTCCCTGTTTCATCAATTATGGATAGATTATTGGATGTGAACATCTGCACAAGCAGCAGCACGCTCTGTTTGGACTCACCTCGTGGCTGGGATTAGATCAAGTATTAAACTGTTGTTTATCGTCAGGCCAAAAAACTCGACTGGGAAGAGCCATGGGGGAATTCCTCTTAAAGAAAATACAACACCCATCAGCAGGCACCTTAAATTGTTTAGCAGTGCCGCCGAGGTCCCCCGTAAGCTGCCGGTCATGTATTATTCACAGGTATTACTGTTTGTGATAAAGCTCATGATCAGGGCTTTTGGCAGATGTGTGGCGGTTAGTTATTGTTTTGTTGCGTTGGAAAATGCATGAGCGGGGTACGGTTGATGCTGCTGCCACCCTTTCATATGATTCTAGGAGGAACAGATGGAGGCGTAGGGCTTTGCCAGCAGCGACCAACTATTTGGAACTTCAATCCAGGACTTCAGTCCAGCAGTGGCCCCAAAAAAGAACTGGGCCCTGCTGCCCGAGCTTAAAATAAATCAGAGGGCATTCGCTTCTTTTGACAGGGGACTGTAGAGCTTTAGATTGCAAATAGTGGCCTACATTAATTAATTAAGAAACTAGGGGCATTAAGTGGGTAAAGACTGACATAAACTAACAGATGTTAAAGCTAACATTGGTTCCAGCTATTTTAATCCAAAGTTAATAAATCTGAACTACTCTAACAATGACCTGCACACATATGCAATACCGTTCAAAAGTTTAGAGTTGGTAAGATTTTTTTTTTATTGTTTTGAAAAGATGCTCATCAGTGCTGCATTTATTTGATCAAAAATACGGTATTATTGTGAAATATTAATGCAGCTTAAAATAACAGTTTTCTATCTGAATACATTATAAAATTGAATGTATTTGAATGCCTATTTTTCAGCATCATTACTCCAGTCTTAAGTGTCACATGACCCTTCAGAAATCAGTCAAATATGTCGGTTTGCATATTTTAATTATCAGTGTTGAAAACAGATGTGCTGCTTAATATTTTTGTGGATCCAATTTTTTTCATGATTCTTCGAAGAATATAGAAAGTTCAAAAGAACAGCATTTTTTTACATAAAATATTTTGTAACCTTATAAATGTCTAAACTGTCACTTTTGATTAATTTGATGCATTCTTGCTGATTCATTTCTTAGTAATTGCTGAGTAATTTTTAATAAAACAATCTTACTGAAAAAGTATGGGAATACTTTTGAATGGTAGTTTATTATGTAATATTAGTAGTTGTAATATTTTTGTGGATTTTTTGTGTTATTTATTTATTTTTGGAGTTGTTTAATGAATGAACAGCAGTGTTCAAATGAAATAAAAATTAAATAAAAGTAATCAAAATATTTGATCCTCTGCTGGTTTTGTACGTTTGCCCTCTGACAAAGAAAGGATCAGTCTATAATCTTAATGGTAGGTTTATTTGAACAGTGAGAGACAGAATAACAACAAAAAAAATCCAGAAAAATGCATTTAAAAAAAGTTATAAATTGATTTGTATTTTAATGAGTGAAATAAGTATTTGATTCCCTATCAATCAGCAAGATGTATGGCTCCCATGTGTCTTTTATACAAGTAAAGAGCTGAGATTAGGAACACTCTCTTAAAAGGAGTGCTCCTAATCTCATCTTGTTACCTGTATAAAAGACACCTGTCCACAGAGGCAATCAATCAATCAGATTCCAAACTCTCCACCATGGCCAAGACCAAAGAGCTGTCCAAGGATGACAGGGACAAGATTGTAGACCTTCACAAGGCTGGAATGGGCTACAAGACCATCGCCAAGCAGCTTGGTGAGAAGGTGACAACAGTTGGTGCGATTTTTTGCTGATGGAAGAAACACAAAATAACTGTCAATCTGCCTCGTACTGGGGCTCCATGCAATATCTCACCTTGTGGAGTTTCAATGATCATGAGAACGGTGAGGAATCAGCCCAGAACTACACGGGAGGATCTTGTCAATAATCTCAAGGCAGCTGGGACCATAGTAACCAAGAAAACAATTGGTAACACACTACACCGTGAAGGACTGAAATCCTCCAGCACCCGCAAGGTCCCCCTGCTCAAGAAAGCACATGTACAGGCCCATCTGAAGTTTGCCAATGATTCAGAGGAGAACTGGGTGAAAGTGTTGTGGTCAGATGAGACCAAAATCTAGCTCTTTGGCATCAACTCAACTCACCATGTTTGGAGTAAGAGGAATGCTGCCTACGACCCCAAGAACACCATTCCTACCGTCGAACAAGAGGTGGAAACATTATATTTTGGGGGAGGGGGGTTTCTACTAAGGGGACAGGACAACTACACCGCATCAAAGGGATGAGGGATGGGGTTATGTGCCGTCAGGGCCAGGGCATTGAAGCCAGCCAGGACATTGAAAATGGGTCGTGGATGGGTATTCCAGCATGACAATGACCCAAAACACACGGCCAAGGCAACAAAGGGGTGGCTCAAGAAGAAGCACTTTAAGGTCCTGGAGTGGCCTAGCCAGTCTTCAGACCATAATCCCACAGAAAAATCTGTGGAGGGAGCTGAAGGTTCGAGTTGCCAAACGTCAGCCTCGAGTGGGACAAAATCCCTCCTGAGATGTGTGGAAACCTGGTGGCCAACTACAAGAAACGTCTGACCTCTGTGATTGCCAACAAGGGTTTTTCCCCCAAGTACTAGGTCATGTTTTGAGAAGGGGTCAAAAACTTATTTCACTCATTAAAATGCAAATCAATTTATAGCTTTTTTTTAAATGTCTTTTTATGGATTTTTTTGTTGTTATTCTGTCTCTCACTGTTCAAATAAACCTACCATTAAAATAATAGACTGATAATTTCTTTGTCAGTGGGCAAACGTAAAAAATCAGAAGGGCATCAAATAATTTTTTTTCCCACTGTACGTTTCTCTACATCAACTCTCCATATTTAGATAATAAACAGAAATCACATTATCATAATTTCATGGTTGTTTGTACTCACCCACACAGCTCAGTGAGTGCCCTTTTGGATGTGTGTGTGTGTGTCCATCGGGTATTTATGAGATGATTGAGCACTAGGCACGACAAAGTCATGCAATTTTCTCAAGCTTCAATAAAATGCCAATATTTCTTTAGCCTGCTGTACAGGGAGTTGAAGGAAAGGCTAAAAAAAATAGTAGGCACTGTAACCTCTAATACAAATTGGGCTAAATACATTTTTCTCCACTGATGAAGATTGGGAATTCTTTATGTAACAGAATCTGTTTCATATGAGGTTCTGTTTTTTGTTTTTATATATATATATATATACTCTGAGTAGCATCACCTGATTTCAGACTGTGTTCTCATTTTGTCTACTTGCAGGACTACAGCAGCTGTTGTCACGTGTGGTGTGCAGAGTACCAGTCGGATGTCACTCGGTGAGGTACTAGCCGAGGTTGAAAGGCTTTGAGTAAGGTCAGTATCACCATACTGCATTATTAATATGACTGTGCTTGCGTGTTTGTCTATCGAAGCCTTCTGTAATAGAGATAAGAGAAAAAGGATACAGCTTGCAATCAAACATAGATGCAGATTTGCAGTGGCATGTTGCAGTTTGTGGGGACCAAAAAAATAGGTTGTGATCAGAGAGCGAGAAGGACACTAACATTGCAACAGCTGAAGAATAAGATTAAATAACAATCAACAGATTCAGCAAAATCTGTGATGGCAAAAACAAATGTTTAAGTGACAAAGATAACATTTAATTATGGTAATGAAAGTTAAAACACTGTAATAATTTAGATTTGCATTTGCATTGTACAAGGCAGCATGTTCAAATTACACAGACTATTCATTTCATGTGTAGTTCATTGTGGGTATTTTATTTTCTTGGTGTTTATCATAATGTCTTTAAATTAAATTCCCTGAAGTTTCCAACAAATGGGGAATAAATGAATCACTTTCCAGTGTAATCTCATCAAGAGCACTTATCTTTTACACAAAGTAGTTTATCTGTCTTGAACTGACAACAGAGAAAATATACTTGGTTTTAATATAGAAGGCTTTTGGTGCATATATCAAATCACTGTGCACTTTACAATGCATGGGGACTGGAGCTTCAGTTTCAAAGGAGAGTAGTAGTTTGAGACCTGTGCTTGATATTACATGTCTTCTAAAGCCATACAGTAAGTTTTTGTGATGAACAGACTGCAATGTATTTTTTCACTGAAAATCATGACATGCACTCTAATTCTTCTTGGTTCATGGGAGAAGTAGTGATGTCTGATTTTTGAATAAATTGTGTTTGTTGTAATTTCCAATCATCTAACATTTACTCTATAAGAATTTCAGCTTCTGAGAACCCGACAAAAATATTTCTTCCTCAATATTTCTGTCTTGATTTCCAGCACAAACATCAAAACATTCTTCAATCAAGATACGTTTACTTGAGAAGCAAAATAAATCACTTTTTAAATGACTAAAGATTAAGTCTTGTTTTCTGAAAAATAAATTACATTTAATTAAACAAAAAGAAATATGATTTCATGATTAAAGCAAGAATAACATCTTCAAAAATAATAAATAATAATAATAATAAAAACTTTAGTCAACTTGCTTTTATCTTTATTTAAGAATGTTGAGACTTTTACTGGAAAATAAAACAAAATTAATGAATAGGATTTAATTAATTATTTTACTTAATTTTATTTATTTATTCATTCATTTATTCATTCATTCATTCGCCGAAAATGTAAAAAGAGTCCACCCATTCATTTAGATTTTTAATTGCGTTATATAAAAGCAATCAGAACACTCTTCAAAATCAGAACTTGTTTTACACAGAAGATTTTCAACATTTCCAACTTGATTTAAATAATGACAGAATTTTCATTTTTGGGTGAACTATTTCTTTAAAATATTGTTCTAGATCCATAACAGAACAATGTCAACAGGATATCATAATGATCTTATGTTTGCAATGACCATAAAATGAGCAATACAATGTTAGATCTTTGCAGTATAACCACCACAATCCTCCTGAAGTAATGCCTCTCTGCATTTGCATGCCATCAAAGATGGCTTTCTTCATGCATCACACAACGGCATCCATGTCCTTAAGTGCTTGATGGCTGAGCGTCTGTGCTGCCATTAGCATTAGCCAAGTGCTGCTAGAGTAGCGTTAACAGATGCATCAGTAGGCGCGGGTTGGACTGCAGCCCATAAAGTGGTGCCGCACGTCACAAACCATTAGACGGCACACTTTGATTAATGTTGTAAGTGATTGTGTGAATAGCACTCTGGGACTGCAGGAGAGAAAGGTTATCCTCTCACAGAGGAGCAACATGAGAATGTCACAGGAATAATGAATATGCCCGTCATGTTATATCCCTCCCTCTATCCCCTCTATTTCTTGCCTTCCCTCTCTCTTGCATTCTCTCTGTTTTCTCATCCAAGGTACTTCTGCTGCTGCTGCTGGATTGTGGGCATGATTTCAGCTTCCTGTGTGTGTTTGCATGGCTCCTCCCTGCTCCTCTGTGTCTGGTGTAAAGACACATGAATTATTGATTTGCTGTGATAATAGAAAGAGATATGTCATATCTTTTCAGCGATATGCCCCATCATATGTGGGTATTAAGCGTGGCTCCATCTGTAAATTTCAGATAAATATGTATGTAACAATAAAGAAAAATAACGCATAGTGTGAAGATGATGTTATCAGAAACTGACATTGAGCTAAATTAGAGTGAATTTAATTATCTTGCCATGTGTGTTTAAATCCAAATCTCTTACTTTGCAAAAAGTGTGCAAATCCATTCCACTGGGGATTTTCTGCACTTACAAGCCCTATGGAAAAAGTGCTTTATAAATTTTTGATATGGAGTTTATTTATTTGCATATCTGCTGGCTTCTAAATGCACAGTTAAATGAAGCAAAATGGAACTGTCATCATCTCAGATATTACATTATTCTCCCACTAGCTTTAAATCAGTAAGCAGGCACGTGTGGACGGACAGATCCTGTGGCATTCAGGAAATGTAATCATGTTTTAAGCACCATTTGCATTTGATCTGTTACGCCATCTTGGGGTTTTCCAATTCGATATCCTCCCCCAAACTCTTGTTCCCTCATAACATGTTTCAGATGAATCCATCTGCTCTCCTTGTCTTCTCACCCCACTTTCCCCTCCTCTACAATGGATCAATAAATGAAATGCTATGTTTAAACTGAATCAAATTTTCCACTTGTAGGGCCAGGCTTGCTTTCATTCCCTCGCTGCAGCCTTCGTCTCGTCATGCCCCCACATCCGACCCAAAGCATTTAGCTTCCCCATATATACAATTAAACGCACCAGTAAGTTCAGCGTTTTCATTAGATTGGACCTGTGAGAGTCTGGTTGGGGAAGGAGGCCCCTAAAAATGACCAGCGTTGTAATTGCATGGATTGTGTTTATATTCATTCATGAAAAGGAGACCACACGCCAGACTTCCACCTGTCGCCCTTTTGACTGGCAAGGCAGCAGCCAAGCACTGCACTCTCTGAAGACAGGTCACATGCAGGCCAGTGTGGTGTGATTGTGATTGTTGTTTGCTGTTGATTCAAACATGCACACAAATGCAAGTCATATTGATATTGATATATGTTTTCTACTGTGAGACTTGCAGTCAAACATGTTTAAGCAGAGACTGCAATAAAGAACAAAAAAATATGTAATTAAAAGGTTGAAATTATTATGAAAACATAGAATAGTTATTATTTTATTGTATTAAATTGTATTTATTATTATATTATATTATATTATTTTATTTTAAAATATTAAATATTACTCAAAACTAAATTCATATAATTCCCCCCCCCCATGGTAATCAGGTTCCTCCAAGTACTTGTAATTAGATCATATTACATTTAAAAATGATTTTGATCAGACTATAGGAACTTTTTTATTGTTATTCACATGTCTTTGTCTTGGAAATGCTTTTGTTTTTCAAGCACATTAAAGTGCACAACTTCCCGTTATTCTTATTTGTGTGAAATGCAGGGATTCACAAACTTTATGTCAGCCGAACCTCTTTTTATATATTTCTTTTTTTATTTTATATTGTTGCCATTTTAAATTATTTTACCTATAGCAAGCTAGTTCTTTTAGATTTGTATAATGCAATTCATTATTAGCTTTTCATTAAAATCACAAACCACCTGCAGTTCCTTCATGAAACCTTAATGTAATGTTTAATGCACTTCATATTGTTAATGACAATGAATGCAATATATTTCAACATGGTACAATACATATACATAATATAGTACACAATTATCCTATAAAAAAAAAATCCATCCAAAATAGTTTTTGTTTACATAATATATGTGTGTGTACTGTACGTATTTATTATGCATATATATATATATATATATATATATATATATATATATATATATATATATGTATGTGAATGAATGCGCCACAGTGAATGGCTACATTTCTTGTCACTTTCTTGCCACGTTTTGTATTAAGTATCTTTATTTGTCATTGACCCATACACACAGGCAAGCTATCAAAATAACACACATTCAGATGTACTCGGACACAAACACACAAGTATCTATCATCCATCATCCAGTCTGATTTTTCCACTTTCAGCAGCAGCACACAATTAAGTTTTCATGCATTTATTCGACCAAAATCTGAGTGCGCTCAAGCACGTCTTGTATTGATTATTCCTAGCGCAAACAGTAGGCCAAGTGTGATATATATAATTGGGCAGTTGTCAGGGGAGAAGGTGGGCCTCCGTCCTGATAAAGAACACCTCCATATATACACAGGGCTCTTTGTTTGTGCAAAACAGACAACAGGTTAAGGTTAAAACATTGCTCCTTTGAGGCACAGATTGCACTAGTAAATATTACAGTCAGTATTTCATCCTCCAGAATCTGTTCGGGTACTGCTTCTCTTCTGAGGCCCTGCAGATTTCTCTAATCAAGCAAAAGCAAACTTTGCACGGCTAATATGGAAGCCAAGAATCTCTTGGTTTGCTTTCTAATGATGAAAAACAAACACATGTGCGGAGCTGACCTGACACTGGATCAGCTCTCTGATGAGATGTGTGGACAAGAGCAGCGGTTATGCTTCTGCATCCCGCAAATCCCATTCAATCGAAGAGCAACACCAGGGAACAGAGACTTGACAATGTGTAATATCTCTATAAATCCACGTCCTCTGTGTTGACACGGCTTTTGGCAAACACAGAGAGCTGACCTGGAATACCAGATTCCCACACACATCCTTAGTTGTGCTTGTTTATAGCTATTCCCAGAGCATACTGGGTCGCTTTCCTGTTTTCTCTCCTCGGGCAATCAAACAGCAGCTTCGCTTACTAACCCTTGCCTCCACTCCTGGGCTTTCCCATTACAAAAAACATTCACTTACAAGGTGCGCGCTCCTGCGGCGCAATGCAAATACTCCATTGGTCAGCCGGGCTTGGAGAAACGGGGAGGGTTGGAGCTGCCACGATCCTGACCCTAAACAACATCTATTCTTAATGCCTGTACTCAACAAGACACTGAAACAGATCAATGGCAGAGCGTGGTCAAATACTAGCTGGGCTTAAACAGTGATGGGTTTTTGGAAGGGATTCACTTAGTGAATGTGAAAACCAGAGATCCCAGACAGAAAAGGCAGATGGAGACTGCTGGCTCAACTTGTGTTCGTACAGGCAAACCTGGACATGTCAATAAGCAGCAGTCAGTTGCATGGAAGAAGACTGGGAATGACATGTGCACCGATCCAAACGCTGGCCTGAAGTCACCGTTCACAGCACAAATTATTGCAGATCACTTGCCCATATTGCAGATTCTTTTCTCTTTTAGATTCTTGCCACAACTGGACTGTGTTTTACAGATCTAATGAATGATTTATTTTATAGAGTGGGAAATGAAACACATACGGCTGCAAATGAGTTTTGGTAATTCCAATCAAATGAGTAGCATAAATTGTGTGTAATGTAGTGTTATTATTTCTTTGCTAAATATATAAACAGCAAACAGGTTTGTGGATGTCTTGCAAGAGTAGAGAGTCCTAATCCTATTTATTTAAGTATTTATTTTTGCTTGCTTTTAATACAATTTTAAATATTGTAATTCCCATAGAAACATGCACAATACATATTTAGAACACAAAATAAAGTAACTGTTTTCAGCTCTTTTTATGTTTTTAGACACCATATTTACCATAGTCACCATCAGATTACAGTTACTTTATAACTTCTATTTAAACAATATGTAGCGGTGACCTTAAAATAGAAATGCTGTCAAGTGATAAACACCATTTTTCCTCACCGCCGCACAAGTTCACGCTGCACTCTTGTCCTCTCACTCACTCTGTCCCATAAAAGTTCCTGCACATGTGCATTTATACTCAAATAGTATCTCATTTTCAGTGTTGGGGAGTAACTAGTTACATGTAACTGTAACTGTAATCTACTACTGTTACTGAGAAAAATGTGTAATAAAATTAAAGTTACGTATAAAACTATTAACGATTACAAAGAGGGTTACAAGTGAATATTTTCAGCAAAAAGCTATATATGTGTTGAATAATATGAATTTGTTGCTTTGATGTGCATAGTGCATCCTGCCATTTAAAGGCTGTTTAGTAAAACCGTTATTCTGTGAATGTTATTCTGATGCTTTTGATTGGTTCTCTTGCTTGAATTTGCAGTGCACCACGTCTGCCAATTAGCCTACATCAATCCACATTGCCGCTGAAAACTTTAGGCTACAACCTGCCACCATGGCGCGGCAGCATGTTCGAATTTCCCGCGAAAACCTACCCGTACCACTCAAATGAAAAACATTATTATAAGCTAACCGTTGTGAATCGGGTTAAAGTAAGGTGATAGTTTTGAACACTGGCTGGTTATGTGCTTGCTTAAATATTGTTACACTATTTATTGCATTTTGAATAGCGTAACTTGTAATCTGTAACCTATTACATTTCCAAAGTAACCTTCCCTACACTGTTCCTCTCCTGTTCCACTTGAATCGACAATGCCATGGCAGAAGACGTAATAATTCACTTGCGTTTTGGATCAATTGTGATGGGATAAAAAGATGCAAGATAATGGTAAGAAAACTTGTCTTTATATTATATGTCTTTAAAACATGTCTTTATATTAGGTTGTCCTCTCAGGCTGCATGCAAAAGATACAAATGCAGTGCAATATATGGAGCTACAGTAGGCAAACACAGTAAACACAGCCAACCGTGATTGGAATCATATGCAAAACCTATAACTACAGCTAATGGTTGAGTCCACAAACAATTCAAGTTCACAAACAGTTCACAACTCTCAGCTGGTTCTTTTAAGTGAATCTTAAACTTACAGCCCATGTAGTCCGGTTCAAGAAAATAACTGTAATGATCCGGTTCTTTAAGTAAATTATACAGTATACAGTATGATTTAATTTAGTGTGATTTTCTTAAGTCATTCTGAACAAATATTGCAATGTGGTACATGTCATGAATAAACAACTTATGTGATTTGGATCTCTTAAAGAGTCAATAAAAAAGACTCTGGTGTATTGGCTTGAATCAGTCTCAGGAATGATCAGAGCACTTACTGAATCAACATCTGACTCACTTAATCGTTTACTCACTTAGTCATGACTTTCACTGATGTCCATCTTGAATACAATTTGTTTTGTGCTGTAGTATGCTTTGAGACCATTTTATTTGATTGTGATTAAGATAACACTTATAACATTGTGATTTAGATAACATTGTGGTTTAGATTATGGGGTGGGTATTTTACAGGTTTTCTCATATATTTGCAATGTTTTATTTCCATTGAATGTATAATTGAAACAAGCTTGGCATACTACATACAGATATATAAACGTTTCCTCCAAAGATACATTCTGTCTCTGTCTTATAAAAGTGGTAGCCAATAAGTATTAAATGATTTGTTACGAAAGAACATGCTCAAGTTCGTTCTCCCATTAGAAATTCTTCATCAGACTGTTGTTCCTCTGTTTTTTTCCACTCTCATAAATCAAAGCCTGGCACTCCTCACTACCTAGCAACCTGTTCTAGCCTTTGTGAGATCTATCAATAGGTATTGTGGTCTTTCCTAGCATCATACAGTATGTATTACAGCAACCAGCACAGCTATGAAAGCCGCCACTTCTGAGAAACCACCTTACCCATCAGACCGTCAAGGGTTAAGATGTACTTTGTCTGAAGCAATATTCAGTGGATCTCTGGCCTCGATTTCTCAGCAGGCCTTGCTAATGACTTGTAGCCTACAAATTCCTTGCACTCTCAGGTGGCTTCCTCCGAGCCGGGCTCTGCATCATGATGAAAAGCCAGAGATAAAATAACCTGACAGTTGCAACTCATTGCAAGGAGCAAGCAGTACCCTAGCAGCTGAGACCCCGGAGCCCCAGTTGCTCTCTTTTCTTCCCCCTCTTCTCTTTCACACACAGACTCTCTCTCTCTCTCTTCTATTTTTTCCTTTGTATTTTTAGACACACTACTCTATCGCTGCTGCAAATGATTTGCAAATGCAGACAGTCCAACAGCTGGTGGCCTAAGATGAAGTGTGGATAACTGTTTGTGTTCGAATGTGTGTGGTGCCGAAGCAGGGGAAGCAGGGGAAGCAGGATACAGAGCAACTTTTCCCTAATTATTGGTCCATTCCCACCAATTTTTTTTCAGTCCATTAAGCAGACAGAGCCCACCCCTCTCCTACGCTTTCGCACATGACACCTCCCAATCAATACCCTCCTGCCGGTACCGTTTCGAGATCTCTGAAGACCAGATTGCAGCCAGAGGAAGCGATAATTGAAAGTTTAAAGCAATAGATGTGAATAATAAGGTTTAGCTCATTGGATCTGTAATATGTTGACATGTGGGTCATTCCTGTTATACAATGTACATTTTATATCTTAATATCTTAAAATTATATATACAGTATCTCACAGAAGTGAGTACACCCCACACATTTTTGTAAATATTTTATTATATCTTTTCATGTGACAACACTGAAGAAATGACACTTTGCTACAATGTAAAGTAGTGAGTGTACAGCTTGTATAAGTGTAAATTTGCTGTCCCCTCAAAATAACTCAACACACAGCCATTAATGTCTAAACCGCTGGCCACACAAGTGAGTACACCCCTAAGTGAAAATGTCCAAATTGGGCTCAAAGTGTCAATATTTTAAGTGGCCACCATTATTTTCCAGCACTGCCTTAACCCTCTTGGGCATGGAGTTCACCAGAGCTTCACAGGTTGCCACTGGAGTCCTCTTCCACTCCTCCATGTCGACATCACAGAGCTGGTGGATGTTAAAGACCTTGCGCTCCTCCACCTACCGTTTGAGGATGCCCCACAGATGCTCAATTGGGTTTATGTCTGGATATATGCTTGGCCAGTCCATCACCTTTACCCTCAGCTTCTTTAGCAAGGCAGTGATCGCTATCATGTTGGAATACTGCCCTGCGGCCCAGTCTCCAAAGGGATGGGATCATGCTCTGCTTCCGTATGTCACAGTACATGTTGGCATCCATGGTTCCCTCAATGAACTGTAGCTCAACAGTGCCGGCAGCACTCATGCAGCCCCAGACCATGACACTCCCACCACCATGCTTGACTGTAGGCAAGACACACTTGTCTTTGTACTCTTCACCTGGATGCCGCTTGACACCACACACGCTTGACACCATCTGAACCAAATACATTTATCTTGGTCTCATCAGACCACAGGACATGGTTCCAGTAATCCATGTGCTTAGTCTGCTTGTCTTCAGCAAACTGTTTGCAGGCTTTCTTGTGCATCATCTTTAGAAGAGGCTTACTTCTGGGACGACAGCCATGCAGACCAGTTTGATGCAGTGTGCAGCGTATGGTATGAGTACTGACAGGCTGACCCCCCACACCTTCAACCTCTGCAGAAATGCTGACAACACTCATACGTCTATTTCCCAAACACAACCTCTGGATATGACGCTGAGCATGTGCACTCAACTTGTTTGGTTGACCATGACGAGGCCTGTTCTGAGTGGAACCTGTCCTGTTAAACCGCTGTATTGTCTTGGCCACCGTACTGCAGCTCAGTTTCAGGGTCTTGGCAATCTTCTTATAGCCTACGCCATCTTTATGTAGAGCAACAATTCTTTTTTTTCAGATCCTCAGAGAGTTCTGTGCCATGAGGTGCCATGTTGAACTACCAGTGACCAATATGAGAGAGTGAGAGCGATAACACCAAATTTAACACACCTGCTCCCCTTTCACACCTGATACCTTGTAACATTAACAAGTCACATGACACCGGGGAGAGAAAATGGCTAATTGGCCCAATTTGGACATTTTCACTTAGGGGTGTACTCACTTTTGTGGCCAGCGGTTTAGACATTAATGGCTGTGTGTTGAGTTATTTTGAGGGGACAGCAAATTTACACTGTTACACAAGCTGTACACTCACTACTTTACATTGTAACAAAGTGTCATTTCTTCAGTGTTGTCACATGAAAAGATATAATAAAATATTTACAAAAATGTGAAGGGTGTACTCACTTCTGTGAGATACTGTGTATATATAAGGGGGTGGAGTGAATGTTAAATAATTCACTATTTTGGGGTCAAATGGATGTTACCCTTTTTATAACATGTAATTGATTTGTTATAAATATTCCAGATGTTTCATATGTTTTTATTTTTGCATAATTGAAGGGTTTCATCAAAAAAATGTATTTTATTTTGTTTAATTATAAAAAAAATTTTTTATGTCATAATGGTAATCGTTTCATTTGTTTGTTTGTTTTTTCTTTATTCCTAACCATCTTAGTCTTTTGTAATGTCCCTTTTAAAGTTAGACATTCTGTTCTGTTCAGTTTTGTTATTAATTTTCAGAAATAACCATGGTAATGATATCATTAAAAATTTCAAAATATACTTGAAAAAAAATCTAAATCAACTTCGTTGACATACTAATGTAAGCTAACTCTCAAATCCTCACTAATTAACGTTGGTACTTTATTTCCATCTTGTTAAGCACCTTTTAATTTTCTGACTGTTGTGTAAATAATTAAGTTAAATTGAGTAGTTTTAAGTGCTTGAGATTGACCAGAATACATTTTTGCAATTTTAACATATATTTATACTGGAATACTTCCTTAAGTATTACATAACAACAGTAACATATTTTTTTTTTAAGTAACAACATGAATTAACAATGTGTAACAGGTTAAAATTATATGTGCAAAATGGATGGTCTGTTAAAATCCTGTTCTTATGAAGAAATGTTGAAATGCATTTATATTTGATATTTATTGCCTCAAAAAGAGTGTAAATCATGAGATTTTGTCATCTGATTTTTGTCATCTGGTTCTATTTCATATACCCGAATACAGGTTTCTAGCATGTAAAATAGGAAGGTAATAAAAGTAATCAAAGGGGTCATTTTAATGCACACAATTTTATTTCAATACCTGCAATCATTACTTGGTAATCTCCACACACACCCTCCATATTAGTGTTAAGAGCCTGTTGGTTGGTGGTGGCTCTAAGCCCAGAGAGAGTGCTGGCTGGCAGATGGCCCACTCATGAGACTGTCTATGGGGGCTGACTCAGTGGAGCTGCCCTGCCCCCTCCAGCAGTACCACTTCAAGGGTCAGTGCTTTGCTGGTGAGTTAACACGCCACCTCATCTGACATTTATGTGTCCTGTCCTATTCTCCTTTTCCTTTCCACCTCTCTTCTCTCTGACTTTCTTGTCGACGCTGAAGAAATTTGGTGAAGAAACCATTTTCATTAACAATTACTTACAAAGAAACAGCTATTTTCAACAAAACATTGAATTAAATTTGGAAGTCGAAAGACTAGTGTTTTTTTTATAACTTGGAATAAATTGTTTTATACAGTGCATGTTCCTTTCATAGTTTGATTTAGTCATGCATTTCTCTTTGCAATGTTCAAGGGTTCATCATTTGACTGTATGATGCCAATATCTACCTCCTAATTCTACATAATTGAATTAAACAGCCCTGTCCTTGTATTTCAATGCAAATACCATATCGTCTGTGCTAAGTGACCACAGCAGCTGCAAGCCCGCTAATTAGAGGAGCTGCTAAGCAAATGTGCTAAGGCAAATATTTAGCTAATTATCCATTTTTAATGCCGTTTTCCAACACTGGGCCCTCTCCGAAGGTCCAGCAGATGCTATTAAATTTCACCCCATAGATACACAGTTATGACATGTAATAACTACATGAATATAAAAGAGATTAATAATTTAGAAGGAGCTAACAAATTAGGGCCATCATTAAAAAGGAGGAAAGAGACAGAAGGAAAAAAAGGATCAGCCTCACACCATTTGCATTAAACTCCAAATCCAAGGTAATACTGGCCTCACTCTCTCTGTCTCTTCCCCACGATAAAGAATTACTGCATTAATTCTGCAAAGTGAACTTATTGCGCCTATTCGTTTCAGGGTTCCCTGGAGCATTCAAAGACTACACAATGATAACTGCATTTCAGGGGACAATAACTCTCAGATATCCGTTCTCTCATCAGACTCATTCTTACTTTGACTGAAGAGGAATCGTGGATATTATTCAGTGGTTTTCTTCATTTGAGCATAGATGTGGGCTCAGGCATTTCCTCCTGAGGGAATAAAGGGCACTTATCTTCTATTGTTCCCATGTTTAAACATACTGACCTCTCTCAGCTTGAATCCAGTTCATGTCTGATTCTGAGATAACATCTTAATTGTCCTCGTTTTTAACCAGCTATCCTCTTGCATTGGTTGTTTGTGCGTAGAATTGCTTATAGAAATGGTTGTTGAGTGTTTGTGTTTTGGTTGCGTGTGCCGAGTGTCATTTACATAATGGCATATCTCAGTGTCAGAAAATGTATGTGTTTATCTTAATGTTCTGTCAAGTTAACATAGTCAGAGAAAAGCATCTTATACACCTTTAAATGCAGACATGAAGGTAAATTCAATTCCCCTTGTGTAAACATCGCCCACGATGATTTGAAAGAACAGAGGTGTCTTGTGAAAAACATTCTGTTAACAGCGTGCGTCGCTGGAGGCACTGTCTCAAAATTGTGATATTGTGAGATTTCTTTCCCCACATGGTTTCGAATTTCAATTTGAATTATGATGAAAAGGATCAGTCAAGGTGTATGCGTGCAGTCGTTGTTTAACCCCAGGTTTCCTCGACTAACACTCTCTTTTGAGAGCTGCCAGGTGACTTGACACAGTGCTTTATACTACACGAAAGCCTTTTGGGAGGAAACCTGTGCCAGGATGAAAAAAAATCGTTTTCCCCAAGGATATGCATGCAAGTGGGTGGAAAACATCAAGAGGCCAACTTTGAACAGTCAGATCCCAGGCCTTTGTGGATCTGATGTCAAATGGCATTGTGGATTTGATGTCAGAAGACTTGGTTGGTGTAGGTGGGTTTTACAGTATACAGATCAGTTTGTACTTTGTGTTTTAAAAGCTTCAACTTTAATGAAACATTTAGAATCACTTTATTGCTGCACATTAACTTTAAAGACAAATATGATAAAAAATAAAAAAAAAACACAGGGTAACAGCAATAAGGATGGAGTGTGATGAGGATGGTAATGAGTCTTATATTGAGGGTTTAGTAAGAAAAAAGTTAAGTCAGCCTGATCTCATGAGAAAACTGATTTTGTTCAGTTTCATACAATGTGATTTGGTTAGAAAAATACTTTTTTTGTCTTTTTTTTTGAGAAAAATCCTGAAGGTCCAGTACCAGTGAGATCATACAATGAATTGCCATGAGAATGTGTTGGTTAACCATCAGTATTTGTTTAGCGCCACAATCAATCAACCCATTAAAAATGTTGACTTGTTTTCTTTAAAACACAAAAACAAGGTTATAGTGAAACCCTTACAATGGTAAATTGTGCCAGTTATTAGAATATTTAAGTTACAAAGGATTTAAATGTGAAGCTTATCATTTTATGGTTCTTCTGTTTAAACTTGTGTATTGTTCCAGCTGTAAAGTTGTCGTGTTTTTTTTGTTGCTTTTTTCACACTTACATATTATTATTTTTTATATATTTTTGAAACTGTGTGTATATTAATATTTATGGATTGACACTATTTATAGATTTTGTTTCCATTTTTGATGGATCCGTTTATTTTTTTATTTTTTAAAGAAGCGAACAAGTGTAAATACATTTTTATGATAATCAACATTATATTATATTTTAAAGGATATAACGTAAAGAACTACCTATCAAATTGGCATGTGTGTTTTGTGTGAGAGGTAGGTTTAGGGTTAGGGTAGGGTAAAGATAGAAAATACAGTATGTACAGTATAAAACCATTATGGCTATGGAGAGTCCCCGTAAATCACATATACCAACATGTGTGCGTGTGTTAAAATTGTGACTATGTACATTAGCTAAACCGAAACCAGTGTTGGCCCTTGGCTATTTCCTAATGTCATCTCACATTTGTCCCTGTTGAAAGCAGTGAATCTTGTGAACATTAAGGAGAGGATGTTTGAGCACGTATTTCTACAGATTTAGCATTAGCTCACCAAAACAACAAAAGGACTCATAGGAGCAGCCTTAAGACACATCTCTCATTTCAACATGCACATCACTACAAGTGCTTTTCTTCACCTGTATGTCTTGCAGCAGAGCTCTCTCAGAAGACATGAGATTGGAATCACAATTCAGTGTTTGGTATCTTCTAAGTTATAACTGTATTACTATTTGAATGTTTTTAAATGTAATATCAGTAGGAACCCATAGTTTTGTCTTTACTTGTTTGAATTAATTCTGGGATTCTCAAACTTTTTCTGTCAGAAAAACCTCTTGATCTAAAATATTGAAAAACCTTGTTTAATATTTCAGTGATATAACAACACATTTGCATGTTCACAGTTCTCTGATTAAAATTCAATCATTTGTCAGCGATGTGTTAAGTTTTGCAAACTTTTCTTGACATAGGTAGATTTTATCAATACAAATTAAATAATAATAATAGTAATAAATAAAATTAAAAAGTAGGATTTTCAAATCACATATATAGGTATTAAAATACACCCATAAGGGAGGTACTAATGAGACAAAACACACACGCACACACAAGGTCGTCTCCATAAGAGTCAAAAATTTCATTGCTGTGGGGCACGAGAGACAGAACTTTTTGTTTTAGTAGACTGCCCATCAAATAAGCATAATTACCATCAGAATTCACATGGCGTTCATAGACTCCTGAAGGCAATCGGCTACACTCGAATTAGCAACTACGATAAATCACCATTAATTAGCTAATAAAAACCAGCAGGTGGTTGGGAGCCCACAGCCATTCCCTGGTTGTTTGAATTATGTATATTACATTGTTGCGTCAGTGAAGTAAATGAGAGAGTGAGAATAACAGACAGGAGTCTTTGAGAGCCTTGCGAAAGAAAAGGGGATATTACCTGATTCAATATCCCACAATTCCCAGAATTCCACCCAGAGGACTACAAGTCCCTTTGACCCTTTCTCAAATAATAGAGCCAGATGGGTTTTTAGGCACTAAGCGTGTTTGAGCTGTCATTATGGGCAATGACTCTCAAGCCAAAAATCATTGTAAACCTAAGGCATACTCAACTAGTTCTCTGCTTTCATAATCCTTCACCTGTGAAGTGGGCTCCTTTTAATGGTCTTATGGTTATTAGTGAGCCTAGTGGTGGCCAGACAGCTTTGGCTAATGTGATTGCCGACATAATGAGGCTGATGGATTTCAGAGTTTTCTTGAACAAAATATTATGAAAAGGTGGATTGATTGTGTCATATTTAAAGTTTTGAACAGATTCCCTTATTTAATAAATCAAGAATTAAGATATTACATATGAATATATAGCCAATTTTTTAATTATTTTACATAAAGACGCAGGTAATCACAGCCATGACCATATTGCGAATAATCTCTGAGCAACTGAATACATCAATGTTTTTGAACATATTGGTGGAGAAAATAACAAAAGGAATCATGGTTTCATTCCTGAATGAATCCATGATTTTTTAATGAATCAGTTGAGTGAATAGTTCAATGACTCACAAATGGAGTCTCTTGTTTCGTTCCAACATTTTTGAAAGAATAACTTGATTAAATTATTTAATGACATACTCGTAAAGATGTTCACTTGTTGCCATCTACTGGTGTGTCCTTGTAAACTCAAAATTGAAATGACAGTTTTGCTCACTAAAGATTTGTGTTGATCACATCAGTGTTTTTTCAAACGCAACATTTTGAAAACCAGATCAAAGTGCAAGTTTTTGAAAATAATACCATTATTGTCTCTGAGTAAACTACAAAAACACAATTTTGTGAAAACGGTGACATCTTGCACACGTGCATTACGTGTTCAGTCTATAGGTATGTGCGCAGTAGTGTTTCTTTACAAAGTGACACTGCCAACTACTGGCCTGGCATGCATAATACAGGATTTTTGTCATTTTCATGGATCCATGTGAACATTGTTGTTGTATAAACATACACTTAATTAAATGTATTTTCTAAATGCATATTATAGATCCTATTGTGAACAAATTTTTTTTCTTGACTTTGTAATGTTTAATCAAAATATCATATCTGGACTTTCTGCTGAACATGTCAGTTCAGTTAAACCTAATAAGCACGCTTTCATCTGCCTCCGCTTTTTAAAGGGGTCATGAATGAACTGCTTCTGTTTATATATATATATATATATATATATATATATATATATTGTACTGTTCTCTGAGGTCCACTTATAACATTTTCAAGATTTTTACATCAAAAACACCAGCATTTATAGGTAATAGGCTATTACATCAGATCGCTCTGTTTGAAGAGTTGTGGTGGATTGTAGACTCAGAAGTTAACGCCCACTGCTAGGATTGGCTAACACTTTATTATTCAGGGGGAAGTCATGGCCTAATGGTTAGAGAGTTGGGCTCGTAATCCAAAGGTTGCGAGTTTCGAGTCTCAGGCCGGCAGGAATTGTCGGTGGGGGGAGTAATTTGCAGCACTCTCTTCACCCTCAATACCACGACTGAGGTGTCCTTGAGCAAGGCACCAAACCCCCAACTGCTCCCCGGGCGCCGCAGTATAAATGGCTGCCCACTGCTCCGGGTGTGTGTTCATGGTGTGTGTGTGTTCACTGCTGTGTGTGTACACTTTGGATGGGCTAAATGCAGAGCACGAATTCCGAGTATGGGTCACCATACTTGGCCGTATGTCACTTTCACTTTCACTTGTGTATGTTTTACAGCCTACATCCTTCACAGATGGAAGCTGCTGTGATTTAGGTTAAAATGCATAAATACTCATATCAAATGATCTGTAATAACAGACAAAGCAATAGTGAGCACATAATAAAAACAGTTACTCACACTTGTGTGTTGAGACATTACTGTTGGATCCAATATAGTCAGCACAGCATCGTATTTCAGTTTCAATCTTTCTGAAAACCCCGGATTGAATTGTGCCTTGTCTATAAATGAATCTGCGGTAAAATGAACTGAACAAAGGACCAAGTTCTTATTGATGTGGTCTGGAACTTCATTAAAAATAAAGTTCATCCACTCTTTCCTAACGTTGAGATCAGAAGGAAGGCAATGCAAAGACAGTTTTTTTGTACAACTTGGCACTGCACATCGTCTTGTTGTATTCAGAGCGATCTTTAGCGTTTGATTTCTGCATAGACCTGTGTTCACCTCTCGTTATTTCCACTACACGCGTGAATCGGTGGGCGGGGCTAAACATGCAGTGATGTAGAAGCAGGCATTGATCTTCTTCTGCGGAGACGGTGTTTATCCACACTATTACATCACAGAGTGGAACATTCCACAAGTGGCAGATGGTTGTGGCTAGATGGCATAGAGCTCCGACCGGAAGTGAACAATGAAATACATTTTCTACCAACTAGATTGTGTTTTATTAACGTCTACATCTACCCCAACCCTAAACCTACCCCTTACAAAAATGAAAAAATCATTATTATTGTTGTACAGAGTGAGAAAAATGACGCTGTATTGATGTGCGCATGCCCAGTAGCGCCATACGTATCCCTTCTAGCCTTAACCGTGGAAGACTGCCTTCAATATGAGCTGGTTTTAGACGAACAAGAAAGTTTTGAGTTCTGAAACTTGTTTTTATAGTACAATGACCTCTTATCAAAATATCAAGGGAATTTTGGTTTCTCAATTCATGACCCCTTTAAATGCAACACCCACATCTCAAAATCCAATCAATAACTTATGCATAGAATCAAGTCCCGTCCTACATTTTTCTTTTTCGATAATCCATACTCTTCATTGTACATCACAATACAGAACAAAAAAATCTGTCGCTACTTACGTTCAACAGTGACTTTAATACTTTTCAATCAGTCATCTCTGAACATATATCTCAATCAAGTTAATTACACAATCAGTGAATATTAACACAGAAGGGATTAAACAGGTCATTCAGTTACACTTTACAATAAGGTTTAACATTAGTTAACTATAATGGTTAATGTGAACTAAAAATGATAAAAACTTCTAAAGCATTTATTAAGGTTAATGCTAATTGAACATATACATATATATTATTACATTTAAAAGCTCTATTTTTTAAAATTATCTAACTGACCTGAGCTAACATTAGACAACAATGAAAAGTTGATTGTTTATTAATTTTATATTTTTTTTATTTTATACCTATGAACAAAGATGAATATATACTGAAACAATTGTATTGCTTATTTTAGTCTATTCATTAACTAATGCTAACTAATGGGAGCTTATGGTAAAGTGTTACCAGTAATTATTTAATGCATCAGTTCTCTGATACCTTCACTGTAAAAAATGACTATGATTTTAACGGTAAAACATTTTGAAAAAGCCACAGTAAAAACCTGCTAAATGGTTTACGGTAAGTTCCTGTAAAATTTACAGGAAAAACCGTAAACTGACATTCCCAGATTTCCCTGCATTGCATTTCAAATTTTGTTTGAATTTGAATTTTTTTCTTTGAAATAAATGTTTCTTCTTATTTTTGTCTTATCAGTTATATTTATTAGGGTTGTATGTTACATCTAATGTTTATTGGATATTTCAGTTTAATGAGTCTCACTATGATGGTGTTTAGTGTTTGTGAATGACACTGTGAACCTTCTATATATGTTAGTATTTAAAAGCTGCTTGTGATGGGCTTTGGTTCATCATGACTTTCTTATCACCTCCTGCATTTGGTGGTTATCGGTGTATTTCAAAGGTACAAAAAAGATTTTAGTACTTCAATAGGTTGGTATATTAACATTATATCAGTTAATGAAATTACGGTATTTAACTGTAAATTTAAGTTAAAACCATAAAACCTAAAATATTGTTACCTTATTTTTTATGGTAGAATTCCGGCAACCACAGCTACCGTTTTTTAACCCTAAATTTTACAGATTTGTTTTTACAGTGTAAACAATCTAGAATTAACACTTGATTAAGAGTAACAAACATACTTAACATCAGTAATTTAATGCAAATACTAAAGTGGATAACGCAACAGATGAACTGATGCAGCAGTACGTCTTTGCCCCATGGGCTATACTGCTCCTCTCCCAGCGGACGCTTCTGTTTAAGTAATAGAGAGAGCAGAGCTTACCTCTCCTTGGGTTGCTCATTGTATCATCCTGCCAATTCATAATTAATGATTGCTGTTTTTTCTGCTCTGAAATTAAGTACTGTTTATTGTGAGAAGCCAATAACAAAGCGGTGCTTAATTGTGTTCATAAAAACGTAATTTATTGTGTTTTTTGATGGTGGTTTGCTCAAGTATTTGTTATGTATCCTTTGGCAGAGACCGTATATTCAAAGTGACTCTCTGGAGCAACTTGTTGTCTTTTTCAAAGGCATGAATACCATGATGACATGTTTGCAATTGTAACACTGTTCAATACTCCAATATATGTTTTGCCAGCTTAGACGTGTTGACTACTAAGCTACCAACACTTCCTCTGTAACCTGTTTTTTTTTTCAGAAAAATATTTTACCGTGCCAAAGACAACTAAGTTCATATATCTTCATATTGACATAAAAAATGCAGAAGATGTTCTCATTTCAGCTTACTTATCAGTGTAATTCATTAATTGTATGTGAGGTAATGAGACAGAATTGTAAACGAGTGTGTCTCTGATAAAGCTGCCTACATGCCATATTCTTGCCGTAACAACTTTTTTCTTTCTTCATTTTTCTTCCTCAGAAAATGGGTCCTTTTCTTGGGGACTCGTGTCCTCGGGCACTTGCTTGGCACAGGGTAAAAGAAGTGGCGACATACGTTCATGTAAGTGGGCCATAGTAGCAGATGGGACACTGATTGCTCTGTTGTTTACAGCTGTTTGTGTCCCTTCATGTGACTCAAACTCGCAGCAAAACAAGGCAATGTTGCACCCGAGTGCAAAAATTATTTGTGGCCCCCATTATGAACTGGGCCAAGTGCTCCAAACTGTAATGGTCCTTTGGCAAAATTATCTTTTTCATTTGAAGATTGTTAGTGTGGTATTGCAGCAGATAAAATGACTAAATAATGACTTTAAAGTGACACTTTAATTCTCAAAGAGTATTTTTGTGGAAACCTTACATGGCAGAATATTCCAAATGTTTATGATTTATTTTCAAGGACTAACAATCTTCATGATTGTCAATTGCTCCAAAACATGTCATGATACCACAAAACTCTCCCTGACTACAACTGAGCAGCACAAGCATAGGTAGCCCGCAGCCATCAGTTGATGTATTTCGAACAGTAATCAGCCTTTTATAAAGATACTTTGGAGACTGTTACTGCTACAAGGATGTAATTCAATATAAAACATGTTCTTTTGTCTTTTTGATGTGTTAAAATACTAATTTGAAATGCATTAGATGACTTATTGCAATGAAGAAATGTATTTGTGGAACTGAAAAAAACTGAATTGTCTGCTTAGTTTACATTTAAATGTAGTATATATTGTAAAATATTTAAAGC